>CM035167.1:129783261-130287497 GCA_020205615.1 Panax quinquefolius
ATTAAGCGTGTGTCGGGACTGCTTCGATGAGCCCGGATTTTACATCCGGTGCGTTTATTCGCTTTTATATATATATATATATATATATGAACTGTTGTCGAACTCGTTCGATGATCCTGATTTTACATCCCATGCGTTTATTGCTTTTATATATATATATATATATATATATATATATATATATATATATATTCTTCCCACCTGGAGTTCACTTCGTGGTGGTTGATCGCTTCTACAGCTTTCTTTAAGTTTCGTCCTGCCTGGAGTTTACTTCATGGCAGTTGATTGTTTTGTACAGCTTTATTTACGTTTTGTCCCGCCTGGAGTTTCCTCCGTGGTGGTTGATAGCTTTACAGCTTTATTTGCGTTTTGTCCCGCCTGGAATTTCCTCCGTGGCGGTTGATAGCTTTTATAGCTTTATTTACATTTCTAATCCCCCATGGAGGTGCTTCGTGGTTGGTGATCATGTCTGTATATATATATTTACTGCTTTTATATATATACCTGCTTACTACTTTCATACAAATTGCGATATCATGTGCTCCTAGGAATCATGTGATCACAGATTCACCCATTGGATCTAGATTCTGTTCTTGTGATGGACATTTTCAAATTTGTAGCGACTTTGTAAATTATTATCACGGTCTCAATTTCCTCGATGGTTTCCATACCCATGAGGAAGTCGGCATTATTTTGTATATTATTTTCGTACGGATGCCTCGCATCTGTAAAATAAAATCAATCAAGCCGAACACTTAATAAAATGGGAGTGTAAAAGGTCTCAATTACTATGGAGCATCAGGGTTTCAAAAACCTCTTTTATAAAACATCACTGTCATATCTTGCTTAAAATTAAATTTTTACATAAATTCAAACCCTGTGTATATAGGTGTGAACGAGGCCTCGCACTACTTTCAAATAACAGCACATTGACCCACACACACACACATTCAGATAACAGTTTCTTGAAAAGAGGCGGTCACCGTGGTAACACGGATGTCGGGGGGTTCCTAACACCTTCTCTCCGCATAACCAAGTCCCCGGACCCTAATGAATCTCAGTTTCACCGACCCGTTTAGCAGTGTCACATCACTGGGTCAATGTGCAAACCTTTTCTTGATTGTGTTGGTACAACCATTTAAAAAACTAATTGGCAACTCTTAACAGTCCCATCGTCGACATTATACATGTCGGACCTTTTTCACTTGTTTTTTCAAACAAATCTCACCTAAAATGAGAACACCAAAGAACAAGTAACGGAAATGGGACATCTAACCCGACGTCGACAGGTGGCGACTCTGCTGGGGAACTCCAGTAAGAGGACTTAAGCCGCTATTACAATCTTTTCAAAACTGTTATATGCTTGTGTGTGGATGTTACATTTACATTTGATGAATGTGTACGAATGCATTTCCTGATTGCACTTAGTGCTTCTCACCATATCTGCTTGTGATATTAGTGCTTCGCACATGTCATCATTTTCAGACGGTGAGACGCGATGTATGTGAATGTATGTTGTGTGGTCCCTCCACCAGGAGGCTATCCCGTCGATGTATGATTACTGGACTCGTGAGAAGACTAATTTTGTCTCCATCGAAAACCAATGTTTACGACTTCAAACACAAAATACGACTTCCATTCCGAGAATTTCACGAATTCGACGATTATCGTCCAATCGTGTGAATTCCGGCGAAACCTCATCACTAATCATTCTAGGTGGATTTTAATCAATATATAGACATTTTCAAGTTACTTACTACACCGACTTATTATCAAAGTAGGTTTTGACTTAATCTCATAAGTCAATAACTTATTTAACTTATGAACTCCAATGCCCATGCTTATGACTTATTATGAACTTAAGTCCAATAATCAATGTTCTCATACCATAATGAACATACTAACATCATATGACAAGTTTTGTACAAGTTTATCAAATTATTTAGGTTCAAGTTGTTTATTCACCTTATTCGGCTTAAGTCTATTGCTTATCCACTTCCCTTATGTTCTTAGCATCTAAGTTCATTAGATTACACTTCTCTTATCAACCTACCATGATAGAGATAGAAGAGACAAGATCAATTACCTTTGAAGATTACTTCTCTTGCTTTGGAAATCTACAAATGATAAGTCAAGCTCAAAGTGCTTATTTGCTCTAACAATTAAGTTGTTTTGTGAGAGAGTTTGTTGGATGAAAACTAATCAACCAAATAATGAATGGTGAGCTTTCTATTTATAGACTTCCTAAAGTGAGGGTAGAAGGGTCTTTAAGGCATCCCACCTCCTTAAGTCACCTCCTTACTTTCATAACTTCAAGCCTAAGTATTCTTGCTAGCCACTTCTATTACTTGGCCATCACAACACTTGTTCATCACATAAATTGTTTGCCCATCAAGTCTACCCACTTACACTTGGATTGCTCCATAGATCATGTCCAATTCATTGGGCTTACTTAATTAATCTAGCTAATTTCTTATTGGGCTTATACTACAATAGTTTGGACTCATGACATATCAAACACTTGGGCTTGAGTATCACTTAATAATTGGACTTCTACCATTAAGCTAATAATCCTACAAGTCCATTACCTTTAATTAAACAACTTAACATAAATACCTCACGTATAATTCTCGTATGCTAGCTCGTATACTAATTCGTAATATACGTTATTTCATTCTCCATACACAATAGTATAATATGTCGTATTATACTCACGTTCATTACCTCGTATAATGCATACGCATCATATGATTACAACTTTCTTTCCTTAACGCTTAATAAACCTAACGTTCCCAAATTAATTTCGCATGTGAAATATTGTGTTTTCCATACTTCGATTATTATTACATAATCCATCTCGTCTTGATATTATAACGTTACGTATTTCTCGGAAGTTCAAAAATAACTCCCGAGCGTTAAACGATGAATAGTGTTTTTCGTAAACTTTCTCGGAAAACTTTTATTTTTGTCTTGAAAATTCAAACACTTTAATTCATTCATGTGGTTCAAATACTACGATGTTTCGACGTTTTTAGGTTATAGAACGACATACATCTTATTAACACATATAATGACAAATAAGATTATTTTATTCATTATTTAATTCTTTCAAATATTTTACAAAGGATCTGAATTTCTCGGTCGTTACAATAATAAAGAATGGAATAACAACCCTTACGAATATTAAAAGAAATAACCCTCTTCATGAATACGAAAGAATAACTTACCTTAGAAGAAGACTGGATACTGGAATAGTGATGTACCAGACTTCTCTTCTTCTTTCTCTCTATAATTTCTCTCTATAATTTCTATCTATAATAATTGCTCTATAGCTTTAGTGAATTGGTGAGAAATGAAGGATGAATGAGCTTCTATTTATAGAAAAATATAGTTTCGATAATTACACGTTTTGGGGCTCAAAATATTACAGTATAATACCTTCCTCTTTTTCTTCATTTTTAATTTAGTCCTGCAAGTATTATCAAACTTGCACCACCTCCCCTAATAGTAAATAATATGAATTAATAGTTCATTCATGTGACTTAATAGTATAATCATGTGAAAAAACTAATTACAGTATAGTAACTTCATCTATACCTCTATTTTTAATTTAGTCATGCAAGTATTATTAATCTTGCACCACCTCCCCTAATAGTACATGAATATGAATCAATAGTACACACATGTGAACAAATAGTTATAAGCATGTGAAATAATAGCATTTAATTGCTCATTTATCCGATTAATTACCTGATTGGTCAATATAACCTCCAAACATCAATTATTATCGAAATAAATATCGATTTCCACTAACACTAATAATCCCAACACAATGGAACTATCAATTTCATCTTTAATCAACACAACTTATTCATCATTAATATTATAACTCATAATATTTAACAAACAAATGCTCCTGTGAAAGAGGGGGCTTTTCGATAAGGATTTCTCCTTATTGGGCGCCTTAATTAGGTGACTAAACCACTCCTTGATGTAACTTCTGACATTGTCAATATTAAAATAATAATATGAATAACTTTGTGTCGTCTCATTATTGATTTAATAATATAACATATTATCACTGATGATCTTTGTGACAATAATTGAATCGATAATATGAGAGATATGATCGTAATTCTTGTAGCAATAATTGAGTATAATGGTGACTTCAATACGTAAGCATCGATAATCGATATCGTATTCTCTTATGCGACCACACGTATTCTTTTACTTTTACTCTAGGGTATAGCGGTTTTAACGGTAACACTTTAAATTATTTTTTAAAAGATAATTACATTTTTTCAAACTACGACAATACTTATTAATATTTCCACCAATAATTGTCTTGAGTCGTATGGATATTCCCAGATAAAAAAATATTCTCAAAAGCGAATATATATTTTATAACTTGCGCAAAATTTATAAATATTACAAAACATTATATCAAATCCACACCATAATATTTAAAAAATATTTGAGACATTTAAATCTTTATTTATAAAATATAATTGTACCTGTGGTTGTGCTTTTATAAATAAAGATGAATTTTCTATAAATATTATTTTTTTTTGAATATTATGGAATAAATTTGATATAATATTATAGTTGTGGGTAATATTTATAAATTTTGCAAAGTATGCAAGTTGTTATAAAATATTCGTTTAGTCGTGGAATATTCTTTTTGTTAGGGAATATTCGTATAATGGCTCAATCATTGGTGGACCCCTATTAATGTAATTATTGTCGGATTGAGAAAACGACAAAAATATTTTTTAAAAAATAACTACGGAGGTGTTACCATTAAAACTGTTGAACTACCCGGTAGTAAAAGTACATTAATACGCGTGGATAAGAGTAGTAGCACACTGCGGTATTGATTATCGATGCTTACGTGAGAAGTCACTCACCTATGCTCAATTATTGCTACAATAATTGTCGATCATATCTCTTATATTATTGATTCAATTATTGTCACAAAGATCATCCTCAGATAATATGTTATAATATCAATAATTGTATTAAATTAATAATTGATTAATAATTGTTGAAAGATTAAATATGTGTTGATTAAAAAAAAATGATTTGTGGTAATATTTATTCATTATTATATAAAGAGTCTCATATGTCATCATCTAAGCTTGAGTTCTTCATTCGGGGGCCCATATATGTCATCATCTAAGAGTCTCTTCGTGAATAGTATTTACCTTCGTCAATAGTAATTACCTTTGTGAATAGTAATTACCTTCGTCAAATAGTAATTACCTTTACCGTCACGTCGAACCATTTACCTTTCATAATACAGTAACCACTTGTCGTTACACATTACGATATCGAACCACTTGTCGTTTCACATTACAGCGTCGAACCACTTGTCGTTTCACATTACAAAGGCCGAACCACTTGTCGTTTCACATTACGAAGGCCAAACCACTTTTCTTTTCACATCACCAAATATCAAGCCACTTGCCTTTTCACACGGCGGTCTTAGCTAGAAATCTTCTATAAATAGAGGCCTAGTGGCTTCATTATTTTTCACTTAATTCATTCAAGCTATAGAGAGAGAAAGTATAGAGAGAATAAGAGAGAAAGAAGAAGAGTATTTTGTTACTACACCGCTGCAAAGATTCAATCTCCTACCAAAAGTAAGGGGTGTTATTCTTTCTTATTCATGAAGAGAACTGTTGTTATTCCATTGCTTATTATTCTGCTGGAATAACTCAGTATAAGTGGTTTACCCTATACTTGGTGACATTCTTCTATTATTCATTGGAACATCCTGTCAGAACATCCCTGGTTCCGTCTTTATTATTATTACTGTTGGAACATCCTGGATGTGGTTTTACAACTTTGGTTCGGGTTCCGCTTTTATTATTATTACTGTTGAACATCCATGCATCATGTGTTTTACACCTGACTGGTTCCGCTTTTATCATTCTCCGCTGGAATATCATATACGTGTGTTTTACACCGATCTGGTTCCATCTTTATCATTCGTTGAATATCCTGCTTTGGTTTCAATTTCACCGACTGGTTCCGTTATTTATTATTCTATTGAATAACCTTTACGTGCGATTACATCGCATGCATAGTGATTTCTTTTGTTATTCCATTCTTTATTATACCCAAATTGGTTAAAACTTTGACTTTTATACTCCATGAAATTAGTGGAATATCCTTGATATTTGCGTTTCATCCAAAGATCTTTCACGGAAATATTCTTCTAATCATTCTTGAATTTTACTCTCAAAACAAAACATGTCATGTGTTGATAAATTGGATGTTAATAATTCTGGATAAAATAATTCTTGAACTTGTTTTATTGAATTCTTATATCATTGTCATCATCCTCATGTTTATATTTTTAAAAAGTCATCTCATGGCTTCAGAGTGCATAGATGGACTTGGTATGATTATGACTGAGAGATTATTCTATGTAATCATGGCCGTAATGTTACAAATGATGTGGTAAAAATCCTCATTAGTAGTAGTGCATTGATGGACCGATTGTTGGCATGATCATGACCATTAATGAATACACAAATATTCTTGGCCGTAGTGCATGGATAATTGTGGTCGTGATACTAAAGAATATCCTCGGCCAGTAGTGCGGGGTGATTCGATGATGTGAAATATTTATTAAAGTCGAGACTCAAATATATAAAGATGATGAAAACTTTTTAAATCCTAAAAGATAATAGATTTTATTTTCTACTTGACTCTTTTAATGGATCAAGGTTCCATTTGTAGTTAAACTTGATTGTTCATTATATTTTATCGGTTTAACATTGTTGTAAGACTAATGATAATTTATTCGCATTATCTTAGTCATAATATTTCTTCTTGAGCTAGTTGAGCTCACCCTTTCTTTCATTATTCTCTTCAGAAATGAGAATATAGTGGACGAGCCTGTGGAACGAGAGTGATGGTCCCCGAAGATAGCATTAGTAGTCCTCACTATTCTACGTGAAATAGTGTGATAATAATTATAATGAGGACTCCTTTTTGAGTTTGTATAATCTCTAGTAGACGATATTTGTATTTAAACTCACGCTTTATGTCGATTGTACACCTACGCTTATATTAGTAAGTTGTATTTAAATTACATGCATACCATATAAGTGGCTACCCAAGATGGGTGATGTATACCTAATTTTGGGGCGCGTTACGGTTAGTATCGAGCTTAGGATATGATCCCAGCTAAGATGTGAGAATAGTACTAGGAGGGAGAGACAGAATACCTTCGCTAGTATGACCTACCTAAGTTTATGTCTTTATTTATTGGTTGGTCGTAAGATAGGGATAATTTGTTACATGTCAATTAACCTTTTGTTTTGTGGCGATGTCTGAAAATGACATCCGAGAATGTTGAGAATAGCAATGGAGCACAAAGCGATCGTTGATTCACCACATATCAATAATCGTGATAATGTGCATCGAAGGCGCACAATCCTCATGCAAACAACAACAACACCGACCAAATGATGAATGATCAAATGTTCGGAGGCTTTATGCAATTTATGCAACAACGATGCGAGAGCGACTCTCTCCCAAAACGTAGGTGGAAACACGGAAAACTCTCGGGCGGTCACCGCTAAACAATTCAAGGAGCCGGGACCACCGGAGTTTAAGGGAGAGCCAAAACCACTTCCGCTAAGCATGGATAAAGTAGATTACCAAGATATTTGATGTCTTGGGATGCTCCGAGGAGCAAAGGTTCCTTTTGCCACCTTTATGTTGCATGCGGAGGCGATTCTCGGTGGAAATCGGTAAAACGTATTCAACTTCATTGTCTTGAAGATATATTGGGAGAAGTTCCAGAGTCGTTCAACGACAAATACTTTCCTCGAAAGTATTCGCCATACGTGAAGGAGGTGGAATTTATCAAGTTGGAACAAAACAATATGACCGTGTCGCAATACGAGGCAAAATTTGCGGAGTTATCACGGTTTAATATTCCACTTGTGGATAATGAAGAGAGAATGGCGCGAATGTTTTTAAGAGGTTTGAAGCGGGATACGTCAACATCTTATTTCTCATAAACCGTGTTTGTATTCGGATGTTGTAAATAGGGCTCGATTAGTGGAGCGCGATAATGAGTCAACCAACTAAAAGAGAGCGGTACCACAAAATTATAATACCAAATGAGAGTAGTCATCGGGCGGTGACAACAAGCGTGGAGGGAATCAACGGGCGGATATGGTAACCACTTCGGTGGTAATCGTACAAACAATAAGAATGGACATTTCAAGAAAAGGAGATTCAACAATGATGGAAAGACGTCAAAGACCAAAGACCCATTGTTAAGGAAGGAGAAAGACCACCTATCATATATGCTTCAAATGCGGAGGAGAGGGACACATCGATCAAATCACGCCATCTAAATGCCATTCAAAGCATGTTATAATTGTGGAAGAGAAGGTCACTTAGCTCGATTTTGTCATTTCATCAAGACAAATTCAATTTAGGATGGAGGCACCAAAGGCGTCCCAAAATTCAAAACCCAGAAGTCTGAGGGAGAGCGTTTGTTATGACCTCCCAAAGAGCAAGGAACCCGAATGAGGTCATCACGGGTAAGCTTATCATAAACTCTAATGAAGTCTATATTTTATTTGATACCTGGTTCTACCCATTCTTTTATTTCTCCTACTTGCGCCATCGATTAAATTTGACTCGGAGAAATTAGACTTTGACTTATCTATGGAAACTCCGTTGGGAGAAACCTTCATTACATCCACTCGCTTATAAGTCTTGTTTGGTTCAAATCGGTACCCTCACATTACCTATCGTCGATCTTATTTCATTAAAAATACTTGCATTTGACGTGATTCTAGGGATTGATTGGTTAACTACTTATCATGCAAAAATTGATTGTTTTCGTAGGTTGTTAGCTTTCATATTCCTAATCAACCTATTATGCTAATTCAAACGACCAAACCATTAAAATCAATCACGGTCATCTCAAGCCATAAAGCTATTCGCTTATTGAAAAACGGATGTCAAGCTTTCTTAGCTCATGTCATAGATTTAAATAAAAATACGTCAATTTTGAACGATATTCCTATTGTTAATAAATTTCCTGACGATTCCCCAAAGAACTTCCTTGCCTACCCCCAGAAGCGTGAAATTGAATTTTGTATCGACCTTGAACCCGGACAAAAACCTATTTCCAAAGCCCCATATCGAATGGCTCTATTGAACTTCAGGAGTTAAAGACCCAACTGCAGAATTGTTAGACATTGGCTTTATTCGTCCTAGTACTTCTCCTTGGGGTGCTCCTGTTCTATTTGTGAAGAAGAAAGATGGGAGTATGCGACTTTGTATTGATTATCGGGAGTTGAATCATGTCACCATCAAAAATAGGTATCCATTGCCACGTATTGATGACCTGTTTGACCAACAAAGGAGCCAAATTCTTTTCAAAGATTGATCTTCGTTAGGATATCACCAATTGAAGATTAGAACCACGACATTCCAAAGACGGCTTTGTAACTCCGATGAGGCATTATGAATTCCTAGTCATGTCCTTTGGATTGACTAATGCTCCTGCTGCCTTCATGGATATGATGAACCGAGTATTCAAGGAATATTTAGATCACTTTGTGGTCGTCTTTATTGATGACATCCTTATTTATTCCAAAAGCCGTGAAGATCATGAAAGCAACACTTGAGGTGACACTCCAAAAGCTTCGTGAATATAAGCTTTATGCCAAGTTGAAGAAATGCGAGTTACGGTTTGAAGAAGTAGCATTCCTTGGGCACGTGGTATCAAGTCATGGAATATCTGTTGACCCAAAGAAAGATTGAAGCTATTCAAAGTCGGGAACAACCTAAATCGATGATCAAGTACGTAGCTTTCTCGGTTTAATTGGGTTATTATCGGAGATTCGTGGAAGGATTTTCTCGAATCGCTATTCCATCGACTCACCGACTCGGAAAGATACAAAGTTCGGTTGGAGCGAAGAATGTGAGAAGAGTTTTCAAGAACTCAAGAGGAGACTTATTTCAAAGACTGCTCTCGACAATACCATCCGCTCGGAGGATTTGTCATCTACAAAGATGCTTTTCGGGCAAAGGGTTGGGATGTGTTCTCATGCAACATGGAAAAGTAATAGCTTTATGCCTCGCGACAACTCAAAGAATATGAGAGGAATTATCCTACTCATGATCTAGAGTTAGCGGTTTGTGTTTCAGCACTTAAAATTTGGAGGCATTACTTGTATGGGGAGAAAGTGGAGATCTTTACTGATCATAAAAGCCTCAAATATTTCTTCACTCAAAAGGAACTCAACATGCGACAACGACGTTGGCTTGAACTATTGAAAGATTATGATCATACCATCCAATACCATCCTCGAAAAGCGAACGTGGTAGGCGACGCATTGAGTAGAAAATCATATGCAAGTACGAAAAGCGATGTTGTCAACGCAAAGGCCCATTTTGTGTGACTTGCAAAGGATGGAGATAGAGTTAAAGACTCTGTGGACGCATGTGATGATAGCGAGTATACGAGTAGAACCGACTTTAATCGATAAAGTTAAAGTCGCTTTCAGCTACGACTGGAGCCGATGCGTATGAGGAAAAAAGTGCAAGAAGGTGCTATCTTGGGAAGCAAGAATCGATGAAGAAGGAATACTTGAGTCAACTCTGCACTTTGTGTTCCTAACGACCACGATTTAAAGTATAATATCATGATGGAGGCGCATAACACACCATTTGCAATCCATCTCGGGAGTACCAAAATGTATCATGATATTCGCCATACATTTTGGTGGAGCAATATGAAGAGAGATAGATAGCGTTGTTTATCTCAAGGTGTCTAACTTGTCAACGAGTTAAAGCGGAGCATCAAGTACCAAAAGGTCCATTGCAACCACTTGAAATTCCGAATGGAAGTGGGAGCACATTACCATGGATTTCAAGCACGGGTCTTCCTAAAGTTTCTCAAGGCATTGATGCGATTTGGGTCATTGTTGATAGATTGACCAAGTCTGCTCATTTCTTACCGATATGAGAAACTTATACACTTGAACGTCTTGCTCAGTATGTACATAAACGAGATTGTAAGATCGCATGGTATGCCTGCAGATCCATAGTTTCGATCGAGACCCAAGATTCACTTCACGATTTTGGGTTAGTTTGCAAAAAGCTATAGGCACAGACTTACGATTTAGCTCTCGGCATATCATCCTCGAGACGGACGGACGATTGGAGAGGACTATTCAAACTCTTGAAGATCTATTAAGACTCGTGTCCTTGATTTCAAGGGGAGTTGGGACAAGTTCTTACCATTGGTGGAGTTTTCCTACAACAACAGCTTATCAAGCAAGTATTGGCATGGCTCCATTCAAGCGTTGTATGGAAGAAAGTGTCGCTCTCCAAATTATCTTTGGGATGAGGTGGGTGAAGCAACGTTGTTGGGACCGGGAGTTGATACGTATGACTACGAAAAAGATTCAAACGATCCGACAACGTATAAAAACCTCACAAAATCGACAAAAGAGTTATGCTGATCTTCATCGAAAGAACGTGGAATTCGATATAGGAGATCATGTGTTGTTAAGAGTTGCTCCATGGAAAGGAGTTACAAGATTTGGAAAGAGAGGAAAACTTAATCCTCGATTCATCGGTCCATTTTTAATCCTCGATCGAGTAGGAATCGCGGCCTATAGACTCGCTTTACCGCTAAATATGTCTCGTGTTCATAACGTTTTTCACATATCTATGTTACGTAAATATGTGAAAGACCCGAACCATATTATTGAGTTAGAACCGGACGAAATAGCGGAAGATTTGACGTATGAAGAGGTTCCTGTTCAAATTTTGGATAAGAAGGAACATATTCTACGCTCCAAGGTTATACCTCAAGTCAAAGTTTTGTGGAGGAACCACGATGTTGAGGAAATGACTTGGGAGTTAGAATCTGAAATGAAATCAAGGTATCCTTACCTCTTCGACATACCAGTGTATCGCACCCTAATTTCGAGGCGCTAAATTTCATAAGAAGGGAGGTTGTAAGACCCCAAACTTTTATAAATAAAGATGAATTTTTCTATAAATATTATTTTGAATATTATGGAATAAATTTGATATAATGTTATAGTTGTGGGTAATATTTATAAATTTTGCAAAGTATGCAAGTTGTTATAAAATATTCGTTTGGTCGGGAATATTCTTTTTGTTAGGGAATATTCGATAATGGCTCAATCATTGGTGGACCCCACAACGGAAATTATTGTCGGATTTAGAAAAACGACAAAATATATTTTCTATAAAAATAACTACGACGAGGTGTTACCGTTAAAACCGCTGAACTACCCACCTTGGTAAAAAATACAAGATGTCGCCGTAGTTGCGTAAAGTAGCACTACGATATTGATTATTGATGCTTACGTGAGAAGTCACTTTCATTTATGCTCAATTATTGCTACAAAGAATTCTTTGCATCATATCTCTTATATTATTGATTCAATTATTGTCACAAGATCATCGTTATAGTATAATATGTTATAGTTATAAATTAATAATTGTTGAAAGATTAAATATGTGTTGATGAAAAAAAAAATGATTTGTGGTAAGTTTGATTATTTTATGGGGGGCTCATATGTCATCATCTAAGAGTCTCTTCGTTTGATAGTAATTACCCTTGTGAATAGTATTTACCTTCCTTCGTCGATAGTAATTACCTTCGTCGATAGTAATTATCCTTGTGAATAGTATTTACCTTCGTCAATAGTATTTACCTTCGTTAATAGTAATTACCTTTACCGGACGTCCGAACCACTTGTCGTTTCACATTACAAAGGCCGAACCACTTGTCGTTTCACATTATTAAAGGCCAAACCACTTTTCTTTTCACATCACCAAATGAGCCACTTGCCTTTTCACACGGCGGTGCTAAGCTAGAAATCTTCTATAAATAGAGGCCTAGGGCTTCATTATTTTCACGAATTCATTCAAGCTATAGAGAGAAAGTATAGAGAGAATAAGAGAGAAAGAAGAAGAATATTTTGTTACTACACTACCGCGATTCTCTCCTACCAAAAGTATTCAATCTCCTACCAAATGTAAGGGTGTTATTCTTTCTTATTCATTGAAGAGAACTATTGTTATTCCATTGCTTTATTATTCATCCTGGAATAACTTTCCGCTGTATAAGTGGTTTACCCTATACTTGGTGACATTCTTCTTTTATTATTCTGTTGGAACATCCATGCTTGTGTTAATTTCATTTCACGACATTCCGGTTCCATTATTATTTATTATTCTCGTTGGAATAACTCGGAATAACTCGTGTTGCTATTTATTATTCTAACCTGCTTATGCATCTATCGCATGGTGATTTCTTTTGTTATTCCATTCTTTATTATACCCAAATAAGTTAAAACTTTGACTTTTATACTCCATGAAATTAGTGGAATATCCTTGATATTTGCGTTTCATCCAAGATCTTTTCATATTATTCTTCGATCATTCTTGAATTTTACTCTACAAAACAAAGATTATCATGTTAATAAATTGGATGTTAATAATTCTGGGATAAAATAATTCTTGAACTTGTTTTATTGAATTCTTATATCATTGTCATCATCCTCATGTTTATATTTTTTTTAAAGTCATCTGTGGCACATGAGTGCATAGATGGACTTGGTATGATTATGACCGAGAGACTATTCGGTGTAATCATGATAGTAATGTTACAAATGATGTGGTAAAAATCCTCGATGGCCCGTAGTGCATTGATGGATGATTGTTGGCATGATCATGACCATTAATGAATACACAAATATTCTTGGCCGTAGTGTATGAATAATTGTGGTCGTGATACTAAAGAATATCCTCGGCGAAGTGTAAGCGGGGGTGATTCGATGATGTGAAATATTTATTAAAGTTTGAGTCTCAAATATAACAATGATGATGAAAACTTTTTAAAACCTAAAAGATAGTAGACTTTATTTTCTACTTGACTCTTTTAATGGATTGCGATATTCACCGCAGTTAAACTTGATGTTCATTATATTTTATCGGTTTAACATTGTTGAAGACTATTGATAATTTATTCTCGCATTATCTTAGTCATAATATTTCTTCTTGGGCTAGTTGAGCTCACCCTTTCTTTCACCGCTCTCTTGAAATGAGAATATAGCCGGGACGACGAGCCGGGAAACGAGTGATGGTCCTCAAGATAGCATTAGTAGTCCTCACTATTCGTGAAATAGTGTGATAATAATTGTAATGAGGACTCCTTTTTGAGTTTGTATAATATCTAGTAGACAATATTTGTATTTAAACTCACAGCTTTATGTCAGATATTATACCCACGCTTATATTAGTAAGTTGTATTTAAATTACATCACCATGTAAGTGGCGACCCAAGATGGGTGATGTATACCTAATTTTGGGGGCGTTACACTCCTCTCCTCCCTCCTCCTCCGCCCCCCTCCCCTCCTCCTCCTCCTCCTCCTCCCTCCTCCTCCTCCTCCTCCTCCTCCTCCCGCCCCCTCCTCCCGCCTCCGCCTCCCCTCCCCTCCTCCCGCCTCCACCTCCTCCCCACCCTCCCCACCCCTCCCTCTCCTCTCGCCCCTTTCTCCTCCTCTCTGCCGCCCTCCACCACCTCCCTCCATCTGCCTCCCTTCCTCCCGCAGATCCCCTCCTCACGCCTCCTTTCTCCTCCCCTCTTCCCGCCTCTTTCTCCTCCACCTCCTCTCCCCCACCCCCACGCCCCCACCCTCCTCCTCCCGCCTCCTCTCTCCTCGATGCCTCCGCCTCCCACCGCCACCAGGTCCATTTTTTTATTTTCACTGTAACGAAATCTTCCGATAAGGTAACCAATTTAGTTTTATTAGGTTACTAATTTATTTTGGATGTGATGCAGTTGGTAATCAAACTTCATGTAGTTGGTTACCAAATCATTTGATAAGGTAACCAATTCAGTTTTATTAGTTTACTAATATATTTTGAATGTGATGCAGTTGGTTACTAAACCTTCCGATAAGGTAACCAATTTAGTTTATTAGGTTACTAATTTATTTTGGATGTGATGCAGTTGGTAACCAAATTTTATATAGTTGATTACCAAATCATTTGATAAGGTAACCAATTCAGTTTTATTTGATTACCAATTTTATTTTAAATGTGATGCAGTTACTAGTCAAAATTAAGTATAAAGGTAACCATTTCAATTTTTGTGGGTAACCAAATCGTCAAAAGAAATTCGAATAAAGAACTCTCTGGCGGCCATGGCGATGTGGTGGCCAATGCAATGGCATGCGAGATAGAGAGGATGATGATGAACATTAGCTCCTTCATAATTTTTTATTTTAATTTTCTCATTTTGATTTGAATTTTGAAACATGGATTTGAAATTGTTGTTAGAGACAAGATTTGAATTTGAATTTGAATTATTAGTTATCCTTGATTTTAGGTTTCCTTATTAATGTGAATTGTACTATTTTTGTAATAATTACATTCTTTTTGTAATTATTTAGTTGATGCACTTTTCTTGTAATTACTTTCTATTTGTTGTATACTTATGTAAAGGACCCTTTTTGTTTTTTGTCCGACTGTGAATAATAATTTCAAAAAATATTTTAATGGGTTCTTTACACTATTATATAACAATTAAAAAGTAATTACAAGATTAGTGTATTCACAAAATAATTACAAAAAGAGTGCAAATAATAATTTTTCTAGAGAATTTACATGCAACGCAGAAATCCAATCTGGGTTTGGGTATGTGATCAGTGACCATGACCGTGATGATGCAATCCGATGTTTATAACTCATGGAGGAATCGAATTGCAATAATATCCATTTCAGTCCGTAGTATGTGAAGATGAGTGAGATTTTGGCGAAATGGAGGTTGTTGAAGGAAGAGATGTTTTTTTGGGGAGCGAAAGGAATGCTCTGATCTTCAGAGACGACGGCGGAGATGAAGCTCGATCGTACTGCTCGATGATATTCGCGAGATCCTCATATGAGGTTATCGAAACTAATGCATCTAAGTCTTCCGTCGGCAACTGACACCGTAAACTAACGGATGTTCCACAGAATTCTCTAAGCTTCACCAATAGCTCTGTAACCAATAAAATATATATACATCTTAGTATTTTTTTTCTAAAAATGTACTAAGAAGTATAAATAACCCAATCAAAACTGGCATTCACGAAAAAATTGGAAGATTTGGAAACCGACATTCTGCTGCAGATACTAAATTTTATTTATGACTACTTGGTTACCCACAAAAACTAAAATGGTTACCTTTGTATGAAAGTTTGGCTATCAACTGCATCATATTCAAAATAATTTTATTTTTAAAATGTTATTTATAAGTAACCAGCATCTACATAAATGGGAACTCTTACATGGCATTTCGGATACCATCTGCACCTTCTGTTAAAAAAAATTATTTATACATACATTACTATCACTATAAAATTGATCATTCGGGATACCTTAATGAGATTTATTGGTCACTACATATTGGACAATTGAACACATGTTCATTGGAACTTCAACATACTATAACTAGATACTTTTAAATTAAGATTCAAAAAATATTATAAATTGGATAAGTAATAATGGAATTCCTCAATATGTTCAATGTGTTAAAATAATCAAAAGATAAATAGTAACCAACATGATGAAGTTCTGTCACTCACTAATACGCATTTGGTTACTTCTAAAGGAAAGAGTCCAAAAAACCCAATATGAACAAACAAACAATGTCAAACAACTTGTAATAAAATAAAAGACCAATCAACATTATTCAAATATATAAGCACTAGTAACCAAAATACAATCAGCAGGTTTCCAAAACCAATTTAATCAACATTCATATTGTTAAAAAGTATTTAGTAACCAAATCAGAATATAACAGTAACCAAACGAAATAGTGACGACGACCACAAACGAACCAAACGAAGCAGCGACGTTTGAAAACTTAGAAATAGAGTAAATGCATAAATCATGGGCATGGTCCTGTAGCAATCTTGTGTCGAATGAATCATCTGATTGCAATAACTATGTACAGTCACTACTACAAAACAGTAAATAGACAACGCGAAAAAACGTTGTGGTTTCAGTCGGAAAAACGTCGTGATTACAATCTATTTAACACCCTTACACAACGTTTTAAAAACGTTGTAGTTAAGCACAATACACAACGTTTTTTAGGGAAAAAAAGTTGTAAATTTGTTTTTCAAAAATTAACATATGCTTAAAAACGTTGTAGTAGGTATGATTCCACAACATTTTTTGGATAAAAAACGTTATTGTTTAGTATATCAGACAACGTTTTTTAAATGTTGTAGATAAAGAAAAAAAAAGAAAAAAAAAGAATGTGATTCACCTATATTACCAATACACCTGCAATATGCTAAATGCCATAATATATAGCCAAAATGTATCAACCATTCAAAATACATCCCAATAATACCATTCGTTTACAGTTTCAAATTACTAAATCCATAAAATATATACCAAAGTATCTATATATACATCTCAAATTCACTTTTCAATCCACAAAATAAACCACAAAATAAACCAAACTATATGACTTTAACAAGAAAACATACACTGTGTAACATACAATTATCAGATTATTACATACAATTATCAGATTATTACATACACTGTGATGGAAATCGCTTACTCAGCCTTCCTTGCAGAGCTGCAAGCTCATCTTTATCCTTTGGAACCTGAAAATGGATTGGATAAGCAAGATGCATAAATTTAAGTGAACACCAAATATGAACCATATATAGAAACTACAGCATCTCAGCTAGTCAGTAGCCATCTCGAATCAGCTTTAAAATCTACATTAACAACCTGAATTAAAATTTAGAGGAAGAGAGTTCATACACTAATCCGAGTCATTTTGCTACTGATCATTGTGGTCGGAATGTAAATCATTCAGGCGGTTCTTAAAGAAGGGGATAGATACAGTGAAACATCTTTCACTAAATAAGGAGAAATGTTTTAAAGCTGAACCATACAATACATGAATATACACATATGCACACACGCGCGCACACATATATACATATATATTATTGATGTAGTGAGGGTTGATTCAAAGTTAATCTTAGGGCCTTTTATGTTGTCTGTGAATATCTCACGCCTATTGATGAACTATCTGATACTGCACTTTTCAAGGAAAAAAGTTCTGAAAGATTTTGATACCTGATAAGAATGAAAAAGGAAAATAGGTATACCATTCACTTAAATTACGTTTTGTTTTTATTTTAATAAAAAAAATCAAAATATAAATGCATCCAGAGGGTGGTTATTGCAGAACTTCCAAACATGTTCTCCATATAATATGCTTTTCTCAACAATTCTCTACAGAAAAGCACCAATTTAAAGAAACAGGAATGCATGAAACAGCATATCTGGAATATATTAGTACCTCAATCTTTGCCCAATGTTCA
This sequence comes from Panax quinquefolius, assembly GCA_020205615.1. Classification (NCBI taxonomy): domain Eukaryota; kingdom Viridiplantae; phylum Streptophyta; class Magnoliopsida; order Apiales; family Araliaceae; genus Panax; species Panax quinquefolius. The sequence continues at coordinate 129,801,690 of CM035167.1, forward strand.
TACGCAGAATACTGATCCCATATCTCCCGACTTTGTCAAATACTTTATAAGAGACTGAAAGTTACCCATGAGAATATATCATCCTCTGCCAAGCTTGATGCAGGACTCATGGGGCTCTTACTAGAAGTCGTCCATCTCTGCTCTATTGGTGCAGGTGCAGGTATATGTTCCTTCTCTATGAGCTGCATCACATTTTCTATATATTCAATATCTTTCATGTTAGGCTTTGCTAAGGTTCCAGCAGGAAAACAGATCTCTGAGACCCACTGCTGGCCACTACAATCAAAGCCCAGTATTTCATCACTCCAGCCTAATCGATATCCCTCTGACCGCCTCCAAAACTTGGCCTCAGCTTGATTAACCTTTATGACATGGTCTTTGTTGAGAGGATTAAGCGCAAGTAGCTTATCTCTCAACTCCGTAAATGAAAGCTCGTTTATGTCTGGTTCATTGTCATTTGACGATTTTGAAACCACTTCTTCACCTCTGTAAATAAATTATGATTCGTTAAAATACAATCATATTTCAAGCCTATCATTTTACTCAAGAAATTAATGAAGTGGCATTTTACTAAAGGCAGAACAATAGAGAAGTATAGGTGGAAAAACATGGGAAAACCTAAAGCAAACGAAAACAGTTTAACATTGGCTACTTATAAAATATCTTTCACAGCAGCTTATATCTATAATTACAACTTTTTTCTCACCAAAAACCAGAATTAGGGGAAAAAGGAAAGAACCAGAAAAAATATTAACAAGTAATTTACCAGAGTAACCGACTAAATATAACGTAAAAATAACACCAATACAGAATAGATCAATGATGATAAGTTCCCTTCCATATGCGTCATGTTCAATAAAGCACTACTAATGGCTAAAAATTAGATGATATGAATAATAACACTTACCTGTACTTCTTCAGTGATTCCTGGTAGAGATCTCGGATTTGTTGCATAGCTTCATCCTTGCTATATTTTGGTTTGAACTTTGGCATGCCTTTCCATTTTGACAAAGGATTACACCTCACTACCACAACAGTGTCAGTATATGGAATGTTAGAAAATCTACATTAACATCACAGTGTGTGTGGCAAATCAGATTATTACATCACCATTCAGAAACTTGAGGTGAGCAATGACAGTATCTTTCATCATTACCTTAACATTTTCTTCTCTTTCTTTGAATCTGTCAATCAACTTTGGACAAGCCTGCACCATAAATAATTTCATGATCATTTTACGGGGATTAGTCACCTTCATTTAGTAAAGATAGTAAAAAAATTGTAACACATCCTTTCTTCTTCATTTTTTGACAAGTGTTTGTTCATTCATAATCTGGCATTCAATCTTGAGATTAATACATTCTGAAAATACTTATTGCTAAACTGGGGAGACTAGGGTGCAGAATATCTAAACAGAAACTTTTCGGTGCAAATTATACCTCCTCATATAGCTTTGAGAGCATCTCAGGACGAGAAACAATTAAAGCTGCCAAACATTTAGCAGCAGCCCTTCGAACTTTCCAGCTAACATCCTCATCATCTGTATATTCATTAGCACTCTCACTACAAGGACATTAAGTTATCACAGATTAGGAAACAACGAAACAACTTCAGTAAATCAAACTCTAGACCGTCAAGATGACAAGTATACAAGCAAGAAATCAAGGGCAACAGATGCAGTAGGAACAGAATATTGAGAAATGGTGTCTGTTAAGGTGAAGAGTTTGCCATCGATGGAGTTATACATCATAAATCATAATATAAGCTGTCATTTCTATATATTGTAACAAACTAAAATTATTTAACAATGTCATCACTGTTATCTAATCTGTAGGCACAAAACACTCGCAGGAACATCAAGGGTTCATCTCACCTCAACCTATTGCTGTTACCCCTGGCTAGAAACACTATCAAGCTTTATGTAAAGTCAAAAATAAATGCAGAAAGCATTTGGCATGAGGGGAAAGATATTACTGACATGATAAAATGGAGGTGAACTGTGCAGTTCCACTCCTTTAGAAGAACAACAGCAGCATTCCAGTCCTGCTTGTCAGAGACATTACATTTAAGGAGATCCATCCTGGTTTTAGCATCAATAGGGTTTCCCTTCCAGTAAGCATATGGTTCCCTGTCCATCCATTGAGTCCCGGTGTTTCCTTCCTTTAGGTCCTTCAACAAAGACCCCCATGGCTTTATATTGATTTCAGGCCTGAAAATAAGTTTGGATTTAGCGCTGTTCTTCAAAGAATAATCAATAATTCTGCAAAAATAAACTCATTATAGGATCACTTAGTAAAACTGGTACACTAATAGAGTCAATTCATATACACGTACCAATTCATATAAAAAGATTGAAGCAATTCATATGAAACCACTTTTGCTATTTCAGTCCATCTGTTGCCAAATATCTTGTGAGCCTGCATAACATTTCTAAGAATCAGGTCACACTCTACTAACAATAAATAAGGTTTGTTTTTCTGGCTAGAGAATCATACAAGTGGAAGGTAAAGCATTAGTAGTTGAAGAAAGAAAGTGTAATAATAACATAGCATTATCATTTTACCTCACATAAGAGCACGTTTTCCTCAGGTGACCATCAGATATCATAGCATACAGACCGTGCAAGTGCAAATTTACATCAGATATCGATCCAAGATGGACCATTCAGTAAAACCAATAGCAGGAAGGAGTATGAAGTTGATAACTGCTTGATATGGATCTTAAATTCCAAGAGAATAAATGTACACTAATGCAAGGGGGAAAGTTTGCCTTCACTTCAAAGATTTTGCACCCAGGTCATACAAAACATTAGATCGATAAATCACAAATTCCATTCACCAATGACAATTTGAATTTCAGAAAAAGGAGAAGATGGAATAAGTTAAACATGAATTACAAGGCCCATAAGTTTCAGCCCCAAAGAACATGACAATTTGGATAGACTATTTTAGTATATATATATAAGGTCTAAAACTCCCAATGAAAATTTGAGTACCTATATCTAAACCATTTTACTTATAAACACTTAGAAAATCATTTAAATAATTCTAATACTCCAAGAAAAATATAAAATGATGAATCGAATCTAAACTCACACGACAAATGGTGAGATCTCCATCATCGTCGTACTCTTTAGCGCCGCCTCTCTTTCCCTTTCTCTGTCCCTCTTCGTCATCTTCTTCTTCAGGCTCTTCTTCCTCCGCTTGTCGCGCTGCTTCGGCTTTGGATTGCTTCGGCTTTGGAGTGCAGGTCTGCTGCTTGCGCTCCGGTGGGGAGAGGTCGAGCCCTGGATTAACTTCCAGAAAGGAAAAAAGAGTTCGAGAACTGGCTTAAGTTTTTATTTAATCGCCTTTTTTTTAGCTCCGTGTTTTTCTTCATAGACAATGTGTTTTTTAAAAAAAATGTTATCTAATTAAAATTAAAAAAATGCCCTTTTAAATAGATAATATTTTTAAATATATATCTACAACGTTTTTTTTAAAAATGTTGTAAAAAAAAATACCACAATATTTTTATAAAAAATATTGTAATTTAAGTGTTATCTATTTAATATTTTGTAGTAGCGAGTGTGTGTTGGCCCACCCAACATGGGGTGTAATAAACTGCTGAAGTGATTTTCAAGTAATTTCTGTCGAGACAGGTGCGAAGTTCTCACACTAATAAAATGTAGGCCACAAATTACTACGAGTAGTCCTTTAAAAATCCCAACAAAATCTTTAAAGTCCGTCACTCAATGAATGACTACTATCCCTTCACAAATTGATTCAGATGGTAATCCTTAGTGCTTTATTTGAACAACTATGTACTGGAAATCAATACTTGAATCCATCATCATAAAATCCCATTTAGCACCCTCTGATAATAATCATATTGACGTGTTCGCGAGGTATCTAAGCTACTGCTAATGAGAGAGAGCACCAACGATACACTTTGTTGCTAATTATTCAAATGCACTAATTTTATAAATAAAATATTAAAAATGTATTAATTCTGTAAATATTTTTTGGATACATTTTTTTGTAATTTTTTTTCTAAAAATGTACTAGAAAGTATAAATAACCCTATTTAATTGGTTGTCAATAGATCGAATAGGGTGTAATTATACCAAAATTCAAAGAAATTTTCTCAAGAAAACCAATTATCCTACTCTTCGAAATTTTATCACTAAAGAGAATTCTTTAAGGAATATTTTACCACCTAGGGCCTGTTCGGGAATGACTTATTTTAAATGATTTATAAGTTAAAATATAAGTTGACTTATATGTTATGACTTATAAATAAAAGTGTTCTGCATCAATTTGACTTATAAGTCAAACATTAAGTTAAAACAAGTTAGGAAAGTGTTTGGCTCATAATGACTTATAAGTTAAAATAAATGTAAATATTACTAAAAATGACATTAATAAAAAGAGGAGCAAAATAGACAGTACATTTGATCAAACTAACTTATTTTAAAATGACTTATACGTCATTTTAAAATAAGTTACAAATACGTACTTTTTTTTTTTACTTAAAACTCAACTTACAAGTCATTACCGAACAGGTGAATAATAGCAAATGACTTATAAATTTGTTTGACCAACTTATAAGTCATTCCCGAACAGGCTCTTAGTCTATTCGTTTCGTTGAATTCAAATTTAAAATTGAACCTAAAAGATCCTAGGCATTGGAATTTGAACGTGTGGTTGATTTAAAGTGAAAATTTAAATTTTAAATTTAGATGTACGTAGCTTTGTATATATCTCGATTACAAGATTATTATATCATACCCTGGTACATGGTTTAGATAATATGTTAGATTTAAATTGTATTTTAATTATATGTAAATTAATGAGCATAACAAATTGAGGAACTTGAATGTAAAAATATAAAATTGACTTAAAAGAATAATATATTAAATTGTAACTGAAATTTTAATTATAATTCGAATTTGAACCTATAACCTTGTTTTGAACTTGAACCAATAATCTTAAGTTAAATAATTTTAATAATGTTTAAAAAAAATTAAATTCCTTAATACTATTGAACCTCATATTTTGTTTCTTCCTCCACACAACTATAGGGAACTTTTTTGCATTGTTACTATTTATTTTATTTTTAAGCACGATGCACTAAATAATAATTCTCATGATGAGTAAAAAATGGAGGAAGTTTGAGACAATTTGAATGGCGTTTCATTGTCCTAACAGAAAATATTAGGATTGGTATACAAAAACTTGAGTTTAGTGTAGAAATTCAAAATAGTACTCCTGTTTCAGGATAAAAGTTCTGGTGGACTTTTCACACATATTAAGATGAATGAAATGACAAAATTGCCCATAATAATGTCATTAAATATGGAGAGAGAATTAGAATAAGAAAAGTATGAGATATTTAATGCTACGGGTATAATAAGAAAATATGTGTAAAAGTTTGGTTATTAAAGGAAAATGGACATTTAACCTAGGACTACCCAAAATACAGTAAAACCTCTATTTAAGAATAGACTTGGGACCAAACTATTTGCATTCTAATTGAGAGGTTATTACTAAATAGAGGTATTAGTATAAAATATTTTCCGAACACCCAAAAATATCCACTTTAACAAAAATATCAATAAGAATTCACTAATAATTATTATTCAAAAAATATTTATGCAAAGTAGTCATTTATAGGAAATGTAGTATTTTATAAGAAAATATAGTTCTTTATAGGAAATGTAGTCTTTTATAAAAAATGTAGTCTTTTAAAATTAATATTGTCTCTCTCATATATATATATGAAATTATTACTATATAGATGTATAGTTTCTTAATACGGGACTTAAAAAGTATATAACATATTACAATTTAGAGGTTATTCCTATTTATAACTGGCCTAATTTGGGACTAAATTTTTTTATAATATTTCAGAGGTTATTCTTATATAGAGTATTCCTAAATAGAGGTTTTACTGTAGTAATAAGGAATTTTATCATGGGACAGAGGGAGTACATCTTAAACAAACCACATTTTAGAAAAATAATTTATGAAAAATAACTTATATATTTATTAATTTTATATGTGAATGTGAATTGCGACTAACGTGCGAGGCTATTCACGAGCACCCCATGGGAGGGTAGTATTGACTTGAGACCTTGATTAGAGGCCCAAATTATATATATATATATATATATATATATATATATATATATATATATATATATATATATATATCTCCCAGTCTCTAAAGCGAACCTTAAAGAGCGAACCAAAGACAGGCAAGTCGTCTTTTTGTGTCTACATGGCGTGGTTCGATCTCATCCGACAAAGCCATGTAGTCTTTGGCGGCGAATTGAGCTAACTGTCGCCATAAACACCAAAACGACGGTTGCCTCTTTGGTTCGCTTTTTAAATCGCTTTAAGCTCTCCAGATATATATATATATATATATATATATATATATAATAATAGTCACACACACATTGTGTATGTTTTTTATTTGTGCACAAATCATCACACATTACGTCGTTTTGGCAGAGTTGTTTTTGATTTCTAATTTGTAAGGAGGGAAACTATTTTTTTTTAAAAAATAAATCTACCAAAACGACGTAATTTTGGCAGACTGTGCACAAATAAAATATACACAGCTGTAGACGACCATATTGCCTATATATGTGTGTGTGCATGTGTATTTGAACATTTGATTTAAGATTTTGTCTTTAAGAATATTAGAAGAAGTATCTTTCAATGAATGTATTCTCATATATTTTGTTGTAGTCAAACTATTTAGTCGAAGTTCTTATATATTTTGTTGTAGTCGAAGTTCACATATATTTTGTTGTGGTCGAACTATTACGTTTTAAGTTGTAGAAAGACAATTTTTAGATACAACTTATACTTTTTATTTATTTATTTTTACTCTTTTTTTATGAAGACAATATTTCGAAAATGATCTCGTTTTCATTTTTTGTTATAAGACACCAAAATCTCTGCTAACGTGAAATTGAAAGTGACAAAATAAAATAGTAATATATCCATATATATTGATATTTAATATTAACATAAATTTATGATCATATTTAATTTTTCAAAAATCTTAAAGTGGAAAAGAGTCCAACCTAAAGCTGGACACTAGTAGTTGGGCAAATATAGTTTTCAAAATAATGGTCATCCTCTTCAATTTGCCAAGGGCCTCAAATGGGTTCCCAAATATGAAACAGAGGAGGAACCCAATATATTTGTGGTCCATATTGCAAAAATTTGTTGGTTGCTCTACTTTAATTTATACTTTAATAATCTAGGCATAATATTTATTGGGAATTGTTAAATACACAACACTTTTTATTATTTTCACAACAAAAATGTCGCTGTAGATGTATAGTGACTGTGAAAATCATCTCTATAGAATCTATAGCGACACTTTTATTGTGAAAATAACATTTTTTGTTGTGGATTTAACAATTCCCTATTTATTAATTAGGTTCTTAACTTCTTTTGGCCTTTTATTTATCTAAATATCTAATCAATTAGCTTTAATTATTAATATTATTGAAACAAATTGAGCTTAGGGCTAAGGGTGTAAATGAACCGAGTCGATGCGAGAATCGAGCTGTTCAGATTTGGTTTACAGATCTATCGAGTATAAAATAAAGTTTGATTGAATACCGAGTCGAGCACGATCTCGAATCGTTTGAACTCTTCAAACGAATATGATCCGAGTATCAATAGAAAATTATAATTTGAGGAGTTTCGAGTTATTTATCTAATTTTAAAAATTATTTATATTTGAATCATTTATATTTCGAGTCGAGCTCGAATCGAACTTTTAGTCGAGTGAGAACGAATTGAACCCGAACCGTTTGCTCATTTTACAACCTTAATTTAGGCTGAAAATCTTGTTATCTGTAATCAAAACCTTAAATAGATTTACAAAAAGTTGGGAGAGATTAAGACCGATGTATGCAGGCGTGAGGCGTCCCACTTTTTTGAATCTTTGCTTCTTTGTTCCTTGTTAGTTTATTAGTAAGATTGTGAGTTTAGTCTTGGATGTTTGTTAAAATGTCATTGTATGCACTATATGCTTTGTAATTTCATATTCAATTATCTATTACTCCTCCATCCCATCGGTGGCAAGCGTTGGCAAAATTAGGGGGTGGGGTGGGGGGGGGGGGTGGGGCGAAGCGGTACCGTGACGCCCCCCAAATTAGGTATCGTCCACCCATCTTAGGTCGCCACTTACATGGTACATAAATTCAAATACAACTTACTTAACCTAAGCGTCGTGTATGTCACGACATAAAGCGTGAGTTTGAATACAAATTTTGTCTACTAGATATTATACAAACTCAAAAGGAGTCCTCATTACAACTATTATCACACTATTTCACGAATAGTGAGGACTACTAATGCTATCCTCTCGGACCATTACTCCGCTCCCAGACTTCGTCCCAAATATGTTCTCATTTCACAAGAGAAACGGTGAAAGAAAGGGTGAGCTCAACTAGCCCAAGAAGAAATATTATGACTAAGATAATGCGAGAATAAATTATCATTAGTCTTCAACAAAGGTTAAACCGATAAAATACAATAGACAACCAGTTTAATCTGCGAATGAATATGCAATTCATTAAAAGAGTCAAGTAGAGAATAAAGTCTACTATCTTTTAGGTTTAAAAGGTTTTCATAAATTTTTATCACTAAGACTCGCTTTAATGAATAAACCACAATATCTAATCATCCATGTACCACTAGTCAAGGATTTTCATCAAATTATCAATGGTCATGACTATCTTAGAATCATCCTCGGTCATAATCATACCAAAAACTATCCATCAACGCATTACGTGCCACCGAGGACTTTTGTGTCACATCATTTATAACAAGCCGTGATTATACCGAATGATCCTTGGTCATAATTATACTAAGTTCATCTATGCATGTAAGCCAAAGATAACATAATATATCATGAGGATGTTGACAATGACATAATAATTCAATAAAACAAGTTCAAGAATTATTTTATCCAGGAATTAGTAACGTCCAAATTGTCAACAAGATACTGTTTTGTAGAGTAAAATTCAAGAATGATCAGAAGAATATTTTCATGAAAAGATACTGGATGAAACGCAAATATCAAGGATATTCTACTAATTTCATGGAGTATAGAAGTCAAAGTTTTAACCAACTGGGTATAATAAAGAATGGAATAACAAAAGAAATCACCATGTATGCGGATGCTTGATGAAAAGTTATTCCAATAGAATAATAATAACGGAACCGGTCGGTGAAACTCACACTCGGCTGTGATGTTCCAACAGAATAATAAAGATGGAACCGGATCCGGTGTAAAACACACGATATAGGATATTCCAACGAGAATGATAAAGACTTTTAACCAGTCCCAATTGTGTAAAACATACTGACAGGATGTTCCAACAGAATAATAAAAAGCGGAACCGTGTCCTGTAAAACACAATCCATGGGATGTTCCAACGAGAATAATAGAAGAATGTCACCAAGTATAGGGTAAACTCACAGATATAAAAGTTATTCCAATGTAATAATAAGCAATGGAATAACATAAGGATTTCACCAAGTATAGGGTATCTGGCGTATATACAAGTTATGTATAGGGTATGCCACTTTTACAAAGTTATTCCAATGAATAATAGTGAATGGAATAATGAAGTTCTCTTCAAGAAGAAAGAATAACACCCACCTTACCGTAAAAAAGAACCGAATATAGAAGTAGTGAAGTAGCGAGTATCTTTTCTTCTTTCTCTCTATAGATTTTCTCTCTATACTTTCTCTCTATAATTTCTCTCTAGAGTTTCAAATTGAATTCGTAAGAAAATAATGAAGGAATGAGCTTATTTATAGGAAAATGGAATGCATAAGTAACTAATCCATGAACGGTCAGATTGATTTACTTTAATCTGACGGTCCATATTTAAAGAAAAATCTTTTAAATAAAATATAATATATTCTATTTATATAAAAATATTTTACTATGCAAACACTATGCAATACTATGCAAAATCTTATGCAAAAACACTATGCAACACTATGCATAATAAAATATAATATATTCTATTTATAGAATAACTTTAATAAAGTATTCTATTTTATATAAAAAGATGTTTTACATTTTATTACGTTAATAATACGAATAAAATAAAACGTCATTATCGCTATAATAATTCATATTATTAATCGATGATAATAGAATCAAACCGAGTGACTTCTCACATAAGCATCAATAATCAATACCGTGTATTATTACTATGCAACCCACGATTCATCGTACTTTTACTACCGAGTAGTTCAACAAGAACTACGGTAAAACTTCCGCCGTTATTTTAATAAAATATTTTTGTCGCTTTCTCAATCCAACAATAATTTACATTGTGGGGTCCACCAATGATTGAGTAGTTATGCGAATATTCCCTGCTAAACCGAATATTCCCTACCAATCGAATATAATATAACCACTTGCATACTTTGCAAAATTTATAAATACTACCCACAACTATAATATTATCTCAAATTCACACCATAATATTAAAAAATTATTTCGACAAAATTTAAATCTTTATTAATAAAATCTGGGGTCTCACACCGGCGCCGGCGGTCCGGTCTTCTTCAGTTCTTCTTCTGCAGGTTGGTTTGTTTGTTTGTTTGTTTTAGAAACATGAAACGACGTCGTTTCATTAAAAATAAAATTATGACGCCCCCAAAATAGGTCCAATCCAACCAACCCATTCCGAGTCGCCAAAAACATGGTACATAAAATAACTACAACTTTATTACTACAATTGTCGTGTAAAATACAACAACACATATGTTGTGAGTTTTGATACTAATATATACAAACTGTGACTCTAGATACCAACTTGGATAGCACGTCACAATGGCACCTTACATAAAGGTACAGTCAATAACTGTTTTAGAAATTAAAATCTTTGGAAAGTGCTCAAGGAAACCTTCATACATGGGAGGTCATGCGTCTAGGTTATGATAGATATCATATGTCCACAGAATTATCCTTGGTTGACCCAATAGACCCCAAAGAAAAACGAGAAGATTACTATCATGTTCTTCCCAATGGTGAGTCTTCTCTTGACATATAACTATCTCCACTGTATGCAATTAAAAATTATATTTCAACCAAACTCCAAGATCATATAGGTAGTGCTCGTAGATATACTCAGCAAGTGGATGTGCACAACCCTGTCTTATGATAATACGAGGTTGTATGTCATTAGAAATCTTGTATAATAGTGGCAAAACACTATTCCAAAGTTGGGTTCACCTCACCCTATTCGGTTCACCAAAATTAAATATCAAATAACGTATACAATTTGACACACTTATATAAAGTTCTCAATAAAAATTATTTTCATACTATTATAGACCACCGTTCTATTCCCCTGTTATCCCCGCTCGACCCGGCAACACTTTTATTACCTGAAAGGAATTGTGAAGCAAAAGGGTGAGCACAACTAGCTCAGTAAAGAATATCATGACTAAATATAATTAAACTATCAATATTCTTCATCAGTAATAAATCAGAGATTTAGAATATATGGTAGATGATAAAACTTTTCAACCATAGTTGCAGCGGAACGAGCAATCCATTAGAAGAGTCAAATAGACCATAAAGTCTATTATCTTCTCCACATTAAAAGTTCACCAACAATGTTTTATCCTTGTAACATTAATCAACAGTTTCTTTCCACAATTATATGAATAACTCATAATCATAATTGTGATTCTAAATTCCTCTTCGCATCCAGGACGAAGATAATTTTAATCACCTGTCTTTACCTGAAATATCAAAGATCATGGTTTTACCAAATCACAGTTCCTATTATAATCATACTAATAAATTCATCTTTGCACTACGGACCAAAGATATTCATCAACCGTTCATCTTTGCACTACAGGCCAAAGATATTCAACAACATGTCATCTTTGTACTACGGGCCACATATATTCAACAACAGGTCATCTTTGCACTACGGGTCAAAGATATTCATCAATAATTCATCTTTGCATTACAGGCCAAAGATATTAATATCTCAAATAAATACATAATCATTTCAGAATTTATATAAACCATAATTATAACCATGTTAATCAATTCACCTTTGTACTTAAGCTAAAAATATTCAATTGTAAATTCAATGGTCATGATCATACCAGTCAACAATTCAACTTTGCACTACTGGCCAAAGAGAACCCATAGTCACGATCATACCAATAATTTACCCATCTTTACACTCAAGTCAAAGAGAAATTCCATCACTAAGGTTATAAAAATGTTATATATGATAATAAAAATAATAGGATCAACAACTGCATTTAATTTCAAGAGTAAGATTCATAAATCAACGATAATTTGGTCAGAAAAAGAAACCAATGTTGTCGTGAATAGTACTCGTGAATAGTAACTCATGAATAGTAACTCGTGAATAGTACTCCGTATTCGTACATAGTACCGTATACATAATTAATGTCATATATATGAATAGTATCGTATATGTGAATAGTGCCGTATACGTGAATAGTGCCATATACGTGAATAGTAACTCCGACACAAAAAGGTAGAATTTCTATAGTAAAATTCATACCAATATTTCGGTATAATGATGTTGAAAGAATAACATCATTACGAAAAAAACATTCCTTACAATCTCTTGAAATCCCTTACTATCCCTTACCTCAAAAGAGCAGTACTTCTGACTGGAATATCGGATATAACGCTGACGGAAACTTGCATTGTATAGCAACACTCAAGATATCTAAATACTCACAAAAATACGCTCGATAATATAGAGAGAGAAAATTTCAGTTTCTGGTGTGATTTTCAATTCTAACCTAAGCACCCTATTTATAGGAAAATGCTTAGAATACCAAAGCAGAAAATTTAATAAAATATTAATATATTTATATAAATTTTCTACGCCCACTTTGAATAACTGAATTCAGCCATTTCAACAACCAGTGGGGCCCCCCAAACATAACAAAAATGTTTTTATTAAAAAAAATATTTAAAACTTCAAAAATCAATTATTCCGGAACTTCAATAATTCATAATAAATAGCCATTTTATCAGAAAAAATCGAATCTTATGTCCTTCTATAGGAAATTCAATTCTCTATAACTTTGTAAGTTTAAGTTTTTCCAAATTCCAAACAGAAATTGACCGAAATCCACATACGGACGATTTTACAGGCTATAATTAAATTTCAGTCAAGAATTGGGGTCCACCAACACACAAAACACGTGTTAAACATTTTTTTATAACAAAAATACTCTTCCTCCTCATTTACTCATATATCACATATTCATTGTAAAAATATCATCATTATTATATTATTATAATATAATAAATTATTTTATCAGAAAAGATAAAATATCAATTTTCAACAATTGTCACTTTAAAAATTTTCTCCATCTATATCCACATAAAATAAATATTTTTCTTATCATATAAATTAATAATTAATTATTCACAAATAATATTATAGAATCACAATATTGACTGTGACAACCCCAAAATAGGTCCATTCCATCCAACCTATTCTGAGTGGTCAAATACATGGTACAGAAAACAACTACAACTTTATTACAACAATTGTCATGCAAAATACAACAACATAAATGCTGTGAGTTTGGATATAAATATATACCAACTGTGACTCTCATCCCAACCTTGGATAGCACGTCACAATAACACCTTACATAAAGGTATAGTCAAAAATGCTTTAGAAATTAGAATCTTTGGGAAGTACTCAAGGAAACTTCGTATACGGGAGGCCATGCTTCCGGTTATGATAGATATCATATGGCCACGAAATATCCTTGGTTGATTGAATAGACCCCAAAGAAAAACGAGAAGATTACTATCATATTCTTCCCAATGGTAAGTCTTCTCTTGACATATCATTATCTCCACTGTCTCTAATTGAGAATTATACTTCAAACAAACACCAAGATTATATAGGTAGTGCTCTAAGATATACTCAGCAAGTGGATGAGCACAATCCTGTCTTATGATGACACGAGGTTGTATGTCATTAGACATCTTGTATGATAGTGGCAAAACACCCTTCCAACGTTGGGTTCGCCTCACCCTATATGATTCACCAAATATAACTACTAAATGATGTATACAACACACTTTTCTATACTGCTTAGGAGATCCTCCACAACCTAGAGACCACCGTTTATTCTCCTGTTATCCCCGCCAACCCACCTACACTCTTTATACACGAAAGGAATTGTGAAATGTAGAGGGTGAGCACAATTAGCCCAAGAAAGAATATCATGACTAATGATAATTAAATTATCAATAGCCTTCATCGATAAATCGTAGATTTAGAACATATGGTAGATGATAAAACTTTTCAACCATAGTTGCAGCGGAACGAGCAATCCATTAGAAGAGTCAAATAGACCATAAAATCTATTATTTTCTCCATATTAAAAGTCCACCAACAATGTTTTATCCCTGTAACATTAATCAACAGTTCCTTTCCACAATTATTTGAATAACTCATAATCGTAATTGTAGTTCTAAATTCCTTTTCTCATCCAGGACAAAGATAATTTTCATCACCTGAAACATCAAAGATCATGGTTATACCAAATCACAGTTCATGTTCATAATCATACTAATAAATTTATCTTTGAACTACGGGCCAAAGATATTCATTAATAGTTCATCTTTGCACTACGGGCCAAAGATATTCAACAACAGATCATCTTTGCACTACATGCCAAATATATTCAACAATAGGTAATCTTTGCACTACGGGCCAAAGATATTCATCAATAATTCATCTTTGCACTACAGGCCAAAGATATTAATATATCAAAGAAATGCATAATCATTTCAGAATTTATATAAACAATAATTATAACCATGTTGATTAATTCACCTTTGCACTTAAGCTAAAAATATTCAATTGTAAATTCAATGGTCATGATCATACCAGTCACAATTCAACTTTGCACTACTGGCCAAAGAGAACCCATAGTCACGATCATACCAATAATCTACCCATCTTTACACTCAAGTCAAAGAGAAATTCCATCACCAAGGTTATAAAAATGTTATATATGATAGTAAAAACAATATAATCAACATATAGATTTAATCTCAAGAGTAAGATTCATAAATCAACGATAATTTGGTCAGAAAAAGAAACCAAATTTTGTCATAAATAGTACCCGTGAATAGTAACTCGTGAATAGTAACTTGTGAATAGTAACTCATGAATAATAACTCATGAATAGTAACTCATGAA
This sequence comes from Panax quinquefolius, assembly GCA_020205615.1. Classification (NCBI taxonomy): domain Eukaryota; kingdom Viridiplantae; phylum Streptophyta; class Magnoliopsida; order Apiales; family Araliaceae; genus Panax; species Panax quinquefolius. The sequence continues at coordinate 129,816,964 of CM035167.1, forward strand.
TAGTAACTCGTGAATAGTACTCTGTATTCGTGATATATAGTCTCGTATCGTAAAAATAATGTCATATACGTAAATAAAGGTCATGTATACATGAATAATTGTCGTTATACGTGAATAGTCTTGATATCGTGAATAAACCTCCCAGACTCAAAAGGTAGAAATTCCACAATAAAATCCATACCAATATTTTAGTATAATGATATTGAAAGAATAACATCATTATGAAGAAAATAACATCCCTTAATATTCCTTACAATCCACTTACCTCAAAAGCGGAGACTTACATTGGATATCTGATATGACACACTGAAGGAAACTTGCACCGATGAATAAAGAACTCACCAAGTATCTAAATACTCACAAAATACATTCGATAATCTAGAGAGAAAAAGAGAGAAAACTTATGAATTCTGGTGTGATTTTCAATTATAACTTAGCCCTCTATTTATAGGAAAATATTAGCACGCCGAAGCAGACTTGACCTGCTACCTGATGGCTTTACCTGCTACTATTCCATCCACAAAAAATTAGCCACATCCCTAACAACCAAAAGTAGGGCCCACCCATTTCTAGAATTTTCCACCAAAATCATTTATAAACCTAATTTCTGAATCAGTCACCTCTTAAAATTCATAACAAATCATTCGTTCATTTTTAACGATTTAAAATTTGTTAACATATACTCAACTTATATATGTATAACATATCCAAAGATCACAACGATCCAACAGTCAAATTAAAAATTATAACTCACACAATAAAGCTGTAAGAACACTGATTTGATCTTTTAATACCTCCAATCCGACAAAATACTGATAAAATACCTCAACATTAATTCCTTCATTTATAACCACATAAATAAATCCATCATTTATATCCACATCAAAAAAATATTTTCTTATCCATAATTAATTATTCACAAATAATATTACAGAATCACAATAATGACAACCGATAGCCTTCGAGGAAAGGGGGCTTTTCGATAAGGATTTCTCCTCATCAAGCGCCGCAATTAGGTGACCAAACCTCTCCTTGATGAACTTTCTAGACATTGCCAATAATGCTATCTAATAATATTATTCAAATAATATGAATTATTGATCTGATAATGGAGATACTGTGTAGTGATAATTATTGAAACAACAATAATATAAAATATCAACGTAGCAATTATTGAACCAATAAAATAAAATATTGAATAAGAATTCTTGTAACAATTATTGAGTAGTGCCTTCTTACGTAAGAATCAATAATTGAAAAAAATATCATGTACAATACTGCAGTGCCTTCTTGTCTTACTCTGGCGTATTCGTATTTTTTACCACCGGTATTCCAACAAGATGTTAATTGTAACAACTACGTTGTTATTTATAAAAACTCAAATTTGTCGTTTTCTTCATCCGACCATTATCCGTTATGGGGCCCACAAATGGTCATACTGTCGCATTTAATATTCCCCGACAGAAAGAATATTCCACGACCAAACGAATATTTCCCGACAACAATAAGTATTTTATAGCCATTTGCTTATTTTGAAAAAAATTCATATATCACCCTTAACTTTAACTTTTATCAATTTAACCATTTACTGAATAGAAAAATTGAATACTTTTATTTCATAAAATTCAGGGTCTTAAATTGACAACCAAAGTTCATTCCTCAGGAAGAGGGGCTTTCGATAAGGATTTCTCCTTCTTGGTAGCGCAATTAAGTGACCAAACCTCTCCTTGCATGTAACTTTCTAGACATTGCCAATAATGCTATCTAATAATATTATTCAAATAATATGAATTATTGATCTGATAATGGAAAATAATGTGTAGTGACAATTATTGAAACAACAATAATATAAAATATCAACGCAACAATTATTGAATCAATAAAATAAAATATTGAATAAAGAATTATCGTAACAATTATTGAGTAGTGACTTCTTACGTAAGAATCAATAATTGGTGCAATCTGAGTATCTTCTCGTGTACACAATCGTATTATTTTACTTTACCCACCGGGTATTCCAACAAATGTTAATCTGTAACGATTACGTCGTTATTTATAAAAACTTAAATTTGTCATTTTCTTCATCCGATGCGGTTATTACATTATGGGGCCCTGAAATGGTCTGCTACTTGTCAGCATTTAATATTCTCCGACAACAAGAATATTCGACGACCAAACGAATATTCCCCAACAACAATGAATATTTTATAACCACTTGCTTATTTAAAATATTTACATGTGTCACCCTTAACTTTAACTTTTTATCAATTTAACCATTTACTGAATAGTAATTATAAGAAAAATTGAATACTTTAATTTCATAAAATTCGGGGTCTTACAATCTCCCCTCCTTATGAAATTTCGTCCCCGAAATTTATGTACCTGGTATTTCGAAGAGTTGAGAATACCTTGCTTTCATTTCAGATTCTATCTTCCATGTCATCATGATTTATCCATTGCTCATCTCCTGTATTTCAGACATCATTCTAGAACACAGTTTCAAAACAAAGGTTAATTGACATATCACAATTTGTCAACTTAAGTAAGAAAATTCTGCTTAGGAAGGACACACACTAGTGAAGGGTATTAATCATCTCTCCCCGCCTAGTTCTATTCCATGATCTCCGTCAGAGACCATATCCCTAAGCTCTGATACCAACTGTGACGCCCCCAAAATAGGTCCAATCCAACCAACACATATGTTGTGAGTTTTGATACTAATATATACAAACTGTGACTCTGGATACCAACTTGGATAGCACGTCACAATGGCACCTTACATAAAGGTACGATCGATAATCATAGAAATTAAAATCTTTGGGAAGTGCTCAAGGAAACCTTCATACATGGAGGTCATGCGTCTAGGTTATGATAGATATCATATGTCCACAGAATTATCCTTGGTTGACCCAATAGACCCCAAAGAAAAACGAGAAGATTACTATCATGTTCTTCCCAATGGTGAGTCTTCTCTTGACATATAACTATCTCCACTGTATGCAATTAAAAATTATATTTCAACCAAACTCCAAGATCATATAGGTAGTGCTCGTAGATATACTCAGCAAGTGGATGTGCACAACCCTGTCTTATGATAACACGAGGTTGTATGTCATTAGAAATCTTGTATGATAGTGGTAAAACACTCTTCCAAAGTTGGGTTCACCTCACCCTATTCGGTTCACCAAAATTAAATATCAAATAACGTATACAATTTGACACACTTATCTAAAGTTCTCAATAAAAATTAATTCCATACTATTTAGGGAGAACCTCAACAGCTATAGACCACCGTTCTATTCCCTTGTTATCCCCGCTCGACCCGGTAACACTCTTATTACCTAAAAGGAATTGTGAAGCAAAAGGGTGAGCACAACTAGCTCAGTAAAGAATATCATGACTAAATATAATTAAATTATCAATATTCTTCAACAGTAATAAATCAGAGATTTAGAACATATGTTGTGACGCCCCCAAAACAGGTATACATCACCCATCTTGAGTCGCCAGATACAAGGTACTGAATACAAATACAACTTAATTATACAACAAATCGTATAAAATACGACAAAAAACATAGGTCATGCGAGTTTTAATACAAATATTGTCATCTGTACAATATCCACACTCAATGGAGTCCTTATTATATTTATTATCACACTATTTCCCAGAATAGTGAGGACTACTAATGCACCATCTAGGACCATCACTCTGTTTCCCGACTAGTCCCAGCTACGTTCTCATTTTCTGAAGAGAACAATGAAAGAACGGGTGAGCTCAACTAGCCTAGTAAGAAATATTATGACTAAGATAATGCAAAATAAATTATCATTAGCCTTCAACAATGTTAAACTGATAGAATATAATAGACAACAAGTTTAACTGCATCGGAACAAGCAATCCATTAGAAGAATCAAGTAGAGCATGATATCTACTATCTTTTATGCTTTAAAAAGTTTTTCATCAACTTTATCGCTGAACTTCAGCTTAATAAATAAAATTGAACCATCCCTGCTCCAATGCCAAGGATATTCATGTAATCATCAATGGTCATGACTATACCGAATAATCCCTGGTCATAATTATACCAACAACTGTCCACCATTGAACTACAGGCCAATGAGGACTTTTACCACATCATTCATTATAATACGGTCATGATTATACTGAATAATCTCTGGTCATAATCATACCAAGTCCATCCATGCACGTAAGTCAAAGATGTCTTTCAACATAATATAAACATGAGGATGATGACAATTCAATAAAACAAGTTCAAGAATAAATTTTAAAGACTTATAAATTAATTTATCCAGGAACCAATAATGTCCAATTTGTCAACATGATACTGCTTTGTAGGGTAAAATTCAAGAATACTCAGAAGAATATTTCCATGAAAAGATACTAGATGAAGCGCAAATATCAAGGATATTCCACTAATTTCATGGATTATAGAAGCCAAAGCTTTAATCAACTGAGTATAATTGAATATTTGAAACTGCAAATGGATTTTCGCCCGCCATGCGGTAATCCACATAGACAGATCATTTCCACAATTTAATAAGGAATGAATACGAAGGATTATTCACCATGCATGTGGTAATCCAGATAGACAGGTTATTCCAACAGAATAATAAAGAATAGAATAACAGAAGGATTCACCATGTGTGCGGTAGACTACTCAGACAGGTTATTCCCAACAGAATAATAAATAATGGAACCGGTCCTAGATAAACGCACAGCACGTGATATTATTCGGCGAATAATAAATAATGGAACCCGGTCCCATGCAGAACGCACGCATGATATTCCGACGAATGATAAAGAATAATATTAGAAGAATTTCACCATGTATGCGATACTTGGCATAAATAAATTTATTCCAATGTAATAATAAGAATGGAATAACGAAGTTCTCTTCGTGAATACGAAAGAAATAATACCCTTTACGAGTACAACAAATAATATCCCCTACCTTAGAAGAAATGGATATTGGAAAAGTGAAGTAGCGAATACTTTTTCTTCTCTCTCTCTATAGTTTCTCTCTACAGAGTTTCAATTGAATTCGTAAGAAATAATGAAGGAATGAGCTTCTATTTATAGAAGAACTGAAAGTGGCTCTTGGTCTTAACAAAGGGTCAAAATGACTCTTGGTAATATTGAAGAGACAACTACTATTTGCGAAGGGGCAATTAACTCTTGAAACACCGAAGGGGCAAATAACTCTTGAAAAGCTGAAGGGACAAATAACTCTTGGAAAACTGAAGGGACAAATAACTCTTGGAAAACTGAAGGGACAAGTTACTATTAAAACTTTAAATCAACGATACATATTGATTTACTATTATAATTTCAACCAACGGTCTGAAAAATTAGCACATCTCCTCATGGAATAATATTGTACCCAAAAATGATTTGGACCGAAAAAAAATATATCTTACGGGTGAATAGTATCCCGTGAATAGTAATTCGTGAATAGTACTTCAACACGAAAAGTGTCCCAAATACCCGATTGGTCAATATAACCTCCAGACATAAATTATTATCGAAATAAATATCGATTTCCACTAACACAAATAATTCTAACACAATGGAACTATAAAATTCATCTCTAATCAACACGAACTTATTCATCATTAATATTATAACTCACAATATTTAACAACCAGGTTGTTCCCAGGAAAGAGGGGGCTTTCCGATAAGGATTTCTCCTTATTGACGTGCAATTAGGTGACCAAACCTCTCCTTGATGTAACTTCTGACATTGTCAATATTTGCAAATAATAATATGAATAACTTTGTCGTCTCAATTATTGATTTAATAATATATCATATTATGCGGATGATCTTATAACAATAATTGAATCAATAATATGAGAGATATGATGCAGCAATTACTATAGCAATAATTGAGTATAACTGAGTGACTTCTCACGTAAGCATCAATAATTAATACCGTGTGCTACTATGCAATCACGCGTATTACTGTACTTTTACTACCAAGTAGTTCAATAGTTTTAACGGTAACACCTCCGCCGTTATTTTTATAGAAAGATAATTTTGTCGTTTTCTCAATCAAATATGATAATTCCGTTAATGGGATCCACCAATGATTGTCTTAGTCGTCTTTAATATTCCCCGATAAAAAGAATATTCCCCGATCAATCGAATATTATATAACAACTTGCATACTTTTCAAAATTTATAAATACTATCCACAACTATAACACTATCTTAAATCCATACCATAATATTCAAAAAAATATTTTGAGAAAATTAAATCTTTATTCATAAAATCTGGGGTCTCACAATCTCTCCTCCTTATGAAATTTCGCCCTCGAAATTTACGTACGTACCTGGTATGTCGAAGAGATGAGGATACCTTGACTTCATTTCAGATTCTAACTCTTGAGGTATAACCTTTAAGTGTTGAATACGATCCTTCTTATCCAAGATTTTAACACGTATATCCTCATATGTTAAATCTTCTGCTATCTCGTCTAGTTTGAATTTAATAACGTGGTTCGGGTCGTCCACATATTTACGTAACATCGGTACGTGAAAAAAAACGTTATGAACACGCGACATACTTGGCGGTAAACGAGTATATAGGCCACAATTCCTACTCGATCAAGGATTTCAAATGGGCCAATAAAATTGAGGGTTGAGATTTCCTCTCTTCATCGATTCTTGATTCTAGAATAACGCCCTCTTGAACCTTCTTCTTCACATTCATCAGCTTTGAGTATGTAGCTTGAGCAGCTTTAACTTTATCGATTAAAGTCGATTCTAATCGTGTATTCGTTATCTTCACGTGGGTTCATATATTCGCACTCGTAAATGCATATGATCTTCTACTCAACGCGTCAGCTACCATGTTCGCTTTTCCCACGATGATATTGAATGGTATGATCGTAATCTTCAACAGCTCGAGCCAACGTCTTTGGCACATGTTACGTTCGTTTTAGGTGAAGAAAATATTTGAGGGTTTAAGAAATGGGTTTTGTACTGGGGTCAATATAAAATTCGATTTCACGCTCTAGGGGTAGGCTAAGAAGTCTTCAAGAATACGTCAGGAAATTTATTAACAATAGAAATATCATTCAAAACTGTGACTATCATCCAAGACTTGGATATCACATCACATTGATACCTATCAACTTGCCACCGTTATTCACAACGTCCCCTACGAAAAGTTTGACTTCGGTGCATTCCACACAAGGAAGTCACCGGCGAAAGGCTCAGGGTTCTTTACTTATGACTTGATATGACAATGATTGACTTTAGTGGTTTGTTTTCTTGAATTCACATAACAGGTTGGTTAGGAATATGAAAGCTAACAACCTTACAAAAAATATGATGAGTAGTTAACCAATCGATTCCTAAAATCACATCAAAGGCAAGTATTTTCAAAGAGATAAGATCGACAGGTAATGTGAAAGTGTCGATTTGAATCAACAAGATTTATAAACAGTGGAGGTAACGAAGGTTTCTACTATCGAAGTTTCAACCAATAAGTCAAAGTCTAATTTCTCTGGGGTCAAATTTAAACGTTGAGCGCAAACAAGAGAGATAAAAGAATGGGTAGAACTGGTATCTAATAAGTTATAGACTTCGCAAGAATTTATAATTAACTAACCCGTGCTAACTTCGTTCGGGTTACTCGCTTTTTGAGAAGTCACGAAAAATGCTCTTCCTGAAACCACCGACTTTGTTTTGTCCGTATCCACCTTTGGTGCCACCGTCCCAGCTGGACTTAACTTCACTATACGAAAAAATCGAGCTAAACGACCTTCTCTTCTTGAAATTTCCACTTCTATTATCTTGGCCATGATTACCACCGAAGTGGTTACCATTCTTGGTATGATAATTTCCCCCACAATGGTTATCATTGTTCTGATGGCCGTTGCCACCGGTATGATTTTTATCGTGTTGTTGCTCGTTACCTTTTGGTTGAGCTAACTTAACGGTCTCATGTGCTTCATTCCTTATCTCAGCATTTTCAGATTCCGTTTTCAAACACTGTCATAAAATAAGGGTTAATTAACATATCACATATTATCCCTATACTCTGACCAACCAATTAAATACCAAATAAACTTAGGTAGGTCATACTAGCGAAGTAATTCCTCGTCTCTCCCCTCCTAGTTCTTGTCTCACATCTTAGTCAGGGATCATATCCCTAAGCTTTGATACCAACTGTGACGCCCCCAAAACAGGTATACATCACCCATCTTGAGTCGTCAGATACAAGGTACTGAATATAAATACAACTTAATTATACAACAGTCATGTAAAATACGACAAAATATAAGCTGTGAGTTTTAATACAAATAATGTCATCTAGACAATATCCACACTCAATGGAGTCCTCATTACATTTATTATCACACTATTTCACAGAATAGTGAGGACTACTAATGCACCATCTAGGACCATCACTCTGCTTCCCAGACTAGTCCCCCAATTTACGTTATCATTTCCTGAAGAGAACAATGAAAGAAAGGGTGAGCTCAACTAGCCCAGTAAGAATTATTATGACTAAGATAATGCAGAATAAATTATCATTAGCCTTCAACAATGTTAAACTGATAGAATATAATAGACAACAAGTTTAACTGCAGCGGAACAAATAATCCATTAGAAGAGTCAAGTAGAGCACGATATCTACTATCTTCTATGCTTTAAAAAGTTTTTCATCAACTTTATCGCTGAGACTCATCTTAATAAATAAAATTGAACCATCCTTGCTCCACGGCCAAGGATATTCATGTAATCATCAATGGTCATGATTATACAGAATAATCCCTGGTCATAATCATACCAACAACTGTCCACCACTGAACTACAGGCCAATGAGGACTTTTACCACATCATTCGTCATATTAAAGTCATGATTATACCAAATAATCCCTGGTCATAATCATACCAAGTCCATCCATGCACGTAAGCCAAAGATGACTTTCAACATAATATAAGCATGAGGATGATGACAATTCAATAAAACAAGTTCAAGAATAAATTTTAAAGACTTATAAATTAATTTATCCAAGAACCAATAACGTCCAATTTGTCAAACATAGTTAAAATTCAAGAATGCTCGAAGAATATTTCCATGAAAAGAAATCTGGATGAAGCGCAAATTAATTAATTTCATATTATAGAAGCAAGAACCAATAACGTCGAGTTTAATAAAATATATGAAATCGCAAATGGATTTTGTTAATGTAAGACCCCAAATTATTAATAAATGAAATTTATTTTCCTCTATTTATTATTTTGAAATAGTAAGGGTTGATTTGATTAATGTGGATAGTTATGGGTAAAATCATGAAATATTTGAATAAGCAAGTGGTTATAAAATATTCATTATTATTTTGGAATATTAGTTTGGTGGTGGAATATTAAATGCTTGTCGGGAATATAAAATATTCAATTGGCCTTAGATGATCTTTTATGGGCCCCATAACGAGCGATTGGATGAAAAAAGCAAATATAAGTTGTTTATAAATAGCAGCGTAGTTATTCTGAATTATCTTTGTTGAATACCGGTGGTTAAAACACACTAATGTCTGCGTTGTTGAGCGATGGCACACGGTATTGCACAATTATTGATTCTTACGTGAAAGGCACTTTACTCGATAATTATTACGATAATTCTTGTTCGATATTTTATTTTATTGATTCAATAATTGTTGCGTTGATATTTTATATTCTTTGTTGTTTGATAATTGTCATTACGCGATTATTTTTATTATCGAAGCAATAATTCATATTATCTGAATAATATTATTAGATAACATTATTGGCAATGTCTAGAAAGTTACATCTAAGGAGAGGTTTGGTCACCTAATTGCTTGGCGCCCGATGAGGAGAAATTCTTATTGGAAAGCCCTCTTTTCTTGGGAGCTGCACGGTTGTCGATAATGTGATTACATAATATTATTTGTGAATAATTAATTATTGATTTATATGATGAGGAAAATATTGATTTTATGTGGATATAGATGGAAAAAATTTTAAAATGACAATTGTTGAAAATTAATATTTTATCTTTTACGATAAAATAATTCGTTTAAATATATTATTTTAATAATATATTAACGGTGATATTTTACAACGAATGTGGGATATATGAGTATCTGAGGAGGAAAAGTATTTTTGTTGCAATAAATGTTTAAAACATGTTAAACATGTCGGTGGACCCCATTTCTTGGTTGAAATTTGATTATAGCACTTTGTAAAATTGTCCGTATGTGGATTTGGTCAATTTTGTTTGGAATTTGGAAAAACTTTCTTACGCAAAGTTGTAGAAATTGAATTTCCTATAAAAAGTCACGAGATTCAATTTTTACGATAAAATGGCTATTTATTATGAATTATTGAAGTTACGAAGTTAAAAATAATTGATTTTTGGAAGTTTTATTTATTTTATTAATAAAAACGTTTTTTATATGTTGTGGGCATATTTAACATGTGCATGGTGGCTGAATTCAGATTCAAGATGTGGGCGTATGAATTTTGTTTATATATAATATTATTATATTTCAATTTTACTGCTTTGGTGTTACAAGCAATTTCTATAAATAGGGTCTTGGGTTAGAATTGAAAATCACACGAGAAGCGAAGTTTTCTCTCTATATATTATCGGCGTATTCTTGTGAGTATTTTGAGTATACTTTGAGTATTGCTATATCGGTGCAAGTTCAAGTCATAGCTTTATATCAGGTGTTTATTTAGAAATCTTGTCTTTTCGAGGTAAGGGATGTTATTTTCTTCTCGAATGATATTATTTCTTGATATCATTATCTTTGAAATATTGGTTGGAACTTTTTATCAAATTTGGAACTTTTTCATGTCGGGTTTCTTATTCATGAGTTCTTATTCATGAGTTCTTATTCACGAGTTCTTATTCATGATTCTTATTCACGATTCTTATTCACGTACTATTATTAATGAAGCGTGAAGATGTTTTTGTGGAATTTCTATCTTTTGGTGTCGGAGATTCTTATTCACGTATCGGCCTTATTCACGTATCTGACCTTATTCACGAATCTGACCTTATTCATGAAAAATGAAAAATTTTCTTTTAAATCCAAATATCTATTACGGATACTAGCTTTGATTGTATCCATGTTTTTGATCATTCTTGAATTTTACACCACTATGATTATTTTTGAGGTATTTTTGGGCGTGGATAAAACAAAATCTGAATCCTTAATCCTTAATCCTTGTCATTTTGTTTCCTTTGGATTCGTTTCTTTAAAAATATTTTCATCATCTTGATCTTAAATGATGATATTATGGAATATCTTTGGCACATGTAGTGAAATGAATGATTTCTGAAGAATATCTTTGGCCGTAGTGCAAAGATGAGCAGTGTTTAGATGAACATGACCACAATGATGAATATCTTTGGCACATGTAGTGCAAAGATGAATATTTGATTCGGATGTATGTTGATTGATGTTACGAGGGATAAAAGATGAGCGACGAACTTTTAAATTCATACATAGAAGATAGTAGTTGCATTCTCTACTTAACTCTTACAATGAATTATTATTTCCATTGCGAATATTGGTTTAAAAACTTGTTGTCTATTGTATTCTATTAGTTTTTTTCTGTTGAAGACTAATGATAATTTGTTGTATATTATCTTAGTCGTAATATTCTTCTTTGGCTAGTAGTTGAGCTCACCCTTTTCCTTTTTGTTCCATTTTTCTTCTCGGGAGGCGAGAATGTAGCGAGTCTTAGTCGGGGTATGGAATGAAGGTTCTAGAGAGTTGTTTAGTAGTCCTCACCATTTTTGTAAAATAATGTATCAATAATTATGATGGGGATTTATTTGCGTGTGGATATTGTGCAGATGGCAATATCGTATTTAAACTCACAGTTTATATGTTGTAATAATAAAGTTGTAGTTATTTACATACCATGTGTATTTGGCGACTCGAGAATGGGTTGGATGGAATGGACCTATTTTGGGGCGTCGCGGTCGATTGGTATCGAGCTTAGGGATATGATCTCTGGCGGAGATCGGGGAATAGAACTAGGAGGGAGGCAGAGTAAATCCTTGTTAGTGTGTCTCTACCTAAGCTTATTTGTTAGTTGGTCGATATATAGGGATATTATGTGATATATTGATTTCCTTAATTAACCCTTGTTTTATGGCGGTATTTGAGAATGTCGAATGAGAATATTAACGATGGAGTAAATGAGGCCGTGGAGATGCTGTCTTTACCAGCGAGGAGAGCGTGCAGCAGTGACAATGTACCTCTGTGAAACAACACCACCCAGCGAGATGATGAGCGAGGGATGTTTAGAAGCTTTTTGCGATTCATGCAAAATCGAGACGAGGAGACTTCGTGTTCAAAATCTGAGGAGAAATGATAGCAATTCACGGGTTATCACGACCAAGCGATTCGAAGTTGGGACCACGAGAATTTAAGGAAAGCGGATCCGATCATGGCGGAAACATGGGTCAAACAAATTACAAGATATTCGATGTCTTGGGATGCGGAGAGAACGAGAAGGTTCCATTCGCCACCTTTATGTTCGTGGCGAGCCGATTCTTGGTGGGAATCGTGAAGCGTACCCATCATTTTTTTTTCGGCGTATGTCGTGGGAGCGTTTGAAAGCAGTTCAATGACAAGTACTTCCACGAAAGTATTAAATCGTATGAAGGAAGTGGAGTTTATTAGGCGGGCGAGAATAACATGGCGGTGTGTCCGATCTGAGCGAAGTTCGCGGAGTTATCGAGTTTTGCACCTCATTTGGTGGAGAATGAGGAGCGTGTGGCGGGATGTTTAGAGAGGTTTGAAACCCGGCGTCGTCGATATCTCATTTCTCATAAATTTTCTCTCTGATTAGATGTTGTCAGCGAGGCTCGATTGTTAGGCGAGATAACGAAATACGTTCAATGGGGACCCATAACGGGATCATCTAAAGATAGCGATCATCGAAATAACGATAACCGGTGGAGAAAGAAGAATCTGAACAAAGCGGTAACCACTCTGGTGGTAATCGTGGCCATGAAAATAGAAGAAGCGAGTCGGGAGGAGATTTTAAAGAGAGATTCAACAACGACCATTTGAAGGCGTCGGCGCCCGGTGTGAACTAGTTCGAGGAGGAAAAAGACCATCGGTCGTATGTTACAAAATCTTGGGAAGAGGGGACATATCATTGAGCGCCCCTGCAGTTTAAGGTATGCTATAATTGTGGAAAAAAAGGACATATCGCTCGAGAGTTATGCGATATCGAAACCAGATCCGGTGAGAAATGGTGACTCAAAAGGATGTCCCGGAAAAGTCAAAGTCAGCGGTTCTGGAAGGCGTTTGTCGTGGCCGGTCAAAAATCTGAGGAACGACGAAGTTAGCATGGGTTAGTTAATTATAAATTCTTGCGAAGTTTATACCTTACTGAATCTGGGGTTCTACCCATTCTTTTATCTCTCTTGCTTTGCGCTCAACGTTTGAACTTGACTACGGAGAAATTAAACTTTGACTGTCTGTGGAGACTCCATTAGGAGAAACTTTCATTACATCCGTTGTTTAGAAATCTTGCTTGATTCGAGGTTGGCACTATCACATTACACATAACCTTATTTCTATAGAGATATTTGCTTTTGATGTGATTTTAAGGTTAACTACTCATCATCAATGCAAAATTGATTACTTTAAATGGGTTGTTAGTTTTCATATTCCTAAGCAACTTTGTTATTGAATTCAAGCAATCAAACCATTGTAGTCAAACATTTTCATATCAAGCCATGAAGTCGTTCGTTTATTACGGATGTCAAGTTTTCTTAGTCCATGTTATGGATTTGAATAAAGACACGTCGATTTGAATAATATTCTGTTGTTATTTATTTTTCTGATGTATTTCTGAAGAATTTCTTGGCTTACTCCCAAAGCACGATATTAAATTTTGTATCGAATTTGAACCCGTACAAAACTCATTTCTAAAATCTCATATCGAATGGCTCTATTGAACTTGAGGAGTTAAAAATTCAACTATAAATTTGGTACACGAGCCTTTATCTGGTGACTTCCTTTGTGGAATGCTGCAAAGCGAGACTCTCTCGTAGGGGACACCATATTAAATGCGATAGTAAAGCGATAGGTGTCATTGTAGCGTCTTATCGAGGTTGGGATATGAGTCACGATTGAGAACAACCTAAATCGATGTCGAAATCGTAGCTTTACAGGCTTAGTTGGTTATTATCGGAGATTCGTTGAAGGATATTCTCGAATCGCTATTCCATTAACGCGGTGACTCGTAGAGATACAAAATTGAATGGAAGCGAGGAATGTGGGAAGAGCTTGAAGAACTCGAGAGAGACTCATTTAACACGTGTTACGACCATGCCATCTGGAAAAGCGAGCGTGGTAGGCGGCGTGTTGAGTAGAAGATCGTATCTGAATCTGAGTGCGATATTGTCAAAGACTCATTTGAATAATTTACAAATAATAGAGATGGAGATGAAAACTCTAGTTACCCAGCGTGATGATATCTGAGTATAATCGACTTTAATCGATAAAGTTAAAATTTATTCAAGCTACACACGGGGCGATGAATTTGAAGAAGGAGGTGCGAAAGTTGTTATTTCAAAAGCGAGAGAATCGGTGAGGTGAGAAAGCTCAAACCTTGATTTATTAATCCATTTAAAATTCTCGATCGAATAGGGCGTGGCCTATAGACTCGTTTTACTGCCAAGTATGGCGGCGTGTTCATAACGTTTTTCACGTGTCGATGTTACGTAAATATGTGGACGACCGAACCACGTCGTTGAGTTAGAACCGGACGAGATAATGAGAAGACTTAACGTATGAAGAGGTACTGTCAAGATTTTGGATAGGAAGGAGCATGTCCTACGTCTGAAGGTCATACCACAAGTTAAAGTTTTGTGGAGAAACCATGCTATTGAGAAAATGACACAGGAGTTGGAAGCGGAAATGAAAGCGAGGTATTCTCATCTTTTGAAACACACAGATCGTCGTCGTCGATTTAGAGGGCGAAATTTCATAAGGAGGGAGGTTGTAAGACCCCAAATTATTAATAAATGAAATTTATTTTCCTCTATTTATTATTTTGAAATAGTAAGGGTTGATTTGATTAATGTGGATAGTTATGGGTAAAATCACATGAATATTTGAATAAGCAGTGGTTATAAAATATTCATTATTGTGGGGAATATTAGTTTGGTCGTGGAATATTAAATCTTTGTCGGGGAATATTAAATGCAACGGCCTTGATCTTTTATGGGCCCATGCATAGCGAGCGATTGGATGAAGAAAGCGACAAATATAAGTTGTTTATAAATAGCGGCGTAGTTATTCTGAGATTATCTTGTTGGAATACCGGTGGTTAAAACACACTAATCGCGTTGTTGAGCGATAGCACGCGGTATTGCACCAATTATTGATTCTTACGTGAAGAAGCCTTTACTCGATAATTATTACGATAATTCTTGTTCGATATTTTATTTTATTGATTCAATAATTGTTGCGTTGATATTTTATATTCTTTGTTGTTTGATAATTGTCATTACTGCGGTATTTTTTTTATTATCGAAGCAATAATTCATATTATCTGAATAATATTATTAGATAACATTATTGGCAATGTCTAGAAATTTACATACAAGGAGAGTTTGGTCACCTAATTGCGGCGCCCGATGAGGAGAAATTCTTATTGGAAAGCCCCTCTTTCTGAGAGCTGCACGGTTGTCGATAATGTGATTACGTAATATTATTTGTGAATAATTAATTATTGATTTATATGATGAGGAAAATATTGATTTTATGTGGATATAGATGGAAAAAATTTTTAAAATGACAATTGTTGAAAATTAATATTTTATCTTTTTACGATAAAATAATTCGTTTAAATATATTATTTTAATAATATATTAGCGGTGATATTTTACAACGAATGTGGGATATATGAGTATCTGAGGAGGAAGAGTATTTTTGTTGCAATAAATGTTTAAAACATGTTAAACATGTGTCGGTGGACCCCATTTCTTGGTGAAATTTGATTATAGCACATAAAATTGTCCGTATGTGGATTTGATTCAATTTTTGTTTGAATTTGGAAAAACTTTCTTACGCAAAGTTGTAGAAAATTGAATTTCCTATAAAAAGTCATGAGATTTGAATTTTACGATAAAATGGCTATTTATTATGAATTATTGAAGTTACGAAGTTAAAAATAATTGATTTTTGGAAGTTTTATTTATTTTATTAATAAAAACGTTTTTTATATGTTGTGGGCATATTTAACATGTGCATGGTGGCTGAATTCAGATTCAAGATGTGGGCGTATGAATTTTGTTTATATATAATATTATTATATTCAATTTTACTGCTTTGGTGTTAGCGATTTTCTATAAATAGGGTCTTGGGTTAGAATTGAAAATCACACGAAAGCTGAAGTTTTCTCTCTCTATATTATCGGCGTATTCTTGTGAGTATTTTGAGTATACTTTGAGTATTGCTATCTGATTGCAAGTTCAAGTCATAGCTTATATCAGGTGTTTATTAGAAATCTTGTCTTTCGAGGTAAGGGATGTTATTTTCTTCTCGAATGATATTATTTCTTGATATCATTATCTTTGAAATATTGGTTGGAACTTTTATCAAATTTGGAACTTTTTCATGTATGGGGTTCTATTCATGAGTTCTTATTCACGATTCTTATTCATGAGTTCTTATTCATGAGTTCTTATTCACGAGTTCTTATTCACGAGTACTATTAAGCGTGTGAAGATGTTTTTTGTGGAATTTCTATCTTTTGGTGTCGGAGTTACTATTCACGTATCGGCCTTATTCACGTATCTGACCTTTATTCACGAATCTGGCACTATTCATGAAAAATGAAAAATTTTTCTTTTTCCAAAATATCTATTACGGATACTAGCTTTGATTGTATCCATGTTTTGATCATTCTTGAATTTTACACCACTATGATTATTTTTTTTGAGGTATTTTTGGGCGTGGATAAAACAAAGTCTGAATCCTTAATCCTTAATCCTTGTCATTTTGTTTCCTTTGGATTCGTTTCTTTAAAAATATTTTCATCATCTTGATCTTAAATGATGATATTATGGAATATCTTTGGCTGTAGTGCAGATGAATGATTTCTGAAGAATATCTTTGGCCGTAGTGCAAGATGAGCAGTGTTTAGATGAACATGACCCGGTGATGAATATCTTTGGCACATGGTGAAAGATGAATATTTGATTCGGATGTATGTTGATTGATGTTACGAGGGATAAAAGATGAGCGACGAACTTTTAAATTCATACATAGAAGATAGTAGTTGCATTCTCTACTTAACTCTTCTAATGAATTATTATTTCATTGCGAATATTGGTTTAAAAACTTGTTGTCTATTGTATTCTATTAGTTTTTTTCTGTTGAAGACTAATGATAATTTGTTGTATATTATCTTAGTCATAATATTCTTTCTTGGGCTAGTTGAGCTCACCCTTTTCCTTTTTGTTCCATTTTTCTTCTCTCGAGGCGAGAATGTAGCGAGTACTTAGTCGGGGTATGGAATGAAGGTTCTAGAGAGTTGTTTAGTAGTCCTCACCATTTTGTAAAATAATGTATCAATAATTATGATGGGGATTTATTTGCGTGTGGATATTGTGTAGATGGCAATATCGTATTTAAACTCACAGTTTATATGTTGTAATAATAAAGTTGTAGTTATTTACGTGCCATGTATTTGGCGACTTCGAATGGGTTGGATGTGGATTTGGCGACTCGAAATGGGTTGGATGGAATGGACCTATTTTTCGTTATCTCGCTCTAATAATTGAGCCTGTTGACAACATCCGAATAGAAAAAAAATTTATGTGAAATGAGATATTGACGTATGTTGGGTTTCAAACCTCTCAGAAACATCCGCGTCATACGTTCCTCATTCTCCACCAAATGAGGTGCAAACCTGAACAACTCTGCAAACTTCGCCTCGTACTGGGACACCGTCATGTTATTCTGCTCCAGTCTAATAAACTCTACCTCCTTCATATGACGAATACTTTCAGGAAAGTACTTGTCATTGAACAGTTTCTGAAATGTTTCCCAAGACATGCTAAGTGCGGCTGGATGGGTACGATTCATAGATTCCCACCAGTAACCTGCCTCATTACGGAACATAAAGGTGGCGAATGGAACCTTCTGTTCCTCCGTGCATCCCAAGACATCGAATGTAAGACCCCGAATTTTATGAAATAAAAGTATTTAATTTTTCTTATAATTACAATTCAGTAAATGGTTAAATTGATAAAAAGTTAAAGTTAAGGGTGATATATGAAATTTTTTCAAAAATACACAAGTGGTTATAAAAATATTCATTGTTGTCGGGGAATATTCGTTTGGTCGCGAAATATTCTTTCGTTTGGAATATTCATACGACGGCCTTTGACCATTTATGGGCCCCATAATGAGAATAACCATCCGGATGAAGAAAATGACAAATTAAAGTTTTTATAAATAACAGGCGTAGTTATTCTGAATTAACCTTGTTGGAATCTGGGTGGTTAAAACACGATGTCTGGCGTTGTTGTTGCCGAAGATACACCGGTATTGCACCAATTATTGATTCTTACGTGAAGGCACTTACTCGATAATTGTTACGATGAATTCTTGCTTCGATATTTTATTTTATTGATTCAATAATTGCTTGCGTTGATATTTTATATTACCGTTGTTTCAATAATTGTCACTACACAGTATTTTTCATTATAGAAGCAATAATTCATATTATCTGAATAATATTATTAGAAAACATTATTGGCAATGTCTAGAAAGTTCTGTCTAAGGATAGGTTTGGTCACCTAATTGCTTGGCGCATGATGAGAGAAATTCTTATTGGAAAGCCCCTCTTTCTTGGGAACCTGCTGGGTTGTCATTATTGTGATTACGTAATATTATTTGTGAATAATTAATTATTGATTTATATGATAAGAAAAATATTCATTTTATGTGGATATAGATGGAGAAAATTTTTAAAGTGACAATTGTTAAAAATTGATATTTTATCTTTTCTGATAAAATAATTTATTATTATATTTTAATAATATAATGGTGATATTTTTACAATGAATGTGGGATATATGAGTATATAAGGAGGAAGAGTATTTTTGTTGCAAAAGTTGTTTAAAACATGTTAAACATGTCGGTAGACCTCATTTCTTGACTGAAATTTGATTATAGCATGTAAAATCATCCGTATATGGATTTTGGTCAATTTCTGTTTCGAATTTGGAAAAACTTTCTTCTGCAAAGTTGTAGAGAATTGAATTTCCTACAAACAGTCTTGAGATGCAAATTTTCTGATAAAAGGGCTATTTATTATGAATTATTGAAGTTCCAGATTAATTTATTATTATTTTTTTTGGTGTTTTAAGTAATATTTTCATGAAAAACGTTTTTGGTGATGTTGGCATTTGTATGGCTGATGGCTTGACCAAAAAAGTGGGCGTAGGAATTTAAGAAAAATAAATTTATATTTTATTAAATTTTCTACTTTGGTGTTCTAAGCATTTTCCTATAAATAGGGTGCTTAGGTTAGAATTGAAAATCACACCAGAAACTAAAGATCTCTCTCTTCTCTCTATAATATCGGCGTATTTTATGTAGTATTTTAGTACTTAGAGTATTGCTATCACGGTGCAAGTTCTTTTAGCACTATATCCAAAGATATTCGATCGTAAGTACTATTCTTTTCTCGAGGTAAGGAGATTATTTTCTTCATAAATGATATTATTTCTTGATATCATTATCTTTAAATATTGGTTTGAACTTTTTATCAAATTTGGAACTTTTTTAGTTATGGGGTTATTATTCATGAGTTCTTATTCACGAGTACTATTCACGAAGCATGATGATGTTTTTGAAATTTCTATCTTTTAGTGTTTGAGAGTTACTATTCACGTATCGACCTTATTCACGTATCTTGACGCTATTCACGAATCGACACTATTCAATAGAAAATGAAATTTTCTTCTTTTTGTCCAAAATATCTATTACGGATACTAGCTTTGATTGTATCCATGTTTTGATCATTCTTGAATTTTACTCCATATGATTATTTATGAGGTATTTTTGGACATGGAATAGTTTGAAATCTGAATCCTTAATATTTATTCTTTTGTTTCAACTTTGGATTCGTTTTTTTTAAAATATTTTTCATCATCCTCGGTCCTAAATGATGATATAACCGAATATCTTTGGTCGTAGTGCAAAGATGAGCAGTGTTGAGATGAACATGAATGAAGCGATTAATATCTTAGGCCGTAGTGCAAAGATGAACAGGTGTTTAGATGAACATGACCAACTGATGAATATCTTTGGCCTGTAGTGCAAAGATGACTTGTTGATGAATATCTTTGGCCTGTTGTGCAAAGATGACTTGTTGATGAATATCTTTGGCTCGTAGTGCAAAGATGAATTTATTAGTAGGATTATGAACATAAACTGTGATTTGGTATAACCATAATCTTTGATGTTTCAGGTGATGAAAATTATCTTTGTCCTGGATGAGAAAAGGACTTTAGAACTACAATTACGATTATGAGTTATTCACGTGATTGTGGACAGGAATTGTTGATTGATGTTACAGGGATAAAACATTGTTGGTGGACTTTTAACATGGAGAAGATAATAGATTTTATGGTCTATTTGACTTTTCTAATGGATTGCTCGTTCCGCTGCAACTATGGTTGAAAAGTTTTATCATCTACCATATGTTCTAAATCTCTGATTTATTACTGTTGAAAGCTATTGATAATCTATTTATCTTTAGTTATGATATTCTTTACTGAGCTAGTTGTGCTCACCCTTTTGCTTCACAATTCCTTTCAAGTAATAAAAGTGTAGCTGGGTCGAGCGGGGGATAATAAGGGAATAGAATGGTGGTCTATAGAGGTTAAGGGTGAGGTGAATTTAACTTGGAAGGGTGTTTTGCCACTATCATACAAGATGTCTAATGACATACAACCTCGTGTCATCATAAGACAGGGTTGTGCTCATCCACTTGCTGAGTATATTTACAAGCACTACCTATATAATCTTGGTGTTTGTTTGGAGTTTAATTCCCAATTAGAGACAGTGGAGATAATGATATATAAAGAGAAGACTCACCATTGGGAAGAATATGATTGTAATCTTCTCATTTTTCTTTGGGGTCTATTGGGTCAACCAAGGATAATTCTATGGCCATATGATATCAATCATAACCTAGAAGCATAGCCTCCCATATACGAAGGTTTCCTTGAGCACTTCCCAAAGATTCTAATTTGTGAGTTTAAATACAAATATTGTCTTCTAGACAATATCCACACTCAAATAAGTCCTCATTACAATTATTGATACATTATTTTACAAAAATGGTGAGGACTACTAAAAACAACTTTCTAGAACCATCATTCCATACCATACAGGCTAGTACTTTTTACATTCTAGCCTCTGAGAAGAAAATGGAACAAAAAGGAAAAAAAATGGGTGAGCTCAACTAGCCCGTATAAAGAATATTATGACTAAGATAATATAGAACAAATTATCGTTAGTCTTCAACGAGGAAAAAATCTGATAAAATACAATAGCAACAAGTTTTAAATCAATATTCATGTGAAATAATAATTCATTAGAAGAGTTAAGTAGAGAATGAAATCTACTATCTTATATATATGAATTTAAAAGTTTATCGTCGATATTTTATCCACCTGTAACATCAATCGATATATATCTTGAATCAAATATTCATCTTTTTACTCTGAGGCCAAAGATATTCATCGATTAGTCGTATTTTATCTAAACACTTTTTCATCTTTGCACTACGGGCCAAAGATATTCATCAAAATCATTCATCTTTTTACTTTGGGGCCAAAGATATTCATTAATATCATCATTTAGGGTGAGGATGATGAAAAATATTTTAAAGAAAAGCGAATCCGATGAAACAAAAGAATAAATATTAAGGATTAAGTATTTCGGTTTATCCATGTCCAAAAATACCTCATAAATAATCATAGTGGAGTAAAATTCAAGAATGATCAAAACATGGATACAATCAAAGCTAGTATCCATAATAGATATTTTTTAGACGAAAAAAAAAATTTAATTTTTACGTGAATAGTGTATATTATAAATGAATAGTGTAGTATCGTGAATAGTGTAGTATATCGTGAATAGTAACCCAGACACTAAAAGTTCAAATTTGATAAAAAAAATCTTACCAATATTTGGCGTAATGATATTGAAGAAATAATATCATTTAAAAAAAAAATAACATCCACTTACCTCGAAAGAATAGTACTTACATTTGGAATCTTTGAATATAGTCTTTGAAGGAACTTGCATTAGTATAACAACACTCAAAGTATCAAAATACTCACAAGAATACGCTCGATATATAGAGAGAAGAAGAAAAACTTTAGTTTACGGTGTGATTTTTCAATTCTAACCTAAGCACCTATTTATATAGAAAATGCTTAGAACACCAAGCGAAAAATTTAATAAAATAATATTATTATTATATAAAAATTCTACACACACCAAATTGAATCAATTTGAGATCATTTACCCAGCACATGTAAAAATAAAAAAAAAAACGTTTTTCTTAAAAAAAAATATTTAAAACTTCAAAAAATGATTATTTGAACTTTGAAACTTCAATAATTCATAATAAATAGCCCTTTTATCGAGAAAAATTCAAACCTTATGTCTTTTTTCATAGGAAATTCCATTATCTACAACTTTGAAAGAAAGTTTTCCAAATTCCAAACAAAAATTGGGTAAAATCCATGAGCGGACGATTTTACAAATTATAATCAAATTTCGATCGAGAAATGGGGTCCACAAACATGTTTAACATGTGTTAATCATTTAATAAAACAAAAAATACTCTTCCTCCTCATATACTCATATATCCCACATTCATTGTAAAAATATCACCATTATTATATTATAATAATATAATAATATAAATTATTATTTTATCGAAAAAAGATAAAATATTAATTTTCAACAATTGTCACATTAAAATTTTCTCCATCTATATCCACATAAAATCAATATTTTTCTCATCATATAAATCAATAATTAATTATTCACAAATAATATTACGAGAATCACAATCTTGTGACCCGAGTAGTTCCCGGAAGAGGGGCTTTCGATAAGGATTTCTCCTTCTTGGCGTGATTAGGTGACCAAACCTCTCCTTAGAGCGAACTTTCTAGACATTGCCAATAATGTTATCTAATAATATTATTCGGATAATATGAATTATTGCTCAGATAATGGAAAATCTTGTGTAGTGACAATTATTGAAACAACGATAATATAAAATATCAACGTGACAATTATTGAATCGATAAAATAAAATATTGAGCGATAATTCTTTGTAACAATTATTGAGTAGTGCCTTCTTACGTAAGAATCAATAATTGGTGCAATCTGGTATCTTTCTTGTGTTTAACAGCGGCATATTAACATGTTTTAACCATGGGTATTCCAACGATATTAACGGTAACAACTACTGTAGTTATTTATAAACAACTTATACTTGTCGTTTTCTTCATCGATAAACTTTTAGTATGGGGCCCACACAAAAATTTGCTTGCGTCGTACGAATATTCCCAAGCGGTAAGAATATTCCACGACCAAACGAATATTCTCAGATATAAAAATGAATATTTTATAACCACTTGCTTATTTAAAATATTTAGCATTTTACCCATAACTAACCACATTAATCAAATCAACCCTTACTATTTCAAAATAATAAATAGAGGAAATTAAATTTTATTTATTAATAATTTGGGGTCTTCTGACCTCCCCTCCTTATGAAATTTAGTCCTCGAAATTGGCGTACGTACACAGTGTTTGAAAAGGTGAGGATACCTCGCTTTCATTTTCGTTTCCAACTCCGGTCATTTCCTCTATAGCATGGTTCCTCCACAAAACTTTAACTTGTGGTATGACCTTTGTCGTGGGACATGCTCCTTCTATCCAAGATCTTGGCAGTACCTCCTCGTACGTTAAGTCTTGGCTATCTCGTCCGGTTCTAACTTCGATAACGTGGTTTGGGTCTTTCACATATTCTGAAGCACGGATATATGAAAAACATTATGAACACGAGAGACATACTTGGAGGTAACAGCGCGAGTCTATAGGCCACATTTCTACTACTCGGTCGAGAATCGAAATGGACCATAAATCGTGGATTGAGCTTTCCTCTCTTCCCAAATCTTGTAACTCCCTTCCATGGAGCGACTCTTGCACAATACATGATCCCCGATACTAAATTCCACGTCCTTTTCGATGAAGATCCGCATAACTCTTTTATCGATCTGTGTGCCAGTTTGTATCGTTGTCGAATCATTTGGATCTTTTACGTGAGTCATACATACCAACTCGGGTCCCAACAATGTTGCTTCACCCACCTCATCCCAACATATTGGAGAGCGACACTTTCGTCCATACAATGCTTGAATGGAGCCACACTATACTTTGCACGATAAGCTGTTGTTGTAGGAGAATTCCACCAATGGTAAATACTTATCCCAACTCCTTTGAAGTCTAGGACCACGAGTCTTAATAGATCTTGAAGAGTTTGAATAGTCCTCTCGATTGTCCGTCCAGTTTGAGGATGGTATCTTAGAACTAGATCGTAAATCCGTGCCCATAGCTTTTTGCAAACTAACCCAAAATCTTGAAGTGAATCTTGGGTCACGATCCGAAACTATGGATCTTGGCATGCCATGCAATCTCACAATCTCATTTACATACATATGAGCAAGGCGTTCGAGGAATAAGTCTCCGTGTCGGCAAAAATGAAGCGAGACTTGGTTAATCTATCAACAATAACCCAAATAGCATTTATGCCTTGAAAACCGTGTGGGAAGACCCGTAACAAAATCCATGGTAATATGTTCCCACTTCCATTTGGAATCTCAAGTGGTTGCATGGACCCTTAGGCACTTGATGCTCGCCTTTACCGTTGACAAGTTAAACACCTCGAGATAAACTTTGCAATCTCTCTCTTCATATTGTTCCACCAAAATGTATGTCGAAGATCACGATACATTTTGTACTTCGAGATGGATTGCAAATGGTGTATTGTGTGCCTCCATCGTGATCTTGTACTTTAAATCGAATCGTTAGGAACACAAAAAGTGCAGGTGGACTCAAAGTATTCCTTCTTCATCGATTCTTGCTTACGGAATAGCACCTTCTTGTACTTTCTTCTTCATATGCATCGCATCTCTCAAGATTACGTGGCTTGAAAGCGACTTTAACTTTTTCGATTAAAGTTGGTTCTATCGTATACTTGACATCATTGCATGGGTCCCCGGTCTTGAATTCTATCTTCATCTTTTGTAAATCACACAAAATGGGCCTTTGTGTTGACAACATCGCTTTTTCGTTCCGCGTATGATCTTACTACTCGATGTGTCGGCTACCACGTTTAAACTTTTCGAGGATGGTATTGAATGGTATGGTCGTAGTCTTTCAATGACTCGAGCCAACGTCGTTTGCTTAGCGTGTTGAGTTCTTTTTTGGGTGAAGAAATATTTGAGGCTTTTATGGTGCGAATATATCTCCACTTTCTCCCCATATAGATAGTGCCTCCGGATCTTTAAGCGCGAAAACAAAATTTGCTTGACTCTAGATCATGAGTAGGATAATTCCTCTCATATTCTTTAAGTTGTCGCGAGGCATAGGCTATGACTTTCCCACGTTGCATGAGAACACATCCTAACCCTTTGCACGAAGCATCGTTGTAGATAACAAATCCATCCAAGAACCGGATGGTATTGTCCAAAGGTGCCAAAATGAGTCTCCTCTTAAGCTCTTGGAAACTCTTCTCGCATTCCTCGCTCCATCTGAATTTTGTATCTTTTCCGAAGTCAATTTGAGTTAATGGAGTAGCGATTCAAGAAAATCCTTCCACGAATCTCCGATAATAACCGGCTAAGCCCGAAAGCTACGTGCTTGATCATGACTTGGTTGCTCCCAACTTTGTATTGCTTGATCTTGTCAAGTCAGCGGATACTCCATGTTTTGACACCACGTGCCCGAGGAATGCTACTTCCTCAAGCGAACTTCGCATTTCTTCAACTTGGCATATAACTTGTTTTCACGAAGCCTTTGGAGTACCGACTTCAAATGGTGCTCATGATCTTCACGACTTTTGGAATATATGAGGATGTCATCAATAAAGACAACAACGAATTGATCGAAATATTCCTTGAATACTCGGTTCATCATATCCATGAAAGCGCGGGAGCATTAGTCGATCAAAAGACATGACTAAGAATTCATAATGCCGTCTGCAGGGAGTTACGAAGCGGTCTTTGGAATATCCTCGGTTCTAATCTTGGTGATGATATCGAGCGAAGATCGATTTTTGAAAAGAATTGTGCTCCTTGCAATTGGTCAAACGGGTCATCAATGATGAGAGTAGCGGATACCTATTCTTGATAGTGACATGGTTTAATTCCGATAGTCGATCTGAAATCGCATACTCCGTCTTTCTTCTTTACAAATAAAAGCAGGGAGCACCCCGAGGAGATGTCTTAGGGGCCAGAATGAAACCGATGTCAAACAACTCCTGTAGTTGGACCTTTAACTCCACGAAGTTCAATAGGAGCCATTCGATATGGGGTTTTAGAAATGGGCTTTGTACGGGTTCAAGATCAATAAAGAATTCAACTTCACGTTACGGGGGTAGGCCAGGAAGTTCTTGAAATCGTCGGAAAGTCACTAACAACGAATAATATTATTCAAATCGGCGTGTCTTTATTCAAATCCATAACATGGGCTAAGAAAGCTTGACATCCATTTTTTAATAAGCGAATAGCTTTATGACTTGATATAACGATGATTGATTTTAATGGTTTAGTTGCTTGAATTAGATGCAACGGGTTGGTTAGGAATATGAAAACTAACAACCTTACGAAAATAATCAATTTTGGCATGATGAGTAGTTAACGAATCAATCCCTAAAATCACATCAAAAGCAAGTATCTTTAAAGAGATAAAGGTCAACGGGTAATGTGATGGTGCCAACTTGGATCAAACAAGATTTATAAGCGATGGATGTGATGAAAGTTTCTCTAACGGAGTTTCCACGAGATAAATCAAAGTCTAATTTCTCGGAGTCGAAGTTTAAGCGTTGAGCACAAGTAGGAGAGATATAAATGAATGGGTATGCACCGGTATCTAGTAAGGTAATATAAACTTCACAAGAATTTATGATTAGCTTACCGTGATCACCTCGTTTGGGTTCCTCGCATTTTGACCGATCCACGACAAACGCTCTTCCGAGGCCGTTGACTTTGACTTTTACGGGATGACCTTTTGAGTCACCATCCCATTGGACTTGGTTTCGCTCTGATCTGATCTCGGCGATATGTCCTTCCTTTCCACAATTATAACATACCTTAAAGCTGTTGTGGGCGGTTTGGGTGATATGTCCTTCTTTTCCACATTTATAGCATATGATGGGTGGTCGTTCTCCTCCTCCAGAAACCGATTCTTCTTTGGTCTTGGCGTCTTCACATTGTCATTGTTGAATCTCCTCTTTTTAAAATCTCCTCCAGGCTAAACTTCTTCTATTCTCATGGCCATGATTACCACGGTGTGGTTCTTGCTCTTGTCCGTATTTTTCTTTCTCCATTTGGTTATCGTTGTTACGATGGCTATTTATCACCGAGTATGATCTGGTTGTGGTCCCTCGGTTGAGCGTACTCGTTATCTCGCTCTAATAATTGAGCCACATTGACAACATCTGAATAGAGAAAATTTATGAAAATGAGATATTGGCGTATCTTGGGTTTTCAAACCTCTCGAAACATCCGCGTCATCGTTCCTCATTCTCCACCAAATGAGGTGCAAACACAGATAACTCTGCGAACTTACGCCTCGTCTTTGGGACAAATCGTATTATTTTGTTCGATCTAATAAACTCTACCTCCTTCATATAGCGAATACTTTCGGAAAAGTACTTGTCATTGAGCGATTTCTGAAATGTCTCCCAAGACATCTTTGAGTGCGGTTTGGATGGAGTGCGCTTCACGATTCCCACCGATGTCTGCCTCATTCTGAAACATAAAAGGTGGCGAATGGAACCTTACATTCCTCCGTGCATCCCAGACATCGAAATATCTTGGTAATTTGTTTGACCCACGTCTCGCCTTAATCGGATCAAACTTTCCCCGAAATTACGGTGGTCCCGACTCTTTGAAGCTGCTTGGTTTGTGACAAAGCGATGCGTTGCTATCATTTCCTCACATATATTTTGAACACGAGTCTCCTTAAATGCGATTTTGCATGAGCTGCAAAAAAGCTTCTAAACATCTCATCGTTCATCGTCACGCTCGGTGGTGTTGTTCTACGGGAGGAACATTGCCGACTGTTTGCGTTCTCCTCATTGGTGAGTAAAGGTGTCTCCACGGTCTCATTTACTCCCTTTGTTAACATTCTCGATTGCCATTCTCAAATCTTGCCATAAAACAAGGGTTAATTAAACAATTAACATATCACATAATATCCTATATTATGACCAACCAACAAATAAGCTTAGGTAGGACACCTTTAGCGAAGGATTTACTCGTCTCTCCCTCTGGTTCTATTCCCCGATCTCATTGGAGATCATATCCTAAGCTACGATACCAACTGTGGCGCCCCCAAAATAGGTATACATCACACCCGTTTTGAGTTGTCGTCAAATACATGAATGCGAAAATAACTACAACTTTATTAATACTGATTGTATAAATGCAAAATAACAACACTTAAAGCTGTGAGTTTAAATACAAATATTGTCTTCTAGACAATATCCACACCCAAATAAGTCCTCATTACAATTATTGATACATTATTTTACAAAATGGTGAGGACTACTAAAACACTTTCTAGAACCATCATTCCATACCCACACTAGTACTACTTTATTTCTATTCCTCCTCACGAGAAGAAAAATGGAACAAAAAGGAAAAGGGTGAGCTCAACTAGCCCGATAAAAGAATATTATGACTAAGATAATATAGAACAAATTATCGTTAGTCTTGACGGGAAAAAATCTGATAAAATACAATAGACAACAAGTTTTAAATCAATATTAGCGGCGAAAATAATAATTCATTAGAAGAGTTAAGTAGAGAATGAAATCTACTATCTTCTATATATGAATTTAAAAGTTTATCATCGATATTTTATCCTGTAACATCAATCGATATATATCTTGAATCAAATATTCATCTTTGCTCTGAGGCGAAGATATTCATCGATTAGTCGTGTTCATCTAAACACTGTTCATCTTTTGCACTACGGGCGAAGATATTCATCATAAAATCATTCATCTTTTTTTTTACTGAGCCAAAAGATATTCATTAATATCATCATTTAGGGTGAGGATGATGAAAAATATTTTAAAGAAAAGCGAATCGATTGAAACAAAAGAATAAATATTAAGGATTAAGTATTTGGGTTATCCATGTCCAAAAATACCTCATAAATAATCATAGTGGAGTAAAATTCAAGAATGATCAAAACATGGATACAATCAAAGCTAGTATCCATAATAGATATTTTGGACGAAAAACAAAAATTTAATTTTTACGTGAATAGTGTAAATATTAAGTGAATAGTGAATAGTATCGTGAATAGTAAATAGTAACCCAAACACTAAAAGACAAAAATTTGATAAAAAATTTACTCAATATTTTGGCATAATGATATTGAAAAAATAATATCATTTAAAAAAAAATATAATCCCTTACCTCGAAAAATATAGTACTTACATTTGGAATCTTTGAATATAGTCTTTGAAGGAACTTGCATAGTATAACAACACTCAAAAGTATCAAAATACTCACAAGAATACGCTCGATATATATAGAGAGAAGAGAAAAACTTTAGTTTACGGTGTGATTTTCAATTCTAACCTAAGCACCTATTTATAGGAAAATGCTTAGAACACCAAAGCGAAAAATTTAATAAAATATTAATATATTTATTATTCTAAATTCCTCCCTACTACTTAAACCTAATTAAATCAAAAGATTTGCACCACACCACCCATTAAAAAACAAAAAATTTTTTCTTAAAAAAAATAATTAAAACTTCCAAAAATCAATTATTAATCGAACTTGAACTTCAATAATTCATAATAAATAGCCCTTTTATCGAGAAAAATTCAAACCTTATGTCTTTTCCATAGGAAATTCCATTATCTACAACTTTGCGAGAAGAAAAGTTTTTCAAATTCCAAACAAAAATGGCCAAAATCCACAAGCAGACGATTTTACAATATAATCAAATTTCGATCGAGAAATGGGGTCCATGAACATGAAAACATGTGTTTTAATCATTTAATACAACAAAAATACTCTTCCTCCTCATATATTCATATATATCCCACATTCATTGTAAAAATATCACCATTATTATATTATTATAATATAATAATATATTTAAATAAATTATTTTATCGAGAAAAAGATAAAATATTAATTTTCAACAATTGTCACATTAAAAATTTTCTCCATCTATATCCACATAAAATCAATATTTTCCTCATCATATAAATCAATAATTTAATTATTCACAAATAATATTACGAGAATCACAATCTTGTGACCAGGTTTCCCGAGGAAAGAGGGGGCTTTCGATAAGGATTTCTCCTTCTTGGTAGCCTGATTAGATGACCAAACCTCTCCTTGAGCGAACTTTCTAGACATTGCCAATAATGTTATCTAATAATATTATTCAGATAATATGAATTATTGCTCGATAATGGAAAATCTTTGTGTAGTGACAATTATTGAAACAACGATAATATAAAATATCAATATGACAATTATTGAATCGATAAAATAAAATATTGAGCGATAATTCTTGTAACAATTATTGAGTAGTGCCTTCTTACGTAAGAATCAATAATTGGTGCAATCTGGTGTCTTCTTGTGTGAACAATGCGTATTATTTTTTTTTAACCACGGGTATTCCAACGATATTAATTGGTAACAACTACGTGATTATTTATAAACAACTTATACTTGTCGTTTTTTCATCCAATCGCTTTTTCGTTATGGGGCCCACACAAGGTTTTGCGCGTAAATGAATAATATTCACAACGGTAAGAATATTCCACGACCAACGAATATTCTCAGATAAAAATGAATATTTTATAACCACTTGCTTATTTAAAATA
Source organism: Panax quinquefolius (assembly GCA_020205615.1). Taxonomy (NCBI): domain Eukaryota; kingdom Viridiplantae; phylum Streptophyta; class Magnoliopsida; order Apiales; family Araliaceae; genus Panax; species Panax quinquefolius. The sequence goes on from CM035167.1 coordinate 129,848,197, forward strand.
TTTAGCATTTTACCCTAACCATAACTAACCACATTAATCAAATCAACCCTTACTATTTCAAAATAATAAATAAATAGAAATTTAATTTCATTTATAATAATTTGGGGTCTTAAGACCCCAACTTATTATAAATAAAATCAATTTCCTCTAATTATATTTGTGAATAATAAGGTATTAATTTGATATAATTCTCATACGGTTATGGGTGAAATGTGCAAATTTTGCAAAATATGCAGTGGTTATAAAATAATCATTGTTATCGGGAAATATTAAGTTTGGTGGTGGAATATTCTTGTTGTATAATTCTAGAATATTAAATGCGACGGTTATAAAATAATCATTGATCATTTGTGGGCCCCATAACTTTTGAGAATAAGCTGTCGGATGATGAAAAAATGACAAGTTTGAGTTTTTATAAATAACGGCGTAGTTATTCTGATTAACAACTGTTGGAATACACGGTGGTTAAAATCTGATGTCTGGCGTGGATGCTGCAGTATTGATGAATTATTGATCCTTACGTGAAGGCCTTACTCGATAATTATTACGATGAATTCTTTATTCGATATTTTATTTTATTGATTCATAATTGTTGCGTTGATATTTTATATTATTGTTGTTTGATAATTGTCCTTTGCAGATATTTCCCATTATCGGATCGATAATTCATATTATTTGAATAATATTATTAGATAGCATTATTAGCGCAATGTCTAGAAAGTTACATCGAGGAGAGGTTTGGTCACTAATTGCTTGCGCCAATAAGGAGAAATTCTTATTGGAAAGCCCCTCTTTCTGAAAGCGGCTTTGGTTGTCATAAATGTGATTACGTAATATTATTTGTGAATAATTAATTATTGATTCATATGATAAGGAAATATTTATTTTATGTGGATATAAATGTTGGATATATTTATTGTGGTTAAAAATGAAGGAGTTAATGTTGAGGTGTTTTATCGGTATTTTTTTGTCGGAATGAAGGTATTAAAAATTAAACCGGTGTTTTTGAGATATATTGTGTGAGTTATAATTTTTAATCAAATAGTTGGATCGTTGTAATTTTTGGATATGTTATACATATATAAGTTGAGTATATGTCCACAAATTTTGAGCGAGATTAAAAATGAGCGTATGATTTGTTATGAATTTTAAGAGGTGGTGATTGAAATTAGGTTTATAAATGATTTTGGTGGAAAATTCTAGAATTGAGTGGGCCCCACTTGTGGTTGGTGAAGAAATGTGCTGAATTTATTTCAAATGTGGTGGGTGGGAATAGTAGCGAGTAAAAAGCCATCGAGGTTGCGGTCGAGTCTGCTAACATTTTCCTATAAATAGAGGCTAAGTTAGAATTGAAAATCACACTGAAACAAGTTTTCTCTCTTTCTCTCTAGATTATTGAGTGTATTTTGTGAGTATTTAGATACTTTGTGAGTTTATATTCATCGGTCTGCAAGTTTCCTTGACCTTATCTGGATATTTCCGATCGAAATCTTGATATTTTGAGGTAAGGGATGTTATTTTCTTCATATATGATATTATTTCTTGATATCATTATCTTAGAAATATTGATCTGAATTTTTATCAAATTTGGAACTTTTTGTGTCGGGAGTTACTATTCACGTATCGACCTTATTCACGTATCTGACACTATTCACTTACGACACTATTCAAAAAAATGAAATTTTCTTCTTTTTGTCCAAGATGTACTATTATGGTTACTATCTTTGATTGTATCCATGTTTTGATCTTTATTTTTGAATTACGCTTCAAAATTGGTATTTATGAAGTATTATTGATCTTGGATAAAGCATTATCTGAATCCTACTATTTGTCCTTCCATTTCATTGGATTCGTTTTCTTTAAAATATTTTTCATCATCCTCGGTCCTAAATGATGATATTACTAAATATCTTGACTGTGTGCAAAAGATAAATGATTAAGCGATGAATATCTTTGGCGTAGTAGTCTGAAGATGAGCAGTGTTGAGATGAACATGACCCATTGGTGATCTGAATGAATATCTTTGGCTTATAGTGCAAAGATGAATATTTGATTAAAGATGTATATTGATTGTTATTACGAGGATAAAATATTGATGATGGACTTTTAAATCTTAGAAGATAGTAGAACTTCATTCTCTCTTGACTCTTACAATGGATTCTTTATTTCATTGCGATTGTTGATCTAAAACTTGTTGGCTATTATATTTTATCAGTTTTTCCTGTTGAAGACTAACGATAATTTGTTGTATATTATCTTAGTCATAATATTCTTTCTTGGGCTAGTTGAGCTCACCCTTTTCCTTTTTGTTCCATTTTCTCTCGGGGAGGTGAGAACATAGCGAGGAACTAGTCGAGTGCGGAGTGATGGTTACTAGAAAGATGTTTTAGCGTCCTCACTATTTACGCAAAAATAGTGTTTGAATAATTATAACGAGGACTTATTTGAGTGTGGATATTATCTAGAAAGACAATATTTGTATTTAAACTCACGGTATGTGTTGTAAGTATTTTGCCACGACAATTGTATTATTGAAGTTGTAGTTTGCTTTACATACCATGTATTTGGCGACTTCGAATGGGTGTTGTATACCTATTTTGGGGGCGTCACGGTTGGTATCGAGCTTAGGGATATGGTCTCTGGCGGAGATCGGGGAATAGAACTAGGAGGGAGAGATGAGTAAATCCTTATTTAGTGTGTCTTATCTAAGCTTATTTGTTGGTCGATCGTAATATAGGGATATTATGTGATATGTTAATTTGTTTAATTAACCCTTGTTTTATGGCGATATTTAGAATGGCGCTGCGAGCGTTAACAATGGAGTGTATGAGGCGTGGAACAACCTTTGAATTCTGAAACAGGAGAGCGTCGTGCAGCGGGGAAGGCAATATTCCTCACATAAATAACCTTCTGAAAGCAAATGATGAATGATGGAATGTTTAGGAGCTTTTTGCGGTTCATGCAAAACCGACGAGGAGACTTCGTGCACAAAATACGGGTGGAAATGATAGCATCTGCGACTTTGTCCTGACCAGCATTCGATTCGAGTTGGGACCACGAAATTTAAGGAAAAGCGGGATCCGATCATGGCGAAAATGTGGGTCGAAACAAATTACAAGATATTCGATGTCTTGGGATGCGGAGGAATACGAAGGTTCCATTCGCCACCTTTATGTTCAGCGGTGAAATGGACTCTTGGTGGGAATCGTGAAGCGTACCGTACCAAACCGCCTTTTCGGCGTGTCTTGGGAAACGTTTGAAACTATTCAATGACAAGTACTTTCTGAAAGTATTCAATCGTATGAAGGAGGTGGGTTTTATCGGTGGAACAAAACAACATGGCGGTGTCCCGATGCGAGGCGAAGTTTGCGAGTTATCGAGTTTTGCACCTCGTTTGGTGAAAATGAGGAGCGAATGATGAGGATGTTTACGAGAGGTCTAAAGCAGAGATTGACAATATCTTATATCTCATAAATTTTCTTTATATTCGGATGTTGTAAATAGCGGGCTCAATTATTAGGCGAGATAATGAGTATGTTCAACCGGGGACCCTGACGAGAGTCATCTGGTGTGCGGCGATCATCGAGCGATGATAACCAACGAGGAGGAAAAATCTGAACAAAGCGGTAACCACTCGAATTGGTCGTCGTTGGCCATGATAATAGGAGAGGTGAGTCAGTGGAAATTTGAAAAGAGGAGATTCAACAATGATGCGGAAGACATCAATGAATGACACCGGCACTGACAACAAATTCTAGGGGAGGAGAAACGACCGCCTTGATTAGATGTTACAAATCGGGAAAGAGGACATATCATTGGTGCTCCCACAACAATCCAAGGTATGTTACAAGCTGTGGAAAGGAAGGCCACATAGCTTCGAGATTGTTACATAGCAAAACCAAGTTCAATGGGGATGGTGACTCGAGAGGGCATCCGGATAAGTCAAAATCGGCCGGTTCTGGAAGGCGTTTGTCGTGGCCAGCAAAAGCGAGGAACCCGAGCAAGGTGATTACGGGTAAGCTAATCTTGAACTCTTGCGAAGTTTATACCTTACTGAGATCTTGGGTTCTACCCATTCTTTTATCTCTCTACTTGTGCTCAGCGTTTAAACTTGACTCAGAGAAATTGGACTTTGACTTATCTGTTGAAACTCAGTTGGGTGAAACCTTCGTTACATCTACGGTTTATAAATCTTGCATGATCCAAGTTGGCACTATCACATTACTGTTGATCTTATATCTTTAAAGATACTTGCTTTTGATGTGATTTTAGGAATTGATTGGTTAACCACTCATCATACCAAAATTGATTGTTTTAAATAAGGTTGTTAGTTTTCATATTCTAACCAACTTTGTCATACAATTCAAACAACTAAACCACTAAAATCGATCATTTATCATATCAAGCCATAAAAGCTATTCGTTTATTGAAAAAGCGGATGTCAAGCTTTCTTAGCCCATGTTATGGATTTGAACAAAGACAAGTCGATTTGAATAATATTTACATTGTTAGAGAATTTTTACGATGTATTTCTGAAGAACTTCCGGTCTACCCCGAGCGTGATGTTGAATTCTTTATTGACCTTGGTAAAGGGTACAAAACCCATTTCTAAAACCCATGTCGAATGGCTCTATTGAACTTGAGAGTTAAAGTCCAACTACGAGAATTGTTAGACATAGGTTTCATTAAATCTAGTACATCTCCTTGGGGTGCTCTGTTTTATTAAGTAAAGAAGAAAGAAAGGGAGTATCGACTTTGTATTGACTCTGAGAATTAAACCATGTCACCATCAAGAATAGGTATCCGCTACCTCGCATTGATGACTGTTAGACCCGATTTGCAAGAAGCACAATTCTTTTCAAAAGATCGATCTTAGTTACGGATATCATCGGTGAAGATTAAAAGCGAGGATATTCAAAGGCGCCTTGAGAACTCGATGCGGGCATTATGAATTCTTAGTCATGTCTTTTGGATTGACTAATGCTCCTATTTGCTTTCATGGATATGATGAGCCGTGTATTCAAAGAATATTTGGATCGGTTTGTTGTTGTCTTTATTGATGACATCCTCATCTATTCCAAAAAATAGTGAAGATCATGAGCACCATTTGAAGTGATACTTGAAAGGCTTCGTGAAAACAAACTTTATGCCAAGTTTGAAGAAATGCGAGTTACGGCTTGAGGAAGTAGCATTCCTTGGGCGCGTGGGTGTCAAAACATGGAGTATCTGTCGACCCGGCGAAGATTGAAGCGATCTGAAAAGTTAGGAGCAACCAAAGTCGGTGGCCAAAGTCGTAGCTTTACGGGCTTAAGCTGGTTATTATCGGAGATTAGGTGGAAGGATTTTCTCGAATCGCTACTCAGATAACTTCGGTTGACTCGGAAAGATACAAAATTTGTATGGAAGCGAGGAATGCGAGAAGAGTTTCCAAGAGCTCGAGAGGAGACTCATTTGGCACTTTGTTACGCAATACCATCTGAGTGCGGATGGATTTGTTATATCTGACGATGCTTGAGCAAAGGGTTAGGATGCGTTCTCATGCAACATGGGAAAATCATAGCCTATGCCTCACGACAACTCAAAGAATATGAGAGAAATTATCCTACTCATGATCTAGAGTTAGCGGCGATCGTATTCGCGTTGAAAATTTGGAACACTACTTGTATGGGGAGAAAGTGGAGATTTATCACGGACCATAAAAAGCCTCAAATATTTCTTCACCCAAAAGAACTCAACATGCGGCGAAGCGACGTTGGCTTGAACTATTGAAAGATTACGATCACACTATTCATATCATCTTGGAAAAGCGAGCGTAGTAGGCGGCGCGCGTGAGTAGAAGATCATATATGCGATGCGAGTGCGATATTGTTAATCTGAGGGCCCATTTACGTATGACTTGCAAAGGATGGAGGTAGAATTAAAGACTCTAAGGACCCACGTGATGATGGCGAATATCTGAGTAGAACCAGACTTTAATCGATAAAGTTAAAGTTACTCGAGCTACGGACTGGGTGATCGTATGAAGAAGAAAGTGCGAAGGAGCTATTCGAGAAGCGAGAATCGATGAAGAAGGAATACTTAGATTCAACTCCGGACTTTGTGTTTCTAACGATTACGACTTGAAGCATAGAATCATGATGGAGGCACACAACACCCGTTTGTAATCCATCACAGGGAGTACCAAAATGTATCATGATATTGACATACATTTTGGTGGAACAATATGAAGAGAGAGATCGCGGAGTTTATCTCGAGGTGTTTAACTTGTCGGCGTGTAAAGGCGGAGCATCAAGTGCCAAAGGGTCCATTACAACCACTTGAGATTCCGAAATGGAAGTGGGAACACATTACTATGGATTTAGTTCTGGTCTTCCCAAAGTTTCTCAAGGCGTAGATGCGATTTGGGTTATTGTTGATAGATTAACCAAGTCGCCCATTTCTTCTGCGTCGTGAGACTTATTCCTTGAGCGTCTTGCTCGCGTATGCGTGAATGAATGATTGTGAGATTGCATGGCATGCCGATATCCATAGTTTTGGATCGTGACCCGAAGATTCACTTCACGATTTTGGGTTAGCTTGCGAAAAGCTATGGGCGCGCATTTTTCGATTGATTTGACGTACCATCCTCAAAGCAGACGAGACAATCGAGAGGACTATTCAAACCCTTGAAGATCTATTAAGACTTTGTGTCCTAGATTTTAAAGGAAGTTGGGATAAGTACTTGCCATTGGTGGAATTCTCCTACAACCAACGATTATCAAGCAAGTATAGGCATGGCTCCATTTGAGGCGTTGTATGGGCCAAAGTGTCGTTCTCCGATATCTTTGGGACGAGGTGGGAGAAGCAACGTTGTTGGGACCGAATTAGTACCTATGACTACGAAAAAGATCCAAATGATTCAACAACGTATACAAACGGCACAAGATCGACAAAAGAGTTATGCGGATCTTCATCGAAAAGACGTGGAATTTAATATTGGGGATCATGTTTTGTTACGTGTTGCACCATGGAAGGAAGTTACAAGATTTGGGAAGAGAGGAAAGCTCAATCCACGATTTGTTGGTCCATTTGAGATTCTTAACCGAATAGGAAATGTGGCCTATAGACTCGCATTACCTCCAAGTATGTCTCGTGTTCATAATGTTTTTCACATATCCATGCTTCGTAAATATGTGAAAGACCCGAACCATATTATTGCGTTAGAACCAGACGAGATAGCCAAAGATTTAACGTACGAAGAAGTACCTGTTAAGATCTTGGATAGGAAAGAGCATGTCCTACGCACCAAGGTTATACCACAAGTTAAGGTTTTATGGAGAAACCATGCTATTGAAGAAATGACCTGGGAGTTGGAATCAAAAATGAAAGCGAGGTATCCTCACCTTTTGAAAACACCAGTGCGTATGTCGATTTCGAGGATGAAATTTCATAAGGAGGGAGGTTGTAAGACCCCAACTTATTATAAATAAAATCAAATTTCCTCTAATTATATTTGTGAATAATAAGATATTAATTTGATATAATTCTCAGGTTATGGGTGAAATGTGCAAATTTTGCAAAATATGCAGTGGTTATAAAATAATCATTGTTGTTAGGGAATATTCGTTTGGTCGTGGAATATTCTTGTTGTGGGGAATATTAAATGCGACCAGTAGCGATCATTTATGGGCCCATAACAGAATAAGCTTGTCGGATGAAGAAAATGACAAGTTTGAGTTTTTTTATAAATAACGGCGTAGTTATTCACAATTAACAACTGTTGGAATACCCGGTGGTTAAAATACGATGTCTGGCGTGGATGCAATGATTGATGAATTATTGATCCTTACGTGAAGGCCTTTACTCGATAATTATTACGATGATTCTTGTTCAATATTTTATTTTATTGATTCAATAATTGTTGCGTTGATATTTTATATTATTGTTGTTTCAATAATTGTCATCATTGCTGATATTTCCCATTATCGGATCAATAATTCATATTATTTGAATAATATTATTAGATAGCATTATTGGCAATGTCTAGAAAGTTACATCGAGGAGAGGTTTGGTCACCTAATTGCGCACGATAAGGAGAAATTCTTATTTGAAAGCCCCTCTTTCTTGGGAGCGGCACGTTGTCATAAATGTGATTACGTAATATTATTTGTGAATAATTAATTATTGATTCATATGATAAGGAAATATTTATTTTATGTGGATATAAATGTTGGATATATTTATTGTGGTTAAAAATGAAGGAGTTAATGTTGAGGTGTTTTATCGGTATTTTTTGTTGGAATGAAGGTATTAAAAATTAAACCGGTGTTTTTTAGATATATTGTGTGAGTTATAATTTTTAATCCGACCCAGTTGGATCGTTATAATTTTTGGATATGTTATACATATATAAGTTGAGTATATGTCCACAAATTTTGAGCCGTTAAAATGAGCGTATGATTTGTTATGAATTTTAAGAGGTGGTGATTGAAAAATTAGGTTTATAAATGATTTTGGTGAAAAATTCTAGAATTGAGTGGGCCCCACTTGTGGTTGGTGAAGAAATGTGCTGAATTTATTTTAAATGTGGTGGGTGGGAATAGTAGCGAGTAAAGCCATCGGGTTCTTGGTCAAGTCTGCTAATATTTTTCTATAAATAGAGGCTAAGTTAGAATTGAAAATCACACGAAAACAAGTTTTCTCTCTTTCTCTCTCTAGATTATTGAGTGTATTTTGTGAGTATTTAGATACTTTGTGAGTTTCTATTCATCGGTCTGAGTTTCCTTGACCTTATCTAGATATTCCGATTAGAAATCTTGATATTTTGAGGTAAGGGATGTTATTTTCTTCATATATGATATTATTTCTTCAATATCATTATCTTGAAAGTATTGATCTGAATTTTATCAAATTTGGAACTTTTTGTGTCGGGAGTTCTTATTCACGTATACGGCCTATTCACATATACTGAACTATTCACGAATCTGACCTTTATTCACCTAAAAAATGAAATTTTCTTCTTTTGTCCAAGATGTCTATTATGGTTACTATCTTTGATTGTATCCATGTTTTGATCTTTATTTTTGAATTACGCTTCAAAATTGGTATTTATGAAGTATTATTGATCTTGGATAAAACATTATCTGAATCCTACTATTTGTCCTTCCATTTCATTTGGATTCGTTTTCTTTAAAATATTTTCATCATCCTCGGTCCTAAATGATGATATTACTAAATATCTTTGACTTTTGTAGTCCAAAAGATAAATGATTAACTAATGAATATCTTTGGCGTAGTGCAAAAGATGAGCAGTGTGTTGAGATGAACATGACCAACTAGTGATACAAATGAATATCTTTGGCTGTAGTGCAAAAGATGAATATTTGATTAAAGATGTATATTGATTGTTATTCTGAGGATAAAATATTGATGATGGACTTTTAAATCTTAGAAGATAGTAGAACTCATTCTCTCTTGACTCTTCTAATGGATTGTTGTTTCCATTGCGAGATGTTGATCTAAAACTTGTTGGCTATTATATTTTATCGATTTTTCCTGTTGAAGACTAACGATAATTTGTTGTATATTATCTTAGTCATAATATTCTTTATGGGCTAGTTGAGCTCACCCTTTTCTTTTTTTATTCTATTTTCTCGGAGTTTTCTCGGAGGAGGTGAGAACATGTTTTAGAGGAACTAGTCGAGAATAGTGCGGACTTATGATGGTTCTAAGATAAGATGTTTTAGCGATGTCCTCACTTATTTACGTAAAATAGTGTTTGAATAATTATGAGGACTTATTTGAGTGTGGATATTTATAACAGAAGATTATATTTGTATTTAAACTCACAGTATATGTGTATGTATATTTATATTTTGCGCCACTTTGAATTGTATTATTGAAGTTGTAGTTTGCTTTACGTACCATGTATTTGGCGACTTCGAGAATGGGTGTTGTATACCTATTTTGGGGGCGTCTAAGTAAAAATAAAGTATGATTTTAATAATTCTAACCCATACCCCTATATATGAAAAATGCTTAGAACACGAAAGTAGAAAATTTAATAAAATATTAATATATTTATATAAATTTCTTACGCCCACTTTGAATAATGACCCCCAAAAATAACAAAAAACGTTTTTTATTAAAAATATTTAAAACTTCAAAAATCAATTATACGGAACTTGATAATTCATAATAAATAGCCCTTTTATCGAGAAAAAATCGGATCTTATGTCCTTCTATAGTAATTTCAATTCTATAACTTTGTAAGTTTAAGTTTTAAATTCAAAGAAATTGGTATAATTAAATTTTATAGGCTATAATTAAATTTCAACCAAAATTGGGGTCCACCAACATACAAAAACATGTGTTAAACATTTTTATAACAAAAATACTCTTCCTTCTCATTTACTCATATATCACACATTCATTGTAAAAATATCACCATTATTATATTATTATAATATAATAAATTATTTTATCGAAAAAGATAAAATATCAATTTTCAACAATTGTCACTTTAAAAATTTTCTCCATCTATATCCACATAAAATGAATATTTTTCTTATCATATAAATCAATAATTAATTATTCACAAATAATATTATGTAATTACATTTATGACAACCAGTAGCTCTTGGAAAGAGGGCTTTCCAATAAGGATTTCTCATTCTTGACGCTGAATTAGGTGGCCAAACCTCTCCTTGATGTAACTTTCTAGACATTGTCAATAATGCTATCTAATAATATTATTCAAATAATATGAATTATTGATCCGATAATGGAAAATAATGTGTAGTGATAATTATCAAACAACAATAATATAAAATATCAACGCAAAGAATTATCAATCAATAAAATAAAATATTGAATAAGAATTTTGTAACAATTATTGAGTAGTGACTTCACGTAAGAATCAATAATTGGTGCAATACTGGGTATTCTTCTACCGCGCAAGAACACCATCGTATTATTTTACTTTACCCACCGGGTATTCCAACAGTGTTAACGATAACGATTACGCCGTTATTTATAAAAACTTAAATTTGTCATTTTCTTCATCCGACAGTTATTCTGTTATGGGGCCCACAAATGGCTGCACCGTCGTATGAATATTCCCCGACAACAAGAATATTCGACGACCAAACGAATATTCCCCGACAACAATGAATATTTTATAACCATTTGTTTATTTAAAATATTTACATATGTCACCCTTAACTTTAACCTTTTATCAATTTAACAATTTACTGAATAGTAATTATAAAAAAAATTGAATACTTTTATATCATAAAATTTGGGGTCTTACAAAAATAAAATAAAAAATTAATATTATGCCATCAGTTATGAAGAATTAGGGATTTTAACTTTTCTCTTTCTTCGCCTTCCGCCTCAAAGTCTCACCCCATGCTGCCCTAATCATGCCTCTTCGCCTCTTCCGCGTGCAGATCCGCTTCTACGCTCTCAAGCACTACTCCAAATTTCTACCGCTCTTGCACCGCCTCCTCCAATCATCCTCTCCTCTTCACCTCATCACTCATCAGGTTTGTTTTTCTTGATTTGAACTTTGAAGCAAATTTTTCTTGAATTACTAACTGCTTTGTTAATTGTTATTTAGCTAGACAGTTCAATTACTTTTGCTGCTATTATACTCTTTGTGGAATATAATTTGGTCCTGTTAGTTGCTGCTATTATACTCTTTTTGTGCAACATTTTTTTATTATTTTTTGTCAAGAATAAACACGTGAATGATATTCCTATTTAATACTCCCTCCGTCCCATAGTTATAGGCTGATTTTCCATTTTGAGATGTCCCAATATATAGGCTACTTACTATTTATAAAATTTAGTTAGTTCATTATTTTACTTTTATGCCCTTATAATAAATATTCAACCATTACTCTTTTTTTGAAAAAACAACATTCAATGTCATTATTTTTATCACAACATTTAATGTTGTTGTATTCTCTTTGGTTAAAGTTATATGGTTATGAACTTTAATGGTCAGTACACGTCAATCAATGAAGTTGAGAGTATAAGTAAGGAGTAATTAACTTATTCATTAATTCTATATTAAGGGGTATATGTGGAAAATTATGTTAAAAATTGCCACTTAAAGTGATTTTCTTAAACTATGTGCCAAAAGAAATCAACCTATAACTATGGGACGGAGGGAGTATATGATTTGATTATGATATATATGAATGAATATGCAAGTATGCTTGCATTAAGAAAAGTTGTAAATTCCTTTGATAGATAATAGAAATATATGTACAAGGACTTAGAATGAATTGATCAAATATGTTAGGTTGATCCTACATAAAGCAAAAACAGACTTTAAAAGTCCTTAAAAGAAATGATGTACAAGGACTATAAATATAGAAAGATCAAGCTTGTTAGGTTGATCTTATGATGTAATAGATAGGCTTGTCTGATCGTCGAAACAATCGCACTGTAAGTCGTAGTCCGCCAGAGAGTCAAGGTTAACTCGAGAGCTATCGAGTGCGAATAGAAGTATGCAATATAGTAGATCTCTTGAGTTCGTAGATAGCCGGGGAAACGAAGAAGGACCGTAGTAGTGTGTCGAGTAGAGCTTCCTGGGATTGTAGTGTCTTTGAGGAAGTCATTTTCGTAATCGTGAGAGATACTTTACCTACGAAGCGGGCCCGATCATCCGCCAAACCAAGACGAAACATAGACTACGATCGAGTCGTAGAAGTCTCTCGATGTCGAAGCCAAGTCAAGGATCATAGATCACACTCTGAGTTCGTAGAGTCTATTGATTACATGCAGAGATCGTAGTCAAGCAAGATCAGATGAAGACAACAAGCACAAGACATAAATCGTAGAGTGTCAAGATCTGATCTCGGGATCGTAGTGTCTGCACAAGCCGAAGCTGAATAGTAGAGTGCAGAACTACGACCTCAACAGAAGTGCTCATAATGCCAAGGCAGAATCGTAGAGCATATACAGTTCTCAACAAATGAGCACTCCCAGAATATCCAAAGGAATGAAGCCTCTGGTTGGCACTGCAAAGATGCATTCCACCTTAAGGGAACCAGAGAGCACTCAACGAATGGCATGCAGGTTAGTAGAAGATCTAAGCACCAACCCAATCAGCATCAAGATTGAGTTGTAAGGCCATTCATGATGAAGTCTTCCACGAGGAGATCCAAAGAAGACTTCAGAAGCTGACTAAGGAAAGTCAGCAAATGCAGTAGCTATCAAGTGAACAGAAAACAACGATCTTGGAAGCAATCAAGATCGTAGTGTTTGCCAAACAAAGAAAGAACTGATGGAAGGTGAACCGAGATACTAGTCAGCCTCTGAAGAGCAATGCTAAAGTGATTAAGTGCAGGGTCAGTTCATTGATGATAAGTGAACGGGAGATCATAAGGAGAAAGCAAGCTAGACGCGCCACAAATCTGAAGTGTCTTGATATTCAGAAGGGGACTAGAGCAAGGAATTAAGCCATCGGTCTATGTGAACAGTCGAAGCAAATAGAAGTATTGAAGCACTGCACAATAGATGGAAGAGGTGTACTACATTGGAGATCCAATCAACACTCTAAGATCGTAATGTTAACTCTACCAGTCATTGATCAACACTCAACAAGACAATACGATCAGGTCCTTGAAGACGTGCATTAGAATCGTAGAGTTTGAATAGCTGAAGACTGAAGCATTGATAAAGGTTCAATCTGAAGGATAATATTCGGACAAGTGCTTATTGAGAGCATCGATGCAATAGGACAACCTCTGATCGAGAAATCAGAAAGAGGTAATAAAGTCTTCAACCTGACCAAGACATTAAAGTGATACATCTGACAGGGTAGGTGAAACAGTAGACTGCAGCATCAAAAAAAGTATGACATGTCACATCAAGCAGTATACCTCAAGCAACTCGAGATCTGTGAAGATATTTGAATAGCCTTCAACGGCTACTTTCCAACAAAAGGATTGGAAAGGAGTATAAATCTAGAAGAGCTTCAAAGATCGAAGGTTACTGGAGTTGTCGATTTTGGAGAGAAGGTGGACTGATCTAAACCATGTGAGATAGTGAGTCCGAAGGCTCACTCTACGATCCACCAAGAACACTCAGAGACATGCAAAGAAAGAAGTAGAAGTGAGAGCTCTACAATGTAGAAGTGAGAGTTCTACTACTTAAAGAGTGTTCTGAACTGCCGAGAGAAAGAAGAGCATCATGTAATATTTATGTCCATCATGGGAAGACTCTAAGTACAATAGAGAAGAGCTCACAGTCATCTTAGCAAGTCCATCATGAGAAGGCATCAAGTAGCAAGAAGGGAGATCACAAATGCCATCTTGGTGTCAAGCATGAGAAAGCTTCTAAGTACCCAATAGAAGAACTTAAAGTCATCTTAGAAGCCAATCATGTGCAGCCATCAAGTATCAAGGAGAATGATCTTCAAGCGCGTTCATCAAGGGTCATCCGGCGGTTGAAAGCAACTAAAGAAGTTTGAGCATCATGCAACACTCAACAAGACTTCAAGGATGATCAAACCAAGTCAAGCAAGTATAGAAGATGTTCAAAGCATGAAGACATCTTAGCAGCTCAGCACTGACTCCAACAAAAACAAACAAACAACTCAACAGCCAGGGCCTGAGGGGTCCTTGTACGAAGGGACTAAATAAAGCAGGGCCTAAGGGGTCCTTGTCCGAATGGACTAAATGAAGCAGGGCCTGAAGGGTCCTTGTCCGAAGGGACTAAACGAAGTTCCAAGCATGCTGGGCTTGAAGAGTTCCTAGGGAACTAGAGAAGTTCCAAGGCTGCTGGCCTTGAAGGAATCTTAGTGATTCGTGGTGTTTGCCTTCCTCCTTGGGAATTCTCGCTAGTTGAAAGCAGAAGAGTGGATTAGGAGCTTGAGTCTCTGAACCACTTAAAACCCCTCATGTCTTTTACATTATGTCATTTACATTATGTACTATAACTGCTATAACTGCTATGTATGTTTTAACTGCTTACAACTAAACTTACTCTACGGACAATGTATGTATGATTATGAATATATCAATGAAGGGGATCTTTTACTTATTTCGCTGTGCTTGAAAAGATTCTTATGTTTGTCATATGCTAATTTAATAGCGATACAAAATAAACCTGAAAAGTATTTGAAATAACAAGGATCTATTCAACCCCCCCCCCCCCCTTCTAGATCTATTGTGCCCTCTAGGAACTAACATTTTTTTCTTTCTCAAATTGAACTATTTTTTTTGACACGGAGTAATTGGGAATTTTGCAGGTTGTAAAGAAGAGTGGTAAAAGAATTAAACTGAAATTTAGAAAACAAACATACAAGTTCAAGAGATTGATTCACAAACAAACACATTGAAACTGAGTATCTGTTGTGGTACCATTTTTGGTTCAAACACAACCAAAAGTTAATTGTTTAGGTAAATTGATGAAATTATGATGAAATGTTTGAATAATTGAATTGATGAATGATGAAATTATTATGAAATGTTTAAATTGATTAAATTATTGATTAGCTATTGATGTTTTTATTTATACTAGATTATGGATAAATACTCGCTTAATTCTTTTAATAACCAATTACCAAGTTCCAAAGCAAGTGGTGGTATTAATAATTTCGGCCTGCTTGGTTTAAAAATTTTGACCCCCCTACAAAATCGCTCGTTCCGGCCACCGGTGGCGAACTAGGGGCTAAGGGCGGGGCGGTGGGGAATCCGACCCCACCCTTGTAGATCGGGGTGGGGGCGGGAGGGCAAGGCACAGCGCCAAGGCCCTGTGCGGTCTTCTTCAGTTCTTCTTCGGTCTTCTTCTACAGGTTGGTTTGTTTTTGTTTCTGTTTTTTTAAGACACATGAAACGACGTCATTTCATTAAAAAAATAAAATAAAAAAATTACTATAATGTTATCAGATAGAAAGAATTAGGGATTTTAACTTCTTTTTTTCTTCAGTCTTCCGCATCTCAAAGTCTCACCTCTGCCTCTTCCGATCTTCCGCGTGCAGATCTGCTCCTGCACCACTGCTCCTTCAGTCCTCCTCTTCACGACTTCACCTTATCAGGTTTGTCAAATAAATGTGTATCTATCTTACTATCTATCTACTTATATTATAAAATACTAGTAGTCAATTTTGATGAAAGACGTTCACTTAATTTTCGTGTGCCCACTTTTTGAATGAAAGAAATTCATTTAATTATTATTTTTTTATTTGTAGTCAATAGGGATTAGTACTAAATTATGTTGTAATTTTTTATTAATTGTTAAAAACTGATGGGATTTTGACCCAATTTTTTTATTGATTTGTCGTCCTTGTTTTAAATCCATGCCTGCTATTTGTTTAATATGTTTAAGTCTTTATTGCTTATAACAAAAAAGAAAAAATCTGAAGTATTGTTTATTTGTATTCACGTCAAATAAGACTTGGTTGATGGGTGTCTGATTTGATTCAAAAAAATATTATTTGACTCTTAGTAAAAAATAGTATGGGACTCTTGAGGAAAACCCAAGCAGATTAGCTAGAATTTGTTTAATTCATGTTTTCTTAAATCTTAAAAGAATTAATGAATGATGAAATTATTATGAAATATTTAAATTGATGAAATTATGCATTGGGCCGCTAATATACTTTACATTTTTTTTAATCTGGGTCAAAATCAAACCCAAAGACCTTAACTCCGCCCCTCACGCCACAACCTACCTACATGTCACCGCTCCCGACCTCCTAGAATCGCCCTCAAATTTCAATTTCAAATTTTGTTACGTTCCGCCATCGCATCCCATTATATCTGACGTCTAAGGATTCTTTGCAACAATTAAGAAATATTAAACACGACTCTTTTGCCCTTAATAAATGAATGGTTGTTGTTCCTCTTCTCCCACACACGCTCCTCCTATTTCTAGCATCATTTTCTCTCTCATCGCATTCTGTCACCTGCACCTCACAGAACTTCAAAAACAACAAAGTCTATAAAAATTGCACAGATCTCTCCTCATTGAAATTCTACCTCCATTGGACTTACGACTCCTCCAAATCCTCTCTCTGCATTACTTTTTTAGCTCCCCCGGCTAAACCAGATGGCTGGGTAGCCTGGGCCATCAACCCCATCGACAACGGAATGGCCGGCGCTCAGTCTCTCATCGCCTTCAAGCAATCCGACGGCTCAACCTATCCATGACAACATCTTGAAATTTTTCTTTACAAACTTCTTCGGCTATTAAAAGCCAGGAAAGTAAATAGATATGATTAATAATAATTAGGGAGACAAATCTTCAACATATCCATGACAACATCTTGAAATTTTTCTTAATAAACTTCTTCGGCTACATTTGGAAACTTGTTCAAATCGAATCCGAGATCCGCAGGTTGATTCAAATCAAAAGTTTCACGGAACTTTGATCTTTTCAGAATCAAAATCCATAGGTTGATTCAAATCAAAATCCATAAAATCTCTATTTTCTTGCATTTTCAATCTATGAAGTACTGTGTTTTAAAAGAAGAATTGCAGGTATGGTTTCTTTCTTCCGTACAGATTTATATTGATGCCTTTCAAGCAATCAATTCACTCTTGGAAACCAACGAGAATATCAAGAGTTTTTTTCTTTTTTGAACCAAAATTGTTGAACCAAAACCAGAACCAAAAGATGCTAGTATTAAGAAGAAAGGGTAGTATTGGAATAAAAATGGACAATTTAACTTTAGACTTGTAAAACGTCTATTATTTTGGGAAAAATAAAAACTCCTTAAATGTCAAATATAATGGAATGGGGGGAGTATATCTTATATATTTCATCAATATATTATATTTTAGCTTTTTGTATAAAAAAACAATATTTTTATTCTTAAAATTAATCATAAGTAAAATATGAATTACATATGCAACACGTGTGTCCCGTCCTAATCCTTATAAAATGGGGGAACATTTTTCTGTCCGATATTTTTGATAAGCTGTTTTTCAGTCGAAGATTGTTGCATAAAACTGTCCTTCCGAACAAAGATAAAAAGTTACTCATTCAACCAAAAAAAGTGAATCCTATAAGTTAAATTTGGCAAACATGAATACAATAAGTTAAATTTGGCAAACATGAATCCTATAAGTTAATTTTCTATTTTTTATATCCCCTATTTGTTTCAACAAAAATTATAAGTTTTAAAAAAATATTTTTAATGAGTAATGATCTATAACACGTATTTGATATGAATCTTTATAGGACATATATCATCTTTAGCGTTGAAAATAAGAATGAATGGTTATGATTAGAAATTGAAAATCACGTCCGCTACTAATATAGTAGCGTACGGTACTTAATCAAAATAAAAGTTTGACTTTATATTAGGGTTTAGTGTTTATTAACTAAGGTTTAAGATTTATCAACTCCTTTTTAACTGGATTTAGGGTTTATTAAACTTATTAACTATTAGTAGTGGATGATATGTCTTTTATCTGTTCTTTTTTTTCTCCAATAATATAGATGGTGTATGCCATATAATTATTTTATAAACTACTTTCCAACAATTATTAAAAGTTGTGTTTTGTTATAAATTATTTTCAACTGAAAATAATCAAACCCATTTGGTAATTAAAATTGTGTAACAAAATGCAAATAATTATTTCCCGGATCATTTCAGCAATTAAAATAACTAAACAATTTTAATTATTAAAACAAGTCAAATAAGCAAAAAATAATAAGTCAGTCCAAAAGGTTTAATGTTTGATCAAATAAGTAGAATTAAAATATAAAACAAGTAACTTCCCCCGATTTAAAAGTTTTCATAATCAAAATCTATTTTAAAGTATATCTAAATGTACTTAAATGTCGAGATGCACAACAAATTAGATTCATATAACATTGTTTAATCTAAAAAGACCATATAAACTAACCAAAAGTAGTATAGGGGTGACGAACAACAAGTTTCGATCTGTTTCGAAAGTCTTGTTCGGGATGAGGATATATAGTCTGCTCTCAAGTAAGGGAGTAATTTAATCGAGTCGAACCGAATATTGAGTTGTTCAGATTTGGTTCATAAAATTTATCGAGTATAAAATAAAGTTTGATTGAGACTCGTTTAGCTACCGAATCAAGCACGATCTCGAATTAAGCTCGAACAGTTTGAACTTTTTGAACGAACATGATCCGAGTATCAATAGAAAATTATAATTTGAGAAGGTTTGAGTAATTTATCGAACTTTAATATTTACTCATATTTGAATCATTTATACTTTGAGTCGAGCTCAAATTGAATTTTTTGTCGAGTAAGTACGAATCGAGCCCGAACTGTTTGCTCATTTTACAGCCTTACTCGCAAGGCTCAAAAACTCCTCATATCAAAAATAAATTAATAATAATAATAATAATAATAATAATAATAATAATAATAATAATAATAATAATAATAGTACCACTACTTTATAATAATTATTATAATTTTATCACAAATTAAAATACTTCCTCTATCTCGAGTCTTATTTTATTTATAAGAAAACTCTTAATACCTACTTCGACATTATTTTTAACATTTACTTTGAAGGTTGAAATTAGTGGGCTACTTTTATAACTAAAATATTATTAAAAGAAAAATATGTATAAGCACTTTTTTATGTATATCTTAATATTTAAAAGAATTAAGTAGAACTCTCATTTATAAATGGATATAGTACTCTTTTTTCTTGAGAATTTAGATTTTTCTTACAAAAACTAAAAATAATAATATTGATAAATGTAAAAGAAGATCTTCAAAATTAATTAAGTGGCACCAGCTCATAATCTGGCTGTGAAGGCTAGTGTACCTGCAAAATATTTTGTTATTTAATATAGACAAAAAGTAGGATTAAAACGTAAGTATGCCTAGTCTTTAAATATTTTGCTATTAATTTATAATAATTTCCTTAATTTTACAGGTATCTTCTGATTTAATTTTTTATTTGTCTCAAACTAATTCTCCCATCCATTCCAAAATTAGAAATACAATTTAACTTTTAAAATCAAACGACGGCATATTTGTGACGCCCCCAAAATTAGGTATACATCACCCATCTTGGGTCGCCACTACGTGGTGCAATTTAAATACAACTTATTAACAAAATCGTCGTGTATAATACGACATAAATCGTGAGTTTAAATACAAATATCGCCTACTAGATATTATACAAACTCAAAAAAAAATGTCCTCATTACAATTATTATCACACTATTTCACGTAATAGTGAGGACTACTAATGCTATCTTCGTGACCATCACTGCTTCTCGACTCGTCCCCAAATATATATTCTCATTTCAAGAAGAAACGTGATGAAAGAAAGGGTGAGCTCAACTAGCCCAAGAAGAAATATTATGACTAAGATAATGCGTAATAAATTATCAATAGTCTTCAACAATGTTAAACCGATAAAATACAATAGATAACCAGCTTTAATCATAATGGAATAAGCAATCCATTAAAAGAGTCGAGTAGAAAATAAAGTCTACTATCTTTTAGGTTTTAAAAGGTTTTTCATCATCGTTATAAATGAGACTCACTTTAATAAATATTCCACATCATCGAATCACCCCGCATCTACTACTGCCAAGGATATTCTTTAAGATCACGACCACAATTATTCATGCACTACTGGGCCAAGAATATTTGTGTATTCATTAATGGTCATGATCATGCCAACAACCGCCCACCAATACACTACTACTACCATCGAGGATTTTATCACATCATTTGTAACATTACGGTCATGATTACAATCAAATAGTCTCTCGTGTCATAATCATACCAAGTCCATCTATGCACTACAGCCATGTATGACTTTCAAAGATAATATAAAATATGAGGATGATGACAATGATATAAGAATTCAATAAAACAAGTTCAAGAATTATTTTATCCAGAATTATTAACGTCCAAATTATCAACATGATCTTCGTTTTTTGTAGAATAAAATTCAAGAATGATCGTAAGAATATTTCCATGAAAGATATCGGATGAAACGCAAATATCAAGGATATTTCACTAATTTCATGGAGTATAAAGTCAAAGTTTTAACCAACCGTGTATAATAAAGAATAGAATAACAAAAGAAATCACCATGCATGCGATAGATCGCATGACAGCAGTGTTATTCCAATGTAATAATAAATAACGAAACCAGTCCCGCGAAAACGCATATACGTGATGTTCCAATGTAATAATAAAGAATGGAACCAGTCCCACAGTAAACACACGCATGTGATGTTCCAACAGAATAATAATAAAGATTTTAACCAGTCCTGTAAAACACACGCATGTGATGTGTTCAAATGTATAATAATAATAAAGATTTTAACCGTGTCCGTGTAAAACACACGCATGTGATGTTCCAATGTAATAATAATAAAGATTTAATCGGAATGTCCTGTAAAACACACTTTTATGTGATGTTCCAATAGAATAATAGAAGAATGTCACCAAGTATAGGTAAAATCATGTATACAAGTTATTCCAATGTAATAATAAGCAATGGAATAACAACAGCTTCTTCATGAATAAGAAAGAATAACACCCTTACATTTGGTAGGAGATTGAATATCGCAGTAGTGTAGTAACAAAATACTCTTCTTCTTTCTCTTATTCTCTATATACTTTCTCTCTATAGCTTGAATGAATTCGTGAAAATAATGAAGCCCTAGGCCTCTATTTATAGAAGATTTCTAGCTTAGCACCGTCAGTGTGAAAAGCGCAAGTGGCTCGATTTACTAATGATGTGAAAAGAAAAGTGGTTCGATCGCTTTGTAATGTGAAACGACAAGTGGTTCGACGCAGTAATGTGAAACGACAAGTGGTTCGACGTCTGGTAAAGGTAATTACTATTAACGAAGGTAAATACCTTGACGCGCCCCAAAATAGGTCCATTCCATCCAACCCATTCTCGAGTCGCCAAATACATGGTACGTAAATAACTAGGGGTGCTCAAAAAAATTTGGTTTTTTCTTGTTTTCATCGAATCGGTTGAAACCAAGATCGCATGTGATCTTTTTTTTTTTGATTTTGATTTTTTCGGTGCGGGTTTTCGGTTTTTATACTTTTCGCATCTAGTAGCGGTAATGAAAATTTTGAATTGAATACCGAAAAATCGAAAAAGAACCGAAAACCATACAAATAATATATTAACAAATAATTGGCCCATAACATTATGCAATAGAATTTTGTACTCATCGTTATTTGTACCAATTATTGGCCCATAACATTATGCAATAATTGGCCCATAACATTATACAATACAATAGAATTTTGTACCAATTATTTGTTAATATATTATTGGCCCATAACATTATGCAATAATTGCCCATAACATTATACAATACAATAGAATTTTGTACCAATTATTTGTTAATATATTATTGTAAATCAAAAAAGGGCTTTTTTTATATTAAATTTGTTAATATAAAAAATTATTTAATTATCGGTATAACTCTAAAAGCGAACCAAAAAAAAAGCCTATGCAGATTTTGTCTAAAACCAGATCAAACCTAAGTTATTCTAAGACTCTGCATCTGCATTCTGCTTCTTGATTTTCCTGATTTTTCTGGTTCTAAGATCTGGGATTCGGTTTTTCTGCATCTTGGTTCGGTTTTTACCAATGAGCACCCCTAGAAATAACTACAACTTTATTATTACAACATATAAACTGTGAGTTTAAATACAGATATTGCCATCTAGACAATATCTCACATCAGGTTCAGAATATTCATAACGCAATCAAATTGCATAAAAAGTGCTGAGCGTGGAAAATCGAGTTTAAAAATTTACAAACCATAAACCCTGGATCATCCTTTATGCATAATTATTAATTAAACGAAAAGATAAAGAATAAATCATACCCTTGAAGATCGAGCTTCCTCGTGTACAAGTTCACCTCCAAATCCTTTCGTTCAATCTTGAATCCACCGGGTTTGGTTCCTTCCTTTAATCAACGTTAGCCACCCAAATGTTTGGCCTCTAGAGGTGATCCACCAAGGAAGAATAAAATTCAAGAAGATGGGTGTTTGGCTAAACCTTAGTTTTTCTATCTCTATAGAAAGGGTGTACTCTCCCAACAATTGAATTATTACGTATGTTGAAAAATCAACAACCCATACCCACCCATAATAAGACTCCTCTTATTTATAGATGTGAAACCCATCTTAACAATTAAGGAATTGGGTTTTATTTAATTAATTCTTTTAATTAATTAAGTTCCTAATCTTATTAGGGATAATTAATTAAACTCTTTTAATTAATTTAACCTCCTAATCTTATTAGGAATAAATGAGAGTATTTATATTAAATTAATTCCTAAACTCTTTTAGAAATTAAAATAATAATAATTGTAATAATATTAATAAGACTCCTCTTATTAATTTATATTTAATATTTCTAAAATATTAAATAATAATATTAAGCTATTTAATTTATTCTATCACCATAGATTAAATTAAATATACATAACATATTATATTACGATTATGCCATTAACTTCTTAAATAATTATTCTTCCTTTTATGGTGTGACCCTTTAGGTTCTCCATATTAAACCTATTGTGAATAAATCAATTAGAATAATTCTAATCTTATTTAAATAAATAAATTAAATAATTAATTTATTTAAATAAATAATATTTATTCTACAATAGGGATAAGCCTCCCTAATGATCAACGACTTTCCGATAATATAGATTTCAACATTAATCATAAAAGAACCTTTGAGTAAATAGTTACCGTACAATTCAATCCTTCCACCATACAATGTCCCAATTAAATATAAGATATGGAATTATCACAAGTCTTATTTTATTTAATTATATGTATTTCGATCCTTAAATGCATGAACTCCAAATAATGCAAATTAGAAACTCCTTTCTAATTTCATTCTCGCTTTAACCAGAGGACTCTGGTTGTCATTTATCGAATCACATAGACATTTCTCTTCTTTTATTAGAAGTGGTAGATTCTTTATTGATCATACATTATCTCCATGTACAACTTATTATACCCAAGCATACCCTTTGATATACCCTAAGGGTCTTAAGGAATAAGTCAAAGTATAACTCATCATACACAAGATACTATGATGATCTCAAGTCCAAGGATTACTTGTCTTACTATCACTCTGAGAATTCCTATTGACGAGCAAATAAAATTCCATTAGGTATTCCTTAGCGAGCCACGTTCGAAATGAACTTATTCTCTAATAAGCACCTACATACTTGCTTTAGTGTCTCCACACAAAATGATCATGAGATCAATCATCCTCATCCAATGAGCAAGCAACGTATGTACCAATCTATCCCGGATTCACTAATCCCCAATTTAGTAATCCAATTATTGGGAACTATTTTAGTTTTAAGCTTTCTAAGAATTTAGATCTCATTAGAATGATCATCATCATTATTCTAAAAGCATTGCTTAAAACTATGGGTTTATCACATATTATAAAACAAAGATCATGTAGATAATTAAAAGCCTTTAATAAATTAATACTTTTTATTAATAAATGAATAAGATTGTTACAAAGTATATGCTTTATCATCAAACATGATTGGCTTGTATGCATACTACTTTCAATCTCCCACTTGCACTAAAGCCAATCGCCATTGTATCTTATACTCTTCTTCTCTCTAAGTGACGATTATCCCATTGTTGGATAAGCTTTAGTTAATGGATATGTAATGTTGATTATGAGAGTCCACTATCTCTATAGTGATTTCCCATCTTTCAATGATTCTTACAATCAAATGAAAGTGCCACAACACATGTTTAGATCCAAGATGAGACTTAGGAACTATTCCTAGTTCTATAATGAACTTTTAATCCAAACAATCAACTTGCGCCTTCATTTATAGCTATATACTTTGTCTTTATCACTAAACCGAAACTCTTTCTTTGTTTGGAACCTTTCCAATTCAACGCACCACCGCTCAAGGTAACACTTTACCTTAAAGTGGATTTTCTCGTCGTCTCGTCTGTCTCATCTGAAAAACTTGAGTCTCATTAAGCCCTCTAGTTTTAATTAAGACCCACCATGAATATGATCACATCCTTAGTTCCTGTTAAGAACTTTAAGATGTTTTTCATCGACTCATAGTGAACTTCTCCGAATATACGACCGATCAACATCGTCTCGTATATTTCATCAGATACATGATTGTCACTCATGCGACCTCTCTTTTGGAGTCTATGGGGACTATTAAGAGAGATACACTCCATAGCTCATCAACATGAGACATCTCTTGAAGTTTGCCATGCTAAACGACTTTAGCATCAAATGAATATACGTTCCTTGGGTTAAGTCGAGCATCCTTTTAAATCTATCTATATAGATTTTATCCCCAATTAGGATACTCTTCCAAATCATTCATGGAGGATTGTTTAGACAACTTTATCTTTACTGATTGTAGCATTGGTATGTAATTCCTCATCCGTAGTATATCAACATATAATACTAGAAATTTCACGGCGCTCCCACTGTCCCTTTTGTACACACTAGAAGTCTTACCTCATCGAATGTAACTTTGGATCATCAACTTCTATGATGCGTACCTCATCATCATCATCTATGATGAATCCATACCTCCTAGGTATCTTCGGTACTATTCCAGATTTACGATTCGGTTGTGGTACAATAGGTCTATCTACAGGTTCCTCTTATTTGACTTATAGTGTTTTGTGGTTCTTGAACTTTTCAAGATCTATTATCCTCCCACTAGCCCCTTTAATGATAAACACATTTATCTTAGAAGGCAGCATGTTTCGTAACAAACACCTTTTGCTAAGTAGGATTATAGAACATATACCCTAAACTTACTTTAGGATGTCCCACAAATTGTACTTGTCAAATCTTGTCCCAAGCTTATCCTTTGAAACCTTTTCACATAAGTTAGACAACCTCTTATCTTAACATACTTAAGATTAGGAATCCTCCCTGTCCATAACTTTTATGGAGTCTTGGGGCTGGATTTTGAGGTTACCTTTTCAGAGATATCGACCATTTCTAGGACATGATCCTAGAAAAAGATACTGGAATGTCGGTAAAATCATTATGGACCGTACCATGTCCAACAAGGTACGATTTTTCCTTTCAGATACATAAATCATTTATTACATATCAGGAGGTGTCCATTATGAGAAAACCATTTGAGATGATCTAGAAACTTATTGCACAAGTATTTATTCCTTGATCTAATCAAAGAATCTTAATACTTTGTCAATTTGTTTCATTCATTTCAAATTCTTTGAACCTTTCAAATAATTCACACTTGTATTTCAAAGAAATACACACATTCAACTCTTTGAATGATCATCTCCTTTTCTTATACTAGTTTGTTCAATTTGCAAAATATATTTTTTCCGTAAGTCAAGTATACAAAATTTATTAAGTAATATTCCATTCTATACAAGACATTATTATTATAAATAGAACAACAATTGTTCTTAATTATAATACCAAAGATTTCATTGTCCAACAATAAAATGGAAATAATGTTTTCAACGAGAACCGGAATACAATAACAACTTATCGACTTAATAGATTTGCTCAGTAAAGAAGGCTAAACTATAAGTTTCTATGGCTAATGTTGCAACCTTTGCTTCATTTCCCACACATGGATTACTTATACTTGTTTAGCTTTCTACTTCTGCTTGGTCCTTTCATAAATCTATATTTATGATAACCAAAGTCGGTATCCAATACCCAAGTAGAACCTCGACTTAAAGAAAAATTTATTTAAATCATGAACAAAAATCAGATTGTAACCGAAACTTCACTAAGCTTTTTGTTTAGCCTCTCTGAAGATGCTTCTCAGCTTTCTTTCCAAAGGTCCAAAGCTTATTGCGTAGTGGAAGCAAACTCCTTTGCTATCCATATCGCTTTTGTTCTTATTATCCTTTGTTTATGCCTTTCTATTTACCTTCTTTGAATCGTTCTTCTTTCGTAAGATCCTTTGGCCCCTACCAAGAAGACTTGTTCTTTCTTGGATGGAAAGTGACTCTCAACCTTTTCAATATAAAGTTAAGCAAATCGGTGAGGCGATATCTAGCTTGTTCATATGAAAAATTCACAACAATTGTGAAAGGAGTCCTGGAGTGAGTGCAAGATCAAATCTTGGCTCAACTCTCCATCCATGACAAAACCAGTTGTCCTAATTGATCAATCAAATTGATTCTGTTAAGAACTTTTTATGCAGACTATATAGTGCCATTGGCCATTCTAGATCGGAAGAGCTCTTTAGATATCTCGATATCTATCGGTCCCCACTTTCCTCACCATCAACTACTTGATGTGCGAATATAGTAGGAGCATCCATAGTTTCATCTTGTGGCTGAAGCTCGTTACTCATGGATGCGAGCATGATGATGCATCGAGCCAATCACAGATCATCTTGCCACTTTCTAAAAGTAGCAATCTCTTCCTCGGAGGTATTATCTGCAACCATTGCGGGGATAGGCGATTAAGGACATAAGATAGCTTTTCAACTATGAGAACTATTCTCAAATTCCTTAACCAATCCGCTTTAATTAGGTCCTATTAATTTAGCATCTAATATGCTACTGCATGATAGTAATTTTAGACATTGTAAAATTCTCAGAAATGAATTTGTAATTAACAAAATTTTAACATACATTCTTTTATTAATTACCAAAATAATTTAGGTCTTGTTTCAAATTGGTATCTCCCACTATTTTCTTCAAACTATATTACCCTCACTTATATAGTTCGGCAAAATCTAATTAAAGATTTGCTAGTGAGAATAGGGATCCCATTTCAAATGTATATAGCCTTGTGGTGACACAACAAACTATATATAAATAAATAGGTAGACAACTTTTGTCAATTACATCAACTATGCAACTCCTCAGTATTTTGCCTCTTAGATTATTTTGATCAAGTGGTGGCACATCCGAATCAAAATTATCCAAGTTAAGTCCGACCTAGCACTCCATATATTCAAAAAGGAAAAATATCATCCTTGTGGTGACACAACAAAACAATATTGTTCAATTTTCTTTATAAGCATCAAATGTGATAAATTAACATCTTAAATACTTAATACTTGCCTTGTGGTGACACAACAAACTCATATTAAATATTTAATACTCTATTAATTTTATCATGCTAGAAGGCGGACCTTCGATATTCCAAATACCTTTAAACCCTTAGGACTTAATATAAAAATTGAGGGGTTTGTTATTAATTTGTCTCATCTTGTTTAGCGCGCATGCACATATATATATAAAATACGCGTATATTAATGAACATGCTGAGCATGTTTGCATAATATATAATATATGTATAGTATAAGCATGCATATATGAATACTATATTCTACCCGGATTGATTATGGACTTTTATTCTAGTTTGGTTCACTAGAGCCACCAAGTGAACCAAAAGGTCAAACCCTAGGGGTGCAAGAAATAATATTTAAATATAACTATTACATTTAAACCCTGCTCCATTACAAAGGGGTCTTCAAGTCTTTCTTCTCCTTGATCTCTAACTCTTCAAAATTAATTCTAAATATTCCTATTACAAAACTATTTTAAAATAAATAGAAACCTTGATCGCAATCGAGGGAAGTACATAGGAGAGAGATAGAATTTACATTAAGAAAAATTAGAGAAGACGAGGTGCGCAGACCCCATTTAATAAAACCCATACATTCACGCATCCAACTAAAATAAAATCCAATCACATCGTCAATAATTCATAATCAATCCCATTTATTATCATACACATCATCATATGCATCAATAAATAACATTCATCTCATGAATAATAAACATTTAATATATATATATTGATATCATTTAATGGGCAAATTTAGTTAAGTATAAAATCTATTTTTGAATCAAAATAAACTCCTTTATTTTAATCCAAATTTAAATCAAAATAAAACTATTTTATTTTAATTTATTCTATTTTGAATAAAATAAACTATTTTATTTTAATCAAAATAAACTCCTTTATTTTAATTAATTATGGAATCCAATTCCATGTAAAAAAATCTTTAATTAAAATAAACTCTTTTATTTTAATTAATTATGGAATCCAATTCCATGTAAAAAAATCTTTATTAAAGAAAACACGGATATTCTTTCCTATTCACAAATAAACTCCTTTATTTTGAATAATATGAAATCTTATTTCATATTTAAATAAACTCCTTTATTTAAGGAAAGATGGATTTACTTCCCTATTCACAAATAAACTCCTTTATTTTAGAAAAAATAAAATCCAATTTCAACTCCAATTAGTTATCATGGAATCCAATTCCAACTCTAATTAGTTAAGCATGAAATCTAATTTTAATATTAAAATAAACCCTTTTATTTTAATAATAAAATAAATCTTTTTATTTTAAAATTAAAATAAACTTTTATCTTAATAATAAAATAAATGAAATTATATATATATAATAATAATAACGGAAACTGTTATTATATATATATAAATAAACCAGATTAAATATATATATAATTTAAGGCCGAACTTGATATCCGTTCCTGCCGATTTCCGTGCATCAGTTTTTTTTTTTTTTTTTTTTTTTTAAATGCCTCATAATGCCTTTATGCATTTCAAAGAATCATGATAACATAAAATTATCAGTAACTTTTTTTTTTTTTTTAAAAAGCGTATACCTCGTTAACTTTCATGAAGCCCAAAGAACTGCTTATTAATACTCATGTTTTCGGTTAAGCAACTTGATTTCCGTGCACTGCTTTAATCATTAACCAATTATGCCCCTTAATTTCCGTGATTGGCTGGTTTTTAGTTAACAGAACTCCTTGATTTGCGTGCTGTTCAAAAATTAAACCGGCAGCTTCTTCCTTTTCTATACAGCACATTAACAGCATATATGCTTGAGGCACGGAAATCGTGACATCACGGAAACCATAAAAAAGTTTTTTTTTTTTTTTAATTAAATTTTATACAATTAAATTATGCCCAATTAAATTGTTCTAAACACATATCAATATACATATCAAATCTGAACAATTAATAATTTGCATAAAGGTTTGGCTCTGATGCCACTGTTAGGTTTGTAATATTCATAACGCAATCAAATTACATAAAAAGTGCGGAAGCGTAGAAAAATCAGAGTTTAAAAAATTTACAAACCATAAACCCGGATCATCCTTTATGCATAATTATTAATTAAACGAAAAGATAAAGAATAAATCATACCCTTGAAGATCGAGCTTCCTCGTGCAAGTTTCACCTCCAAATCCTTTCGCTCAATCTTGAATCCACCGGGTTTGGTTCCTTCCTTTGATCAACGTTAGCCACCCAAATGTTTGGCCTCTGGAGGTGATCCACCAAGGAAGAATAAAATTCAAGAAGATGGGTGTTTGGCTAAACCTTAGTTTTTCTATCTCTATAGAAAAGCGTGTACTCTCCCAACAATTGGAATTATTACGATGTTGAAAAATCAACAACCCATACCCACCCATAATAAGACTCTCTTATTTATAGATGTGGAAAACCCATCTTAACAATTAAGGAATTGGGTTTTATTTAATTAATTCTTTTAATTAATTAAGTTCCCTAATCTTATTAGGGATAATTAATTAAACTCTTTTAATTAATTTAACCTCCTAATCTTATTAGGAATAAATGAGAGTACTTATATTAAATTAATTCCTAAACTCTTTAGAAATTAAAATAATAATAATTGTAATAATATTAATAAGACTCCTCTTATTAATTTATATTTAATATTTCTAAAATATTAAATAATAATATTAAGCTATTTAATTTATTCTATCACCATAGATTAAATTAAATATACATAACATATTATTACGATTATGCCATTAACTTCTTAAATAATTATTCTTCCTTTTATGGTGTGACCTTTAGGTTCTCCATATTAAACCCATTGTGAATAAATCAATTAGAACAATTCTAATCTTATTTAAATAAATAAATTAAATAATTAATTTATTTAAATAAATAATATTTATTCTACAATAGGGATAAGCCTCCCCTAA
Source organism: Panax quinquefolius (assembly GCA_020205615.1). Lineage (NCBI taxonomy): Eukaryota > Viridiplantae > Streptophyta > Magnoliopsida > Apiales > Araliaceae > Panax > Panax quinquefolius. Next base: position 129,879,157 of record CM035167.1, read on the forward strand.
TGATCAACGACTTTCCGGATAATATAGATTTCAACATTAATCATAAAAGAACCTTTGAGTAAATAGTTACCGTCTAATTCAATCCTTCCACCATACAATGTCCCAATTAAATATAAGACATGGAATTACTCACAAGTCTTATTTTATTTAATTATATGTATTTCGATCCTTAAATGCACAACTCAAATAATGCAAATTAGAAACTCCTTTCTAATTTCATTCTCGCTTCGCCAAGGACTACTTGGTCACATTTATCGAATCACATAGACATTTCTCTTCTTTTATTAGAAGTGGTAGATTCTTTATCGATCATACATTATCTCCATGTACAACTTATTATACCCAAGCATACCCTTTGATATACCCTAAGGGTCTTAAGGAATAAGTCAAAGTATAACTCATCATACACAAGATACTATGATGATCTCAAGTCCAAGGATTACTTGACTACTATCACTACAGAAATTCCTATCGACAGCAAATAAAACTCCATTAGGTATTCCTTAGCGAGCCACGCTCAAAGTGAACTTATTCTCTAATAAGCACCTACATACTTGCTTTAGTGTCTCCACACAAATGATCATGAGATCAATCATCCTCATCCAATGAGCAAGCAACGTATGTACTCAATCTATCCTGATTCACTAATCCCCAATTTAGTAATCCAATGATTGGGAACTATTTTAGTTTTAAGCTTTCTAAGAATTTAGATCTCATTAGAATGATCATCATCATTATTCTAAAAGCATTGCTTAAAACTATGGGTTTATCACATATTATAAAAACAAAGATCATGTAGATAATTAAAAGCCTTTAATAAATTAATACTTTTTATTAATAAATGAATAAGATTATTACAAAGTATATGCTTTATCATCAAACACGATTGGCTTGTATGCATACTACTTTCAATATCCACACGCAAATAAATCCCCATCATAATTATTGATACATTATTTTACAAAAATGGTGAGGACTACTAAACAACTCTCTCTAGAACCTTCATTCCATACCCCCCCGACTAGTACTCGCTACATTCTCGCCTCTCCCGAAGAAAAAATGGAACAACAAGGAAAAGGGTGAGCTCAACTAGCCCAAGAAAGAATATTATGACTAAGATAATATACAACAAATTATCGTTAGTCTTCAACAGGGGAAAAAAACTAATAGAATACAATAGACAACAAGTTTTTAAACCAATATTCGCAGCGGAAATAATAATTCATTAGAAGAGTTAAGTAGAGAATGCAAACTACTATCTTATATATATGAATTTAAAAGTTCATCGTTGATATTTTATCCCCAGAACATCAATCAATATACATCTCGAATCAAATATTCATCTTTTTACTACTGTGCCAAAGATATTCATCATTAATTCATGTTCATCTAAACACTGCTTCATCTTTGACTACTACTGACCAAAGATATTCTTCAGAATCATTCATTCTGCACTACTGAGCCAAAGATATTCAATAATATCATCATTTAAGACCAAGATGATGAAAAATATTTTTAAAAAACGAATCCAAAGAAACAAAATGACAAGGATTAAGGATTAAGGATTCGTACTTTGTTTTATCCACGTCCAAAATACCTCAAAAATAATCATAGGGTGTAAAATTCAAGAATGATCAAAACATGGATACAATCAAAGCTAGTATCCGAATAGATATTTTAGACGAAAAGAAAAATTTTTATTTTTCTATGAATAAAGGCCGATTCGTAAATAATAGTCAGATATCGTGAATAAGTGCCATATACGTGAATAGTAACTCTCGACACACAAAAAGATAGAAATTCCACAAAAAAACATCTTCACGCTTAGCTTAATAAAGACTCGTGAATAAGAACTCGTGAATAGTAACTCATGAATAAGAACTCATGAATAAGTAACCCCGATATGAAAAAGTTCCAAATTTGATAAAAGTTCCAACCAATATTTCAAAGATAATGATATTGAAGAAATAATATCATTTGAGAAGAAAATAACATCCCTTACCTCGAAAGACAGTACTTCTAGTTGAAACACCGGATATAGGCTATGACTTGAACTTGCACCGTATAGCAATACTCAAAGTATACTCAAAATACTCACAAGAATACGCTCGATAATATAGAGAGAGAAAACTTCAGTTTCTGGTGTGATTTTTAATTCTAACCTAAGCACCCTATTTATAGGAAAATGCTTAGAACACCAAAGTAGAAAATTTAATATAATAATATTATTATTATTACAAATTCTCTACGCACACTAACAATCTGAATTCAGCCTCCTAATCACATGTTAAATGATTTTCAAAAATGGAAAAAACATTTTTGTAATTAAAAATATTTTAAACTTCCAAAAATTAATTATTTCGGAACTTCGGAATTTCAATAATTCACAATAAATAGCTCTTTTATCAGAAAATTCGAATCTCGCATTTTTTTTATAGGAAATTCAATTCTCTACAACTTTGCAGAAGAAAGTTTTTCCAAATTCCAAACAAAAATTGACCGAAATCCTCAAACCAGGCGATTTTACAAAGTGCTATAATCAAATTTCAATCAAGAAATGGGGTCCACATTTACACAAAAAACATGTGTTAATCATTTAATGCCACAAAAATACTCTTCCTCCTCAGATACTCATATATCCCACATTCATTGTAAAAATATCACCATTATTATATTATTAAAATATAATAATATATTTAAATGAATTATTTTATCGAAAAAGATAAAATTTCAATTTTCAACAATTGTCACTTTAAAAATTTTCTCCATCTATATCCACATAAAATCAATATTTTCCTCATCATATAAATCAATAATTAATTATTCACAAATAATATTACGTAATCACAAGATCTTGCAACCAGTAGCCTTGGGAAAGAGGGGCTTTCCAATAAGAATTTCTCCTTCTTGGCATGCATTAGGTGACCAAACCTCTCCTTAGATGTAACTTTCTAGACATTGCCAATAATGTTATCTAATAATATTATTCAGATAATATGAATTATTGCTTCGATAATGAAAATCGCAGTGATGACAATTTATCAAACAACAAGAATATAAAATATCAATGCAACAATTATTGAATCAATAAAATAAAATATCGAATAAAGAATTATCGTAACAATTATTGAGTAGTGCCTTCACGTAAGAATCAATAATTGGTGCAATACTGCAGTGCTTCAATGTTCAACAACGCCAGACAGTGTGTTTTAACCACCGGTATTCCAACAAGATTAATTGTGAATAACTACGCCAAGTTATTTATAAACAACTTATATTTGTCGTTTTCTTCATCCAATCGCTTTCCGTTATGGGGCCCACAAAAGACTGCGTACGAATATTCCCCGACAATACGAATATTCCACGACCAAACGAATATTCCCCGACAATAATGAATATTTTATCACCACTTGCTTATTTAAAATATTTGCGCATTTTACCCATAACTAACCACATTAATCAAATCCACCCTTACTATTTCAAAATAATAAATAAAGGAAATTCCTTTTATTTAAAAAATTTCGGGGTCTTACAACCTCCCCTCCTTATGAAATTTCGTCCTCGAAATTGACGTCGACGCACTGTGTTTCAAAAGATGAGAATACCTCGCTTTCATTTTCGTTTCCAACTCCCATGTCATTTCCTCAATAGCATGGTTTCTCCACAAAACTTTAACTTGTGGTATAACCCCAAGACATGGGACATGTTCTTTCTATCCAAGATCTTGACAGTACCTCCTCGTGACGTTAAGTCTTCTGCTATCTCATCCGGTTTCTAACTCAATACGTAGTTCGGTCGTCCACATATTTACGTAACATCGATCACGAAAAAACGCGTTATGAACAAGCGGTCATACTTGGCGGTAAAACGAGTCTATAGGCCACGCCCTATTCGATCGAGAATTTCAAATGGATTAATAAATCAAGGTTTGAGCTTTCCTCACCTTACCGATTCTCGCTTTTGAAATAACAACTTCTTGCACCTCCTTCTTCAAATTCATCACTCGGTTGTGTAGCTTGAATGACTTTAACTTTATCAATTAAAGTCGATTATACTCAGATATCATCACGTGGATACCTAGAGTTTTCATCTCCATCTCTATTATTTGTAAATTATATGAAATGAGTCTTTGACAATATCGTACTCAGTCGTTTTGTATACGATCTTCTACTCAACACGCCGCCTACCACGCTTGCTTTTCGAGGATGGCATGGTCGTAACATGTCTTTAAATGAGTCTCCTCTCGAGTTCTTGAAGCTCTTCCCACATTCCTTGCTCCATTCGAATTTTGTATCTCTACGAGTCACCAAGCGTTAATGGAATAGCGATTCGAGAATATCCTTCAACGAATCTCCGATAATATCCAACTAAGCCTAGAAGCTACGTATTTCGATTACCGACTTAGGTTGTTCTCAACTGTGACTCATATCCCAACCTTGGATAGCACGTTCCAATGACACCTATCAGTTTACTATCGCACGAATATGGTGTCCCCTATGGAGAGTCTGGCTTCGGTGCAATCCACAAAGGAAGTCACCAGATAAAGGCTCAAGTACCAAATTCTATAGTTGAATTTTTAACTCCTGAAGTTCAATAGGAGCCATTCGATATGAGATTTTAGAAATGAGTTTTGTACCGGGTTCAAAGTCGATACAAAATTTAATATCAAGCTTTGGGAGTAAGCCAAGAAATTCTTCAGGAAATACGTAAGGAAAAATCAATAACAACTGGAATATTATTCACATCTGACGTGTCTTTATTAAAATCCATAACATGGACTAAGAAAACTTGACATCCATAATAAACGAATGACTTCATGGCTTGATATGAAAATGTTTGACTACAATGGTTTGATTGCTTGAATTCGAGTAACAGGTTGCTTAGGAATATGAAAACTAACAACCTTACGAAAGTAATCAATTTCTGCATGATGAGTAGTTAACCTTGAAATCACATCAAAAGCAAATATCTCTATAGAAATAAGGTTAACAGGTAATGTGATAGTGCCAACCCGAATCAAGCAAGATTTCTAAACAACGGATGTAATGAAAGTTTCTCTAATCTGAGTCTCCATAAATAGGTCAAAGTCTAATTTCTCCGTAGTCAAGTTCAAATGTTGAGCGCAAAGCAAGAAGAGATAAAAAGAATGGGTAGAACCTGATTCTAGTAAGGTATAAACTTCGCAAGAATTTATAATTAACTAACCCGTGCTAACTTCGTCGGGTTCCTCGTATTTTGACCGGTCCACGACAAACGCTCTTCCGTGAATCGCCGACTTTGACTTTTCGGGACATCCTTTTGAGTCACCATTCCCATTGGATCGGGTTTCGATCTGATCTGAATCTCGGCGATATGTCCTTCTTTTCCACAATTATAGCATACCTTAAACCGCTGTTGGGGCGGTTTGGGTGATATATCCCTCTTTCCGCATTTGTAACATACGACCGATGGTCTTTCTCCTCCCTTGGAACCCGTTACTCTTGGTAATCGCTGCTCTTCACATGGTCGTTGTTGAATCTCCTCTTTTAAAATCTCCTCCCGACTCGCTTCTTCTATTTTCATGGCCACGATTACCACCGTAGTGGTTTACCGCCTTTGTCCGTATTCTTCTTTCTCCACCGTTATCGTTATTCGATGATCGCTATCTTCTAGATGATCCTCGGTTATGGTCCCTCGGTTGAACGTACTCGTTATCTCGCTTCTAACAATCGAGCCCTCATTGACAACATCCGAATAGAGAAAAATTTATGAGAAATGAGATATCGACGTATCTTGGGTTTCAAACCTCTCGAAACATCCGCGTCATCGCTCCTCATTCTCCACCAAATGAGGTGCAAACCTCGGATAACTCATGAACTTCACCTCGTCTTTGGGACACCGCCATGTTATTCTACTCCAATCAAATAAACTCCACTTCCTTCATATAGCGAATACTTTCGTGGAAGTACTTGTCATTGAATTGTTTCTGAAATGTCTCCCATGACATGCTTTGAGTGCGGTGGATGGGTACGCTTCACAGATTCCCACCAGTAATCTGCCTCGCCACGGAATATAAAAGTAGCGAATGGAACTTTCTGTTCCTCCGTGCATCCCAAGACATCGAATATCTTAGTAATTTGTTTGACCCACGTCTCGCCTTTAATCGGATCCGGCTTTCCCCAGTCAGTAGTCCCAACTCTTTGAACTGTTTTGGTCAGTGACCACCCGTGAATTGCTATCATTTCCTCCTCAGATTTTGAACACGAGTCTCCTCGTCTCGATTTTGCATGAATCGCAAAAAGCTTCTAAACATCCCTCGCTCATCATCTCGCTTTCGGTGGTGTTGTTCACGGGAGGTACATTGTCACTGCTGTTGCGCTCTCCTCGTTGGTAAAGACAGGCATCTCCACGGTCTCATTTACTCCATTCATTAATATTATCATTCGACATTCTCAAATCATTATGCTCATAAAACAAGGGTTAATTAAGGAAATCAATATATCACATAATATCCCTATATAATGACCTAACTAACAAATAAGCTTAGGTAGGACACACTAGCGAAGGATTTACTCGCCTCTCCTTCCTAGTTCTATTCCCCGATCTCCGCCAGAGATCATATCCCTAAGCTCGATACCAACCGTGACGCCCCAAAATAGGTCCATTTCATCCAACCCATTCTCGAGTCGCCAAATACATGGTACGTAAATAACTACAACTTTATTATTACAACATATAAACTGTGAGTTTAAATACGAGATATTGCCATCTGACAATATCCACACGCAAATAAATCCCCATCATAATTATTGATACATTATTTTACAAAAATGGTGAGGACTACTAAACAACTCTCTAGAACCTTCATTCCATACCCCGACTAGTACTCGCTACATTCTCGCCTCCTGAGAAGAAAAATGGAACAACAAGGAAAAGGGTGAGCTCAACTAGCCCAGTAAAGAATATTATGACTAAGATAATATACAACAAATTATCGTTAGTCTTCAACAGGGAAAAAAACTAATAGAATACAATAGACAACAAGTTTTTAAACCAATATTCGCAGCGGAAATAATAATTCATTAGAAGAGTTAAGTAGAGAATGCAAACTACTATCTTCTATATATGAATTTAAAAGTTCATCGTCGATATTTTATCCCTGTAACATCAATCAATATACATCCGAATCAAATATTCATCTTTGCACTACAGTGCCAAAGATATTCATCACCGGTCATGTTCATCTAAACACTGCTCATCTTTGCACTACTACCAAAGATATTCTTCAAAATCATTCATCTTTATTCATCACCACTGAGCCAAAGATATTCAATAATATCATCATTTAAGATCAAGATGATGAAAAAATATTTTAAAGAAACGAATCCAAAGAAAACAAAATGACAAGGATTAAGGATTAAGGATTCGTACTTTGTTTTATCCACGTCCAAAAATACCTCAAAAATAATCATAGGGGTGTAAAATTCAAGAATGATCAAAACATGGATACAATCAAAGCTAGTATCCAGAATAGATATTTTAGACGAAAAGAAAAATTTTTATTTTTCGGTGAATAGTGCCGTATTCGTGAATAGTGTCAGATATCGTGAATAAGTCCAGATATCGTGAATAGTAACTCTCAGACACCAAAAGATAGAAATTCCACAAAAAAATCTTCACGCTTCATTTAATAGTACTTTTAATGAATAAGAACTCGTGAATAAGAACTCATGAATAAGAACTCATGAATAAGTAACCCGACATGAAAAAGTTCCAAATTTGATAAAAAGTTCCAACTAATATTTCAAAGATAATGATATTGAAGAAATAATATCATTTGAGAAGAAAATAACATCCCTTACCTCGAAAGACAAGATTTTAGTTGAAACACCTGGATATAAAGCTATGACTTGAACTCAAGACCAGATAGCAATACTCAAAGTATACTCAAAATACTCACAAGAATACGCTTCGATAATATAGAGAGAAAACTTCAGCTTACGTGTGATTTTTAATTCTAACCTAAGCACCCTATTTATAAGAAAATGCTTAGAACACCAAAGTAGAAAATTTAATATAATAATATTATTATTATTACAAATTCTCTCGCACACTAACAATCTGAATTCAGCCTCCTAATCATCACATGTTAAATGATTTTCAAAATGGAAAAAACATTTTGTAATTAAAAATATTTTAAACTTCCAAAATTAATTATTTGAACTTCGAATTTCAATAATTCACAATAAATAGCTCTTTTATCGTAAAATTCAATCTCGCATTTTTTTTATAGGAAATTCAATTCTCTACAACTTTGCGTAAGAAAGTTTTTCCAAATTCCAAACAAAAATTGACCAAAATCCTCAAACCAAGCGATTTTACAGGCTATAATCAAATTTCAGTCAAGAAATGGGGTCCACCGACACACAAAACATGTGTTAATCATTTAATGCCACAAAAATACTCTTCCTCCTCATATACTCATATATCCCACATTCATTGTAAAAATATCACCATTATTATATTATTAAAATATAATAATATATTTAAATGAATTATTTTATCAGAAAAAGATAAAATTTCAATTTTCAACAATTGTCACTTTAAAAATTTTCTCCATCTATATCCACATAAAATCAATATTTTCCTCATCATATAAATCAATAATTAATTATTCACAAATAATATTACGAATCACAATCTTCGCAACCAGTGCCGCCTCCAGGAAAGAGGGGCTTTCCAATAAGAATTTCTCCTTCTTCGGTAGCAATTAGGTGACCAAACCTCCTTAGATGTAACTTTCTAGACATTGCCAATAATGTTATCTAATAATATTATTCAGATAATATGAATTATTGCTTCGATAATGAAAAATCTACCGTGTGATGACAATTTATTGAAACAACAAGTAATATAAAATATCAATCGCAACAATTATTGAATCAATAAAATAAAATAATCGAATAAAGAATTATCGTAACAATTATTGAGTAGTGCCTTCTTACGTAAGAATCAATAATTGGTGCAATACTGCAGTGTCTTAATGTTCAACAACGCGTAGACAAGTGTGTTTTAACCACCGTATTCCAACAAGATAATAATTGAGAATAACTACTGCCAGTTATTTATAAACAACTTATATTTGTCGTTTTCTTCATCCAATCGCTTTTTCTCGTTATGGGGCCCACAAAAAGACCGCTACAGGTAATCATTTAATATTCCCCGACAAAGATTTAATATTCCACGACCAAACGAATATTCCCCACAACAATGAATATTTTATCACCACTTTTATTTAAAATATTTAATGCATTTTACCCATAACTAACCACATTAATCAAATCCACCTTACTATTTCAAAATAATAAATAAAGGAAATTCCTTTTTATTTAAAAATTTCGGTCTTACAACCTCCCTCCTTATGAAATTTCGTCCCTCGAAATTGGCGTGACGACTTCTGGTGTTTCAAAAGATGAGAATACCTCGCTTTCATTTTCGCTTTCCAACTCCCATGTCATTTCCTCAATAGCATGGTTTCTCCACAAAACTTTAACTTGTGGTATAACCTCGGACATAGGACATGTTCTTTCCTATCCAAGATCTTGACAGTACCTCCTCCTCGTCGTTAAGTCTTCTGGCTATCTCGTCCTATTTCTAACTCAACGACGTGGTTCGGTCGTCCACATATTTACGTAACATCGATCGTGAAAAACGCGTTATGAACAAGCGTCATACTTGGCGGTAAAAAGCGAGTCTATAGGCCACAGCTCCTATTCGATCGAGAATTTCAAATGGATTAATAAATCGAAGGTTTGAGCTTTCTCACCTTACCGATTCTCGCTTTTGAAATAACAACTTCTTTGCACTCCTTCTTCAAATTCATCACCTCGGTGTGTAGCTTGAATGACTTTTAACTTTATCAATTAAAGTCGATTATACTCAGTATATCATCACGTGGATACCTAGAGTTTTCATCTCCATCTCTATTATTTGTAAATTATATGAAATGAGTCTTTGACAATATCGTACTCAGTATTTGATACGATCTTCTACTCAACACGCCGGCTACCACGCTTTTTTTCCGGGATGGCATGGTCGTAACATGTCTTTGAAATGAGTCTCCTCTTGAGTTCTTCAAGCTTTTCCCACATTCCTTGCTCCATTCGAATTTTGTATCTCTACGAGTCACCAAGCGTTAATGGAATAGCGATTCGAGAATATCCTTCAACGAATCTCCGATAATATCCAACTAAGCCTGAAAGCTACGTATTTCGATTCTGACTTAGGTTGTTCTCAATCGTGACTCATATCCCAACCTTGGATAAAGACGTTCCAATGACACCTATCGGCTTTACTATCGCATCGAATATGGTGTCCCCACGGAGAGTCTGCGGCTTCGTGCAATCCACAAAGGAAGTCACCGATAAAGGCTCAAGTACCAAATTCTATAGTTGAATTTTTAACTCCGAAGTTCAATAGAGCCATTCGATATGAGATTTTAGAAATGAGTTTTGTACCGTTCAAAGTCGATACAAAATTTAATATCAAGCTTTGGGAGTAAGCCAAGAAATTCTTCAGGAAATACGTAAGGAAAAATCAATAACAACTGGAATATTATTCACATCTGACGTGTCTTTATTAAAATCCATAACATGGACTAAGAAAACTTGACATCCATAATAAACGAATGACTTCATGGGCTTGATATGAAAATGTTTGACTACAATGGTTTGATTGTTGAATTCGAGTAACAAAGTTGCTTAGGAATATGAAAACTAACAACCTTACGAAAGTAATCAATTTCTGCATGATGAGTAGTTAACCTTGAAATCACATCAAAAGCAAATATCTCTATAGAAATAAGGTTAACGGGTAATGTGATAGTGCCAACTTTGATCAAGCAAGATTTCTAAACAACGGATGTAATGAAAGTTTCTCCTAACTGAGTCTCCATAAATAGGTCAAAGTCTAATTTCTCCGTAGTCAAGTTCAAATGTTGAGCGCAAGCAAGAGAGATAAAAGAATGGGTAGAACCCAGATCTAGTAAGGTATAAACTTCGCAAGAATTTATAATTAACTAACCTGCATCACTAACCGTTCGGGTTCCTCGTATTTTTGACCCCACACGACAAACGCCTTTCGAGAATCGCCGACTTTGACTTTTCTCCGACATCCTTTTGAGTCACCATTCCCACCGGATCTGGTTTCGATATCTGATAATCTCGGCGATATGTCCTTCTTTTCCACAATTATAGCATACCTTAAACTGTTAGGGCGGTTTGAAATGATATGTCCTCTTTCCAGCATTTGTAACATACTGACCGATGGTCTTTCTCCTCCTTGGAACCCGCTACTCACTGGCACCGCCGCCTTCTTCACATGGTCGTTGTTGAATCTCCTCTTTTTAAAATCTCCTCCCGACTCGCTTCTTTCTATTTTCATGGCCACGATTACCACCAGAGTGGTTACCGCTTTGTCCGTATTCTTCTTTCTCCGCTGGTTATCGTTATTCGATGATCGCTATCTTCTTGATGATCCTCGGTTATGGTCCCTCGGTTGACGTACTCGTTATCTCGCCTAACAACCGAGCCTCGCTGACAACATCCGAATAGAGAGAAAATTTATGAGAAATGATATCGACGTATCTTAGGGGTTTCAAACCTCTCGAAACATCCGCGTCATCGCTCCTCATTCTCCACCAAATGAGGTGCAAACCGGATAACTCCGCTGAACTTCACCTCGTCTTTGGGACACCGCCATGTTATTCTACTCCAAATAAATAAACTCCACTTCCTTCATATGACGAATACTTTCGTGGAAGTACTTGTCGTTGAATTGTTTCTGAAATGTCTCCCACGACATGCCGAAAGTGTACCGGATGGGTACGCTTCACAGATTCCCACCATTAATCTGCCTCGCCACGGAACATAAAAGTAGCGAATGGAACTTTCTGTTCCTCCGCATCCCAAGACATCGAATATCTTAGTAATTTGTTTGACCCACGTCTCCGCTTTAATCGGATCCGCTTTCCTGCACTCGTAGTCCCAACTCTTTGAATCTGCTTCATCGTGACCACCCGTGAATTGCTATCATTTCCTCCTCAGATTTTGAACACGAGTCTCCTCGTCTGATTTTTGCATGAACTCGCAAAAAGCTTCTAAACATCCCTCGTCATCATCTCGCTTTCGGTGGTGTTGTTCACAGAGAGGTACATTGTCGACTGTTGCACGCTCTCCTCGTTGGTAAAAGACAGGCATCTCCACGCCTCATTTACTCCATCATTAATATTATCATTCGACATTCTCAAATCTTGTCATAAAAACAAGGGTTAATTAAGAAATCAATATATCACATAATATCCCTATATATCGACCAACTAACAAATAAGCTTAGGTAGGACACACTAGCGAAGGATTTACTCGCCTCTCCCTTCCTAGTTCTATTCCCCGATCTCCGCCAGAGATCATATCCTAAAGCTCGATATACAAATCGTGACGCCCCAAAATAGGTCCATTTCATCCAACCCATTCTGAGTCGCCAAATACATGGTACGAAATAACTACAACTTTATTATTACAACATATAAACTCATGTGAGTTTAAATACGAGATATTGCCATCTGCACAATATCCACACGCAAATAAATCCCCATCATAATTATTGATACATTATTTTACAAAAATGGTGAGGACTACTAAACAACTCTCTCTAGAACCTTCATTCCATACCCAGACTAAGTACTTCGCTACATTCTCACCTCCCCGAAGAAAAATGGAACAACAAGGAAAAGGGTGAGCTCAACTAGCCCGAAGAAAGAATATTATGACTAAGATAATATACAACAAATTATCGTTAGTCTTCAACAGGAAAAAAAACTAATAGAATACAATAGACAACAAGTTTTAAACCAATATTCGCAATGAAATAATAATTCATTAGAAGAGTTAAGTAGAGAATGCAAACTACTATCTTCTATATATGAATTTAAAAGTTCATCGTCGATATTTTATCCTCAGTAACATCAATCAATATACATCCGAATCAAATATTCATCTTTGCACTACGTGCCAAAGATATTCATCACTTGGTCATGTTCATCTAAACACTGCTCATCTTTTGCACTCTGGCCAAAGATATTCTTCAGAAATCATTCATCTTTGCACTACGGGCCAAAGATATTCAATAATATCATCATTTAAGATCAAGATGATGAAAATATTTTAAAGAAACGAATCCAAAGGAAACAAAATGACAAGGATTAAGGATTAAGGATTCGTACTTTGTTTTATCCACGTCAAAAAATACCTCAAAAATAATCATAGGGGTGTAAAATTCAAGAATGATCAAAACATGGATACAATCAAAGCTAGTATCCGTAATAGATATATTTTAGACGAAAAGAAAAATTTTTATTTTTCTATTGAATAGTCTTAGATTAAAGTGAATAGTCTCAGATATCGTGAATAGTCCGTGATATCGTGAATAGTAACTCACACCAAAAGATAGAAATTCCACAAAAAATCACATCTTCACGCTTAATAATAGTACTAAATGAATAGTAACTCGTGAATAAGAACTCATGAATAAGTAACCCCAACCATGAAAAAGTTCCAAATTTGATAAAAAGTTCCAACCAATATTTTAGCATAATGATATTGAAGAAATAATATCATTTGAGAAGAAAATAACATCCCTTACCTCGAAAAGACAAGATTTCTAAATTGAAACACCTGATATAAAGCTATGACTTGAACTTGCACCAGATAGCAATACTCAAAGTATACTCAAAATACTCACAAGAATACGCTCGATAATATAGAGAGAAAACTTGAGTTTAAATTGTGATTTTTAATTCTAACCTAAGCACCCTATTTATAGGAAAATGCTTAGAACACCAAAGTAGAAAATTTAATATAATAATATTATTATTATTACAAATTCTCTACGCACACTAACAATCTGAATTCAGCCTCCTAATCACATGTTAAATGATTTTCAAAAATGGAAAAACGTTTTTGTAATTAAAAATATTTTAAACTTCCAAAATTAATTATTTGAACTTGAACTTCAATAATTCACAATAAATAGTTCTTTTATCGTAAAATTCGATCTCTTTATTTTTTTATAGGAAATTCAATTCTCTACAACTTTGCGGAAGAAAGTTTTTCCAAATTCCAAACAAAATTGACCAAAATCCTCAAACCAAGCGATTTTACGGTGCTATAATCAAATTTCAATCAAGAAATGGGGTCCACCGACACACAAAACATGTGTTAATCATTTAATGCCACAAAAATACTCTTCCTCCTCATATACTCATATATCCCACATTCATTGTAAAATATCACCATTATTATATTATTAAAATATAATAATATATTTAAATGAATTATTTTATCGAGAAAAAGATAAAATTTCAATTTTCAACAATTGTCACTTTAAAATTTTCTCCATCTATATCCACATAAAATCAATATTTTCCTCATCATATAAATCAATAATTAATTATTCACAAATAATATTACAGAATCACAAAGATCTTGCAACCGTGCCGCTCTCAGGAAAGAGGGGCTTTCCAATAAGAATTTCTCCTTCTCTGGCCATGAATTAGGTGATCAAACCTCTCCTTAGATGTAACTTTCTAGACATTGCCAATAATGTTATCTAATAATATTATTCGGATAATATGAATTATTGCTTCGATAATGAAAAATCTTGTGTGATGACAATTTATTGAAACAACAATAATATAAAATATCAATGCAACAATTATTGAATCAATAAAATAAAATATCTGAATAAAGAATTATCGTGAATAATTATTGAGTAGTGCCTTCTTACGTAAGAATCAATAATTGGTGCAATACTGCAGTCTTAATGTTCAACAACGCCAGATTAGTGTGTTTTAACCCATAGGGTATTCCAACAAGATTAATCTTGATATAACTACGCCGTTATTTATAAACAACTTATATTTGTCGTTTTCTTCATCCAATCGCTTTCCGTTATGGGGCCCACAAAAGACTGCTGTGCAGTCGTATGAATATTCCCCGAAAGTACGAATATTCCACGACCAAACGAATATTCCCCGACAACAATGAATATTTTATCACCACTTGCTTATTTAAAATATTTGCGCATTTTACCCATAACTAACCACATTAATCAAATCCACCCTTACTATTTCAAAATAATAAATAAAGGAAATTTCTTTTTATTTAAAAATTTGAGGTCTTACAAATACTATCGATGAAGGTAAAATACTATTCACACGGGTAATTACTATTGACGAAGGTAATTACTATTGATGAAGGTAAATACTATTCACAAGGGTAATTACTTATTGATGAAGGTAATTACTATTAATGTGAAGGTAAATACTATTGACGAAGAGACTCTTAGATGATGACATATGAGCCCCCATAAAATAATCAAAATTACCACAAATCATTTTTTTTTTTCATCAACACATATTTAATCTTTCAACAATTATTAATCATTTATAACTTGTCGTCTCAATTATTGATTTAATACTATAACATATTATATGATGATAATCTTGTGACAATAATTGAATCAATAATATAAGAGATATGATGCAAAGAATTATCATAGCAATAATTGAAAGCATAAATGAATGACTTCTCACGTAAGCATCAATAATCAATCTGACCGTGCTACTTATGCAACCATGCCAGACATCGTACTTTTACCACCGGGTAGTTCAACAATTTTAACAGTAACACCTCCGCCGTTATTTTTATAAAATATTTTTGTCGTTTTCTCAATCCGACAATAATTACATTATTAGGGTCCACCAATGATTGAGTAGTTGTACGAATATTCCCTAACAAAAGAATATTCCCCACCAAACGAATATTTTATAACAACTTGCATACTTTGCAAAATTTATAAATATTACCCACAACTATAACATTATATCAAATTTATTCCATAATATTCAAAAATAATATTTATAGAAAAAATTCATCTTTATTTATAAAACTGGGGTCTTACAACCTCCCCTTCTTATGAAATTTCGCCCTCGAAATTAGGGTACGTACCTGGTATGTCGAAGAGGTAAGGATACCTTGATTTCATTTCAGATTCTAACTCCCAAGTTATTTCCTCAACATCGTGGTTCCTCCACAAAACTTTGACTTGAGGTATAACCTTGGAGCGTAGAATATGTTCCTTCTTATCCAAAATTTGAACAGGAACCTCTTCATACGTCAAATCTTCCGCTATTTCGTCCGGTTCTAACTCAATAATATGGTTCGGGTCTTTCACATATTTACGTAACATAGATATGTGAAAAACGTTATGAACACGAGACATATTTCACAGAAAGCGAGTCTATAGGCCACAGTTCCTACTCGATCGAGGATTAAAAATGGACCGATGAATCGAGGATTAAGTTTTTCTCTTTTTCCAAATCTTGTAACTCCTTTCCATGGAGCAACTCTTAACAACACATGATCTCCTATATCGAATTCCACGTCCTTTCGATGAAGATCAAAGATAACTCTTTTATCGATTTTGTGAGGTTTTTATACGTTGTCGGATCGTTTGAATCTTTTCCGTAGTCATACGTACTCACTCCCGGTCCCAACAACGTTGCTTCACCCACCTCATCCCAAAGATCTTTGGAGAACGACACTTTCTTTCATACAATGCTTGAATGGAGCCATGCCAATAGTTGCTTGATAACTGTTGTTATAGGAAAACTCCACCAATGGTAAGAACTTGTCCCAACTCCCTTGAAATCAAGGACACAGAGTCTTAATAGATCTTGAAGAGTTTGAATAGTCCTCTCCATCGTCCGTCGTCCGTCCGAGGATGATATCGCCGAGCTAAATCGTAAAGTCTGTGCCCATAGCTTTTTGCAAACTAACCCAAAATCGTGAAGTGAATCTTGGGTCTCGATCGAAACTATGGATACCTGGCATACCATGCGATCTTACAATCTTGTTTATGTACATACGAGCAAGACGTTCAAGTGTATAAGTTTCTCGTGTCGGTAAGAAATGAGCGGAGACTTGGTCAATCTATCAACAATGACCCATATCGCATCAATGCCTTGAGAAACCTTAGGAAGGCCGTAACGAAATCCATGGTAATGTGCTCGCACTTCCATTCTGGAATTTCAAGTGGTTGCAATGGACCTTTTGGTACTTGATGCTCGCTTTAACTCGTTGACAAGTTAGACACCTTGAGATAAATAAATATATCTCTTTCTTCATATTGCTCCCACCAAAATGTATGACGAATATCACGATACATTTTGGTACTCCCAGATGGATTGCAAATGGTGTGTTATGCGCCTCCATCATGATATTATACTTTAAATCGTGGTCGTTAGGAACACAAAGTCCGGAGTTGACTCAAGTATTCTTTCTTCATCGATTCTTGCTTCCGCATAGCACCTTCTTGCACTTTCTTCCTCATACGCATCGACTCCGGGATCGTAGCTTGAAAGCAGGCTTTAACTTTATCGATTAAAGTCGGTTCTACTCAGATACTCGCTATCATCACATGCGTCCCTCGAGTCTTTAACTCTATCTCCATCCTTTGCAAGTCACACAAAAATGGGCCTTTCGTTGACAATATCGCACTCAGATTTGCATATGATTTTCTACTCAATCGTTAGCTACCACGTTCGCTTTTCCGGGATGGTATTGGATGGTATGATCATAATCTTTCAATAGTTCAAGCCAACGTCGTTGTCGCATGTTGAGTTCCTTTTGAGTGAAGAAATATTTTGAGGCTTTTATGATCCGTAAAGATCTCCACTTTCTCCCCATATAAGTAATGCCTCCAAATTTTAAGTGCAAGATAATAAATGCTAACTCTAGATCATGTAGTAGGATAATTCCTCTCATATTCTTTGAGTTGTCACGAGGCATAAAGCTATAACTTTTCCATGTTGCATAAGAACACATCCCAACCCTTTGCTCAAGCATCATCAGATGACAAATCCTCCGAGCCGATGGTATTGTCGAACAGTCTTTGAAATAAGTCTCCTCTTGAGTTCTTGAAAACTCTTCTCACATTCTTCGCTCCAACCGAACTTTGTATCTTTCCGAGTCACCGAGTCGATGGAGTAACGATTCGAGAAAATCCTTCCACGAATCTCCGATAATAACCAAATTTAAAGCCGAGAAAGCTACGTGACTTTCGATCATTGATTTAGGTTGTTCCCACTTTGAATAGCTTCAATCTTTGCTTTGGGTCAATGGATATTCCATGACTTGATACCACGTGCCCAAGGAATGCTACTTCTTCAAGCCGAACTCACATTTCTTCAACTTGGCATAAAGCTTATATTCACGAAGCTTTTGGAGTGTCGACCTCAAGTGTTGCTTTCATGATCTTCACTTTTTTGGAATAAATAAGGATGTCATCAATAAAGATGACCACAAAGTGATCTAAATATTCCTTGAATACTCGGTTCATCATATCCATGAATGCAAAGAGGAGCATTAGTCAATCCAAAGGACATGACTAGGAATTCATAATGCCCGTCATCGAGTTCTGGAAGCCGCTCTTTGGAATGTCGGTAGTTCTAATCTTCAATTGGTGATATCCTAACGAAGATCAATCTTTGAAAAGAATTTGGCTCCTTGCAAATCGGGTCAAACAGTCATCAATACGTGGCAATGGATACCTATTTTTTGATGGTGACATGATTCAACTCCGATAATCAATACAAAGTCGCATACTCCCATCTTTCTTCTTCACGAATAGAAATGAGGAGCACCCCAAGGAGAAGTACTAGGGCGAATAAAGCCAATGTCTAACAATTCCTGCAGCTTGGGTCTTTAACTCCACGAAGTTCAATAGAGCCATTCGATATGGGGCTTTGGAAATAGGTTTTGTACCGGTTCAAGGTCGATACAAAATTCAATTTCACGCCTGGGGGTAGGCGTGAAGTTCTTCTAGGGAATACGTCGAAATTTATTAACAATAGAAATATCGTTCAAAAATCGGCGTATTTTTGTTTAAATCAGTGATATGAGCTAAGAAAGCTTGACATCCGCTTTTCAATAAACGAATAGCTTTATGGCTTGAGATGACCGTGATTGATTTTAATTGTTTGGTCGTTTGAATTTGCATAATAGGTTGATTAGGAATATGAAAGCTAACAACCTTACGAAAATAATCAATTTTTGCATGATAAGTAGTTAACCAATCAATCCACAGAATCACGTCAAATGCAAGTATTTTTAATGAAATAAGATCGACGGTAAATGTGAGGGTACCGATTTGAACCAAACAAGACTTATAAACAGTGGATGTAATGAAGGTTTCTCCCAACGGAGTTTCCACAGATAAGTTAAAGTCTAATTTCTCCGGAGTTAAATTTAATCGATGAGCGCAAGTAAGAGAAATAAAAGAATGGGTAGAACCGGTATCAAATAAAGTATAGACTTCATTAGAGTTTATGATAAGCTTACCCGTGATGACCTCATTCGGATTCCTTGCTCTTTTGGAGGTCACAACAAACGCCTCCTCAGACTACTCTGGGTTTTGAATTTTCTCGGGATGGCCTTTGGTGCCTCCATCCTAAATTGAATTTGTCTTTGGTAAATGACAAAATCGAGCTAAGTGACCTTCTCTTCCACAATTATAACATGCTTTGACTGGCATGACGCAATTTGGATCGATGTGTCCTCTCTCTCGCATTTGAAGCATATGATGGGTGGTCTTTCTCCTTCCTTAACAATGGGTCTTTGGTCTTTGACGTCTTTCCATCATTGTTGAATCTCCGTTTCTTGAAATGTCCATTCTTATTATTTTGGCCTCGATTACCACCGGCGTGGTTACCATATCTGGTCATTGATTCCTCCACGCTTGTTGTCACCGCTTCGATGACTATTCTCATTGGTATTATAATTTTTTTGCTTACCGCTCTCTTTTAGTTGTGTTGACTCATTATCGCGTTCCACTAATCGAGCCCTATTTACAACATCCTAATACAAACACGCTTTATGAGAAATAAGATGTTGACGTATCTCGACTTCAAACCTCTTAAAAACATTCGCGCCATTCTCTTCATTATCCACCAAGTGGGACGAAACCGTGATAACTCATAAATTTTGCCTCGTATTGCGACACGATCATATTGTTTTGTTCCAACTTGATAAACTCCACCTCCTTCATGTATGGCGAATACTTTCGGAAAGTATTTGTCGTTGAATGTTCTGGAACTTCTCCCAAGATATCTTGATGCAAAAGAGTTGAGTACGTTTCTGGAATTCCCACCAAGAATCCTCTCGCAACATAAAAGCGTGAAGGGAACCTTTTGCTCTCTGGAGCATCCCAAGACATCAAATATCTTGTAATCTGCTTTATCCATGCTTCCGCTGTGAAGTGGTTTTGCTCACCCTTAAACTCCAGTGGTCCCAAATTGAATTGTTTAATGCGGTGACCGCCGAGAGTTTTCCGTGTTTCCACCTACGTTTTGGATGAGTCGCTTCTCTTCTTTCATTGCATAAATTGCATAAAGCCTCTAAACATTTGATCATTCATCATTTGGTCGGTGTTGTTGTTTGCATGAGGATTGTCGCCTTCGATGCACATTATCCTTATTATTGATATGTGGTGAATCAACGATCGCTCTGCGCTCCATTCTATTCTCAACATTCTCGGATGTCATTTTCGACATCGCCACAAAACAAAAGGTTAATTGACATGTAACAAATTATCCCTATCTTGACCCAACCAATAAAATAGCACATAAACTTAGGTAAGTCATACTAGCGAAGGTATTCCCGTCTCTCCCTCCTAGTACTATTCTCACATCTTAGCCGTGGATCATATCCCTAAGCTCGATACCAACCGTGACGCCCCCAAAATTAGGTATACATCACCCATCTTGGGTCGCCACTTACATGGTGCGTAATTTAAATACAACTTATTAACAAAATCGTAGGTATGCAATACGACATAAACCTATGAGTTTAAATACAAATATCGCTCTACTAGATATTATACAAACTCAAAAAAAAAAAAAGTCCTCATTACAATTATTATCACACTATTTCACGAATAGTGAGGACTACTAATGCTATCTTGAGGACCATCACTCGTTTCCCAGGCTGTCCCAAATATATTCTCATTTCACATTTCAAGCGGTGAAAGAAAGGTGAGCTCAACTAGCCCAAGAAGAAATATTATGACTAAGATAATGCGAATAAATTATCAATAGTCTTCAACAATGTTAAACCGATAAAATACAATAGATAACCGGTTTAATCTGCAGCTGAATAAGCAATCCATTAAAAGAGTCGAGTAGAAAATAAAGTCTACTATCTTTTAGGTTTTAAAAGGTTTTCATCATTTATTATAAATTTGAGACTCGACTTTAATAAATATTCCACATCATCGAATCACCCTCGCACTACTACCAAGGATATTCTTTAGTATCACGACCACAATTATTCATGCACTACTGGCTAAGAATATTTGTGTATTCATTAATGGTCATGATCATGCCAACAACCATCCACCAATACACTACTACTGATTTGAGGATTTTTATCACATCATTTGTAACATTACTACCATGATTACAATCGAATAGTCTCTCGTCATAATCATACCAAGTCCATCTATGCACTACAGAAAGCACGATGACTTTCAACATAATATAAACATGAGGATGATGACAATGATATAAGAATTCAATAAAACAAGTTCAAGAATTATTTTATCCGGAATTATTAACGTCCAAATTATCAACATGATCTTTGTTTTGTAGAGTAAAATTCAAGAATGATCGGAAGAATATTTCCATGAAAAGATCTTTGGATGAAACGCAAATATCGAGGATATTCCACTAATTTCATGGAGTATAAAGTCAAAGTTTTAACCAACCTGGGTATAATAAAGAATAGAATAACAAAAGAAATCACCACGTGCGATAGATCATACAGCGAGTTATTCCAATGAATAAATAAATAACGAAACCAGTCCGGCGTAAAACGCATACATGGGATGTTCCAACAGAATAATAAAGAATGGAACCAGTCCCACAGAAAAACACACGACGGGATGTTCCAACGAATAATAATAAAGATTTTAACCAGTCCGGTGTAAAACACACGAGACAGGATGTTCCAATGAGAATAATAATAAAGATTTTAACCGGTCCTGTAAAACACACATGAATGAGATGTTCCAACAGAATAATAATAAAGATTTTAACCAGGGTCCCATGTAAAACACACGGACGGGATGTTCCAATGAATAATAGAAGAATGTCACCAAGTATAGGGTAAACCATGCATATCTGAGTTATTCCAATGAGAATAATAAGCGATGGAATAACAACGATTCTCTTCATGAATAAGAAAGAATAACACCCTTACATTTGGTAGGAGATTGAATCAAAGGCAGATGTAGTAACAAAATACTCTTCTTCTTTCTCTCTTATTCTCTCTATACTTTCTCTCTCTATAGCTTGAATGAATTAAGTGAAAATAATGAAGCCCTAGGCCTCTATTTATAGAAGATTTCTAGCTTAGCACTTTCTTAGTGAGAAAAGCGAGTGGCTTGACGACTAATGATGTGAAAAGAAAAGTGGTTTGGCCTTTTGTAATGTGAAACGACAAGTGGTTCGGCCACTGTAAATGTGAAACGACAAGT
This sequence comes from Panax quinquefolius, assembly GCA_020205615.1. Classification (NCBI taxonomy): domain Eukaryota; kingdom Viridiplantae; phylum Streptophyta; class Magnoliopsida; order Apiales; family Araliaceae; genus Panax; species Panax quinquefolius. Next base: position 129,901,786 of record CM035167.1, read on the forward strand.
GGTTCGACGTCTGGTAAAGGTAATTACTATTAACGAAGGTAAATACTATTGACGAAGGTAAATACTATTCACAAGGGTAATTACTATTGACGAAGGTAATTACTATATTGACGAAGGTAAATACTATTCACAAGGGTAATTACTATCGACGAAGGTAATTACTATTGTCGATGAAGGTAAATACTATTGACGAAGAGACTCTTAGATGATGACATATGAGCCCCCATAAAATAATCAAACTTACCACAAATCATTTTTTTTCATCAACACATATTTAATCTTTCAACAATTATTAATCATTTATAACTTGTCATCTCAATTATTGATTTAATACTATAACATATTATCTGATTTATGATATCGTGACAATAATTGAATCAATAATATAAGAGATATGATCGCAAAGAATTCTCAGTAGAATAATTGAGCATAAATGAGTGACTTCTCACGTAAGCATCAATAATCAATACTGCTGCTCTACTTAACTAACGCCAGACATCTTGTCTTTACCAATTATAGTTCAACAGTTTTAATTCGGTAACACCTCCGCCAAGATTTTTATAAAATATTTTTGTCGCTTTCTCAATCCGATCGAATAATAATTACATTGTGGGGTCCACCAATGATTGAGTAGTTGTATTTAATATTCCCTAACAAAAGAATATTCCCCACCAAACGAATATTTTATAATAACTTGCATACTTTTGCAAAATTTATAAATATTACCCACAACTATAACATTATATCAAATTTATTCCATAATATTCAAAAATAATATTTATAGAAAAATTCATCTTTATTTATAAAAAATTTGAGGGTCTTACAATATTAAACTTTAAAATTCTACGTTTAACAACTAACAATTCGTTATGAGAATAAATTATATATGAATGGCGGGAAAAATTAGAGTTTTACGCTCTCAAATAATAAATAACCTGCCAAGTAAGAAATTTAATAGAAAATCAAGGAATTTAAAATTTAATATAATTAGTAAAATAATTTTACCATGATAAATAGTAAATATAAATTTTGTCAATGTAATTAAAATTCCGTAATTTTTCCTAAATTCTCTATATGACATGTTATATATTAGAGGTGTAATTTATTCTCATTAGTTATGTATTTGGTAATTACAGGTTTCCCAAATTAGTGATATATATTACTTGCTCACAGCTTTATTTTATTTTAATAACATCCTTGAGTTATTAATTTTATTAAACATAAGTCATGTCTCATGTACCATTAAATTATCTTTTGGGTGACCTATTAAATGATATTGGTGATTTAAGTAATCAGCCAAATATATACAAATAAGGGAGTATTTGATAAAAACTGAATAAATCTGGATCTAAATTTGAATAAGTTGAATCTGAATGAAAAAAGTTGTTTGATAATTAACATGTCTGAAACATCTGAATGACAGAATTTTATTATTTTACCCCTCTTAAAAAATTCAAAATTATTGTAAATTTATTTAATATTACTTAATATAATAGTTAATATATTTTTTTAATTTTTTAATTTTTTTTTACTTTATTTAGCTAAAAAAATCTGACTTAGCCATTCAGCTCAATTATCTGACCGATTCAGTCATTCAGGCGATTTTTTTCCAAAACAAACACATTTAATAGTTGATCGATTCAGTCATTCAGCCATTCAGATGTATTCAATTATAAATAAATAGCGGATATATAAGCCATGCAGATCTTTTATTGTTTAATTTTAACTATTAGGTGGTGGCTCTTTTAATTTATTTAAAAAACTGTACATGAAGAAAAATATAACTTAGTGACCTCATAGATCCACAAATGTGGGATGTGCATGAGTTAAGTATTTAGACTTTTGTATATAATGTAATGTATTTAAATTGACAGAAATTTGAAATAAATATTCAATAGTCATAATAATTTTAGGTGTTATCATGTCTATTTATGTTTGGACTATTTTTGTTGCCAAGTAAAGGTGACAACGAGTAATGTTATTGTGACAAAAATAATTATAAAAAGTGGATATAAAATAATTTATCGGATTATAACTAGTGGATATTCTATTATACGTGAGTGAATATAAAAAGAAAGATATAAAATTATGTGTATAATAGTGATTGGTTATAATCATTAAACCCATCGATGTATGATGAAATATCAATAATTATAATCCGATAAATTATTTTATATCCACTTAATTAATTAATTATATATACATATATTCTAATTTTAAAATATATAAAAAGCGATATAAAATAATGTGTATAATTGTGATTAGTTATAATTATTGGATTGTGTGGTGGAATATCCACTAATTATATCCTATGCATCATTCCAAATTTATTTTTTGTAATTATATTTTGTCACCATAATATTGTTGACGTGACAATCACACTTATATTTTATTATATACATTGTATTTTGTTTTAAAAAATGTAAAAATTCAATTATTTGTAAAAAATAATAGAAAATACTTTTTTGAAATGGAGTATAAATTGGGATACTCAACCCATACGCCATAGTACGTTGACCAAGAGGGAGACAGAGAAATATGATAGTAAGTTGGTAAAGTAGGGATGTATCTTCAATATAGTTGACCCAAAGAAAAGAAATAGTAACATTTTAATTAATTAATTAATTAATATGCAGTTATTAATAATTACTCCAAGTCACATCGAATTTTATTTATTTATTAAAGTTTGAGATTTTCCATCGCCTGCAGGACTTTCTATTCATTGGTTGATTTTGGGGTATAGTTTACAAACTAAAGTTATTTAAAGTTAGATATTTAAATAAATATTACTATTTAAATTCTCAATGTATATAATTTTTCACTCATATTTTAGGGTAAGTGATTGAAATATAGATAAATTTACCAGGATATTAAATTGTGACCGTCATAAAATTCTAAGCGATAAGATACTATAAACAGAGTGATATTATTTTTAATTCTTTCATATATTAAATATGTACATAAAAAAGTATTTGCGATTAATCCCAACAGTAGACATATTGGTTCAAATGACATTCCGAAATGAGCCGTAGACCCAAGATGAGATCGAATCCCACTTGCAACAATTATAAAAGGCAAAAATACTGAAATAAGGCCACGACAGGTTGGTCCGTCCGGCCAACTAACCGATTTTATTGAAATGATTCAAACCAAACCAGAGTGTAAACGGATTCTGATTTTTATAGGTTGAACTCAAGAGTCAAGGGTAGTCTCATCTTCATTTATTCTTTTGTTAAATCATTAGTAAGGCGAAGGGAAATACCTCCTACTCAAGAATTCTCGTTATTTTTTTAAAAAATAAAATCATTTTTAACGTATTAAAACCTACCAAATACAAAAGAATTTCGTTGAACTTGTGTAGGGAAATTTTAGAATAATGCTACATTCCAAATATTGCATTAATATTAGGATTTAACATGACAGTCAAAATAAAATTAGGTGGGTGATAATATCAGAGTAATAATTATGCTGTCAAAATAATAAGTATTGTTGAACGTTTAAAATATTGTTAAAATAAGTGTAAATGTCTGATCAAATATGTATTTATTCTGACAGCGTCTGTGACGGTCCGAAATTCAGATACCTATACCTCGAATCTGAATCTGGTGTTTCACAATTTAACTCTAATAACATACTAAAATCTCATACAACGGAATAATAGAATAATTTACATTAATATAACATAAATATTCTCGTCTCAAGTCTCGCAATCATGACTAATACATTACATAACGTAAACCATAGCTTAATACATAACCAAAATTGTCTTAATACAACATGATAATTAAAATCCTAACATAGATGACTAAAGGTACTTCGTAGTCTTGCCCTTTCTCTTATCCTTGCATGATGTTTCACACGATTCTGCCTTAACAGAAATGTTTAGGGAAAACAAGAATGAGCAATAAATTTGTCCCGCAAGTAATATTAATAACAACAAATGTGAACATGAATAAATATAAAGTTAATAATCTCAAATGATTAATGATAAAGGATAGCTCGGAAATTTAAAGAATAATGTTGTAAACAAAGAAGTCTCAATAAATCCAAATTTATTTTTTGAATTTTAAACAATGTCATTATAGACCGAAAGTTTATCAAAATAATTCAAAGGTTTCAACGTTTTTCAATGGGTAAAATTTTAATACTGAGCAGTCACTATGGACCAAGAACTCCTGCTAGAATTTACAGTATTTCACTGATAATCAAATAAAAAAAAGTACAATAGGTGATCAGCCCAAAGTACCATACATCATGCATAATATTTAAACATGTTGTTTACGCGCATGTTGGTCTCTTGATAGTATATAATTTCCCATTCTATGCGGGTTGATCATCTCAGCAGATTATAAAAGTTCACACAAAGGCAATTGGTTTGGGTAGTTTTCTAACTCGTAGATATTGGTTTAGTCGAATCAAATGGCTTAGACACTTTTTTCTCAAAACACTTATGAACAATTTATAAGTTCAAAGCTTGCAACATGATTCAAAGGATATAATTGTGATTCCAAATCAAGCTTCAGAATATGAATAATATTTTTCAAGAATTTAGATAGCACAAAAGTTATTCTATAGAACGATTATTCAATCAACAAGTATATTTGATCAAATATATAGTTGATATAACAACAATTAGAAACTTGCACAATATTCAAGGTTGTGTAAGTTAGGGAACTTGCATTCAATATGAAAATCAGATGAAGTTAAGAAACTTGCACAAAGAAACATTTGAAGAGAGTCAGGGAACTTGCCTTTCGCGTAGATTACCAATTAACAACTTAATGTCACCTCAATGTCCTATATTATCATATTCATGTATATATATACACATTAGTTATACATATTTAACACAAAACCAACAATCATACACATGATTAGCCATGTACGTTATGATACACCCATCCACATATTTGTCACACATTCAAATCACAATGATGCATATTCAACCTTGTCTTTGCTTTATTTAGAAACTAGTTAAATTTTGATTCTATATAGTCATTATATGTTTGTATACTGAAAACATCACTTTAATCATGTATTATACCTTAAGATGGTATTATACACATGTTTCAAGTCTTGGATCACATTTAAAACAATCAACAACTTTCTGTATGCTGCACTGCACTACATTATGACACAGGAGTGGCAGCGGTATGCTACCGCTCCCTGATCAGACCAAAGTTGAGTTTAAACTTTCAATTACACAAATCAGTTGTTATCATACAATGACACTAATACATATCATATACTGATGTGAAGAAGGTCATGATACAGAGGAAATGACCGGGAAGATAGAATTTGAAATGAAAGCAAGGAATTCTCACCTCTTCGAACTACTAGGTACGTAAATTTTGGGGATTAAATTTCATAAGGAGGGGAGATTGTAATACCCCAAATTTTATGAAATAAAAGTATTTAATTTTTCTTATAAATATTATTCTAAATATTAAGGTGATAATTTAATAAATGTTATAGTTATGAGTGAAATGTGCAAATTTTACAAAGTAAACAAGTTGTTATAAAATATTCGTTGTGTTAGAAAATATTCGTTTGGTCGGGAAATATTCTTTTTGTCGGAGAATATTCGTACGACGACGCAATCATTGGTGGACACCACAACGGAATAAATATCGGATAGAGAAAGCTTTTACCGTTAAACTGTTGAAATACCTGGTGATAAAAGTAAAGTAATACGCATTGTCGCACAGTATCACACGGTATTGCATAGTATCTCTAATTATTGACGCTTACGTAAGAAGTCATTCAATTTTATTCAATAATTGTCATAGTAATTGCTGCATAATATCTCATTTATTGATTCAATTATTGTCTCAGTATTATCTGCACAATATTTTATATTATTAAATCACTAATTGACACGACACAATTATTCATATTATTATTATTTGTATTATTGACAATGTCTAGAAAGTTGTGTCAAGGAAAATGATTAGGTTATTTAATTACGCGCCAATAAGGAGAAATCCATATCGAAAAGCCCCCTCTTTTTTGAGAATGACCTGGTTGTCAATATTGTGAGTTATAATATTAATGATGAATAATTGTTAAAAGATTAAAAATGTGTTGATTGAAGATAAGTGAATTAGGGTAAATATTTATTCAATTTTTGATATAAATAAAGGAGTTTGTCATGAGACGTTTGTTGTGAGTTTGGTTTATTTTACGGACCCATAGGTCATAATGTAAGAGTCACTTTCGCCAATAGTACTTGCCTTTACCAGACGTCAAACTACTTGCCTTTTCACATTACAGGCGTCAAACCACTTACTTTTTCACATTACAAGCGTCAAACCACTTGCCTTTTCACATTACTAGGTTTCAAGTCATTTGTCTCTTCACATTACAAGGGCCAAGCTAGAATTCTTCAATAAATAGAAGCTCATTTCTTCCTTCATTTTTACCAATTCACTAAAGCTATAGAGAAAGAAACTATATAGAGAAAATAATAGAGAAAGAAGAAGAGTATTATGCTACTACACTATTGCAGTATCCAATTTATTACTAAGGTAAGGGGTATTATTTTTTCGTATTCGTAAAGGATGTTATTTTCTTTCAATACTCGTAAGGGTTGTCATTCTATTTTTTATTAATCTGTGGGAATAACCTGTCTACGAGAACTACCGCATGCATGGTGAATAACCCTTCGTATTCATTCCTTATTAATCTGTGGGAATAACATGTCTACGTGGACTACCGCATGCCTGGTGAATAACATTTCGTATTCATTCTTTATTAAGTTGTGGAAATGATTCGTCAACACGGATTACTGCATGATAGGTAAAAATCCATTTGCAGTTTCTTGTATTATTTCATTTCATATTCTTAAATCTAAACTTACTATTACTTCTATAATTCCTGAAATGATTAAAAATTTCTTGAGGTTTGTGCTTCATCTAATATCATTTCACTGGAATATTGGTCTGAACTCTCTTATTGAAATTTTAATCTTTTCATGTCGGGGTACTATTCATATAGTACTATTCATGAGTATTATTCACAATTAAATTTAATTTTCTTTTCTTTGTCCAAGTTATCTTTTATAAATCTTATTCTTGAAATTGAATCCATGTTTTGATCTTCATGTTGATAATTTGGACATTCTTGAACTCTGACTAAATTGAATAATAAATCTATAATATTTATCCTTGATCTCACTTGATTCATTCTTTATATCATTGTTATAATTATCAGACTTAAATTTTGGAAAGTTATCTTTGGCTCGTATTGCAAAGATGAACTGTTGATTGTTATGATTATGACCAGGAATTGTGTATTGGTATAATCATGACCATTGGTGTTACAGTTGTATGTCTTTGGTCCGTAGTGCAAAGATGGACTGTTGATGATTGATTTTATAGTTGTATGTCTTTGGCCCATAGTGCAAAGATGGACTGTTGATGATTGATTTTACAGTTATATGTCTGTGGCTCGTAGTGCAAAGATGGACTGTTAATTATTGGTTTTACAGTTGAACATCTTTGGCTCGTAGTGCAAAGATAGAAAATTAATTGGTATGATCATGGCCATTGATATTACAGTTGAATATCTTTGACCCGTAGTGCAAAGATAAACATTAATTGGTATGATCATGATCATTGTTGTTACATTTGAATGTCTTTGATGTAGGGTGTAAAGACGATATGATTATCGAGTGTCTTTAGCTTTTATGGCAAGGACATTGGGTGAAAATTTTATTAAGTCTTTGTGACAAGGAGAAACTGTTGATTTACATTATTATTAACATGAATTGTGAGTTTAACTATAATATTTGGCGATCAAGTAAAGACAGGTGATGAAAGTTTTATTTGTCTTGAGTTCAATAAAGAACTGTTGATGGGTATTACAGGAATGAAATATTAATGATGGACTTTTAATTTAGAGGGGATAGTAGGCATTATGTTATACTTGACTCTTCTAATGGATTGTTGATTTCGCTGCAATTATGGTTGAACACTTTTATCATCTACCATATACTTTAAATATCTAATTTATTACTAATGAAGGCTATTGATAATTTGATTATCTTTAGTCATAATATACTTTACTGGGCTATTTGTGCTCATCATTTTGCTTCACAATTCCTTACAGGTAATAAGAGTATAGCTGGGTCGAGCGGGGATAACATGGGAATAGAGTGATGGTCTGTGACTGTTGAAGTTTCTCAATACATTATAAAACAGCATGACAATATATAATTCATGTATTGAGGACTTAAAATGTGTGTGTCGTATTTTATACGTTATTTAATAGTTAATTTTGGTGAACAACAATAAGGTGATGACAACTTGACTTTGAAAGCGTCAAAAATGCACCCCCACTAGATTGAGGATGAATTGTACCTAGAGCTTAAATGGTGTGTTGCCACTATTATACATGATGTCTAACCACATACAAATTAGTGTTATCATAAGATATGGTTGTGCACATCCACTTGCTGATTATATCTATGAGCACTACCTATATAATCTTGGAGTATGATTGAAATATAATTCTCAATGTGAGACAATGGAGATAATTGTATGGCAAGAAGATACATAACATTGAAATGAATAGGATAATAATCTTTTTCGTTTTTCTTTGGGGTCTATTGGGTCAACCAAACTTAATTCTCAAGTATCATGATATCTATTATAACTTAGATGCATGGACTTCCATGTATAAAGGCTTCCTTGAGCATTTTCCAAAAATTTTAATTTCTAAAATAATTATCGACTATATCTTTATGTAAAGTATCAATAGTTTGGAGTGTGAGTACTGTTATTTGTATTCAAACTCACAGCTTATGTGTTGTCGTATTTTGCACGACAGTTTAATAATTGTAAATTGGAAGATTTGTATTTGAATTCTTTAGTGTGTATTTGGTGATCCAGATTGAATTGTGTAAATCTATTTTGGGGGCGTCATATAAGAGTTTAGGGCTCTTCATAAAATTTATAGGGGAGTTTCTAAACATAACTTATTAATAGAAACAAATAAAAAAAAGACTATTTTTATATTAAAAAAGATTAAAAATCTTATTTTATCCGTCCCATAATATATGATGTTTTAGAGTTTTGTACAAGAATTAATAAAATGATTGTATAATTTTAAATATAATATCAATAGTCTTTAATACCCTTAAATGTTCATAATTGTCATAGTTATCTCATTTTTTGTCTTATTTTTAACATTTTTTCATGAGGTGTAATTTTTGAAAAATTATAATTAAATCTTCTAGATATTTTTTTTTTTTTTTAAATTGACTATAATAGGTAGGCAATGACTTATTTACATAGTTAATGAATAGTTAGTATGAAATTAATTATGTAGATACGTAGGGCGGGAGATAGTGTCTCTACGTATCAGTACTTTATTAATTAATTGATCAACTTACCATGAAGTGAAGTTTATAATAACTAAATCCCAGACTTAAACATCTTGGCAAAAAGACTCTAAATTTCAATTAGAGTAATTTATGGTAGTAGTTGTCTCTTTCTCCTCCGTATATAAGTATCATTCCTCATAATTCTCCATCTCCAAATCCTTTTGAATTCTGAAAAAATCAATTATTTCTTTAACAAATTTGTTCTTCATATCTTTCTATATCAGAAACAACTTTCTTTTCTTTTCTTTCCATTTCCATTTCCTTCCTTTAATCTCCCCCCATCTCAGAAACAGAGTACTTCCTACTTTTATTATTCTCAGAAACAGAGTACTTCATAATTTTCTAAATGGTAGATTTATTTTTGTCTGATCATAATAAATGTATTAATATCTCTATCCCTTTAATCATTTTTGTTTTTTTTTTAATTTTGTTTTTCTGTGTTTTTTCAGGCTATTGAAACTGGAAGTGTCAGATATGAAGAGGTATGTATTGCATAACTTTATTTGTATATCCACTGTTATATATATATATATATATGCATGTAGTTTTTTCTTAATGAATCAATCATGCAGGAATTCATATTGAATTCGCGAGGAATGAAGCTTTTTACTTGTAGATGGCTACCTAATTCTGAACCAAAAGCTTTAATCTTTCTCTGCCATGGTTATGCCATGGAGTGCAGCTTCTCCATGAGAGGTAAATATCCATCTATTCACACACACACACACACACACACACATATATATAACAGTACATGAGGAATATATTAACAAGGAGAGGATTGAAACTGCAGATGCAGGGACTAGACTTGCAAAGGCAGGATTTGCAGTTTATGGTATGGACTACGAAGGGCATGGAAAGTCATCTGGGCTGCAGGGTTTGGTCGCAAATTTTGATGATCTGGTTACAGATTGTTCTGATCATTTTACCAGCATTTGTGGTATAAAAAAATAATAATCATTATTTCCTTCTCATAATCAAATCTGTTATTTATTATTGATTGATATATTCATGAAAAAGAAGTAATTTTAGGATCTTGACTTTTATTTTTTTGAATTCTGAATTTTCCCCTACTGTTATGGCTTCTGTATAATTTTAGTACTGTTTGACTATAATACCATGTTCATAGGACTATAACTTTGATTTTTTCTTCCTTTTTCCATTTTTAAAACATTTGGCAAAAAAAGAAATAATCTTCTTCTTCTTCTTTTTCAGTATAAAAGTAATTAATTAATTTATGGCTTAAACTTTAATTATTATATTGTGCAGAAAGGAAGGGAAACTCAAAGAAGTTGAGAATTTTAATGGGAGAATCAATGGGAGGAGCAATGACTCTCCTTCTACACAGGAAAAAATCAGCCTATTGGGATGGTGCAGTCTTGGTTGCTCCTATGTGCAAGGTCATACTCTTTATTTTATTTTAATATGCAAAAAAGAAAGGAATTTTAATATGCAAACAAATCAGTTATGGAACATGATCTCACACCCCGTGTGATCCGACGGTTCTAAGATGTGCTATCTATTTTTAGGCGCAATCATTTCCATAGCAGCATTTTTGGAATAATTTACACAAAGAATACATGGAAAAGAATAAAAAAATCTAAATAAGTTGATGTAAAATTTCTGAAAGGGTGATTTAGGGGGTGTTTGATAAAAACTGAATTTGAATCTGAATCTAAATGAAAAAAACTGTTTGATAATTGACATGTCTGAAACATCTGAATGACAAAACTTTATTAATTTACGCCTCTGAAAAAATTTAAAATTGTTATAAATTTATTTAATATTACTTAATATAATAGTTAATATATTTTTTTAATTTTTTAATTTTTTATTTTTTATTTTACTTCATTCAGCTAAAAAAATCTTACTTAGTCATTCTTTCATCCATCTTACCGAAATTCAACCATTCAGAAAAAAAACAAACACCGATCGATTCAAATTATTCATTCAAACTTCATTCATTTCTAAACAAACACTCCTTGAGGCACATTAGGAACGAATTATTTTAAATGATTTATAAGTTAAAATATAAGTTGATTGATAAGTTGTTTTAAGTTATGAATTATAAGTAAAAGCGTTCGGTATCAATTTGACTTATAAGTCAAAAATTAAGTTATAAAAATTTTCGGCTTATAATGACTTATAAGTTAAAATAATGTAAAGATGATTAAAAAGGACATAAATAAAAAGAGGGGCAAAATAGGCATTACATTGCTCAAACTAACTTATTTTAAAATAACTTATAAGTCATTATAAAATAAGTTACAAATACTTATTTATTTTGACTTAAAACTCATCTTATAAGTAGAAAAATAAGTCATTTTCGAACAGGAGACATGTAACAAATGACAAACAAACTTATAAGGCATTTCCGAACAGGCTCTAAAGAGGTTTTTACATTTCAAGAACTACCAAAAGAGAGTTGAAAACCAAGCAATTTTATTTGATTTATATGTAGACTAATTTTATATCGAAAATGGACTATGACTAACATGAAACTGTAAGCGATGAAATAGCACATACATCTATATTTAATATCAATATAAATATATCGTCATATATAGTAATACCAATTTTATCTCGCAAAATGAAGCAATTTTTGTGAATATAATTGGTACTTGTTGAAATCTTCTTGGCTTGATCGGTCTGCAGAGAAAGTTAGCGTGAAGTGAAGCTTGTGATAAGTTACTTCATTTCCGTCTGATCTTGCCGACACGCATGCAGAGAGATCACCCTCCCATTTGTGTGAACACTGTATTAGACATAAAGTGAACTTACCATGAAGTTCACTTCATGCTAACCGGATCCGATCAGTACATTTATGTTGCCATCTTAACATAATTTTGTTGTCTAAATATTCAGATTGCAGATGATATAAAGCCAAGTCCAATTGCAATTAGTATTTTGACCAAGCTTACCCGGGTAATTCCAACATGGAAAATCGTCCCAGGTCCAGATATTATTGATATTGCCTTCAGAGATCCTGCAGTAAGAAAAGAGGTAAAATACTAACATACTCCCTATAAAATCTTTCCCTGAAACTGTAAAAAATAAAATTTGAAATTTTTTTTAAAAATAAAATTTGAAATAAATAAAAAGACTAAATAAAACTAATTAGTTTTCTTTTTATTATGTCAGATTCGATCCAATCCTAATTGCTACAAAGGGCGCACTCGTCTTCAAACTGGTTATCAACTATTTAGTGTCAGCATGGATCTTGAAAAAAGACTTGAAGAGGTTAATAATAGTCTTCTTCTTCTTTTTTTTAATTCTAATTCTTGATTATTTTAATGCTTAACTCACTCCTATAAAATGAACCAAACAGTCCGGGCTTGATTCGTATTCGCTTGACTAAAAGTTCGATTCGAACTCGACTGGAAATATAAATGATTCAAATATGAACAAATTTTAAATTTTTTCAAATTATAATTTTTTATTGATATTCGGATCATATTCGTTCGAAAAATTCAAACTGTTTGGGCTCGACTCGGTAATTAAACGAGTCTCAATCAAACCTTATTTCATACCCGATAAATTTTGTGAACCAAATCTGAGCAACTCAATACTCGGTTCGACTCAGTTCATTTACACGCCTACTCTTATGTATTGTCTTATTAATTTAATCAGGTTTCATTACCTTTCCTTGTTGTCCATGGCGGAGATGACAAAGTGACTGATCCAGCAGTGAGCAAACTTCTGTACGAAAAGGCTTCCAGTTCAGACAAGACCTTCAAGTTGTACCCTGGAATGTGGCACGCTCTAACTTATGGAGAAACAGTTGAGAATACAGACACTGTGTTTTCAGATATTATCGAATGGTTAGACCAGAAAGAAGCCTTAGGCAATGCAAGACTAGAAAGAGAACTGAAATTCGGAAACGAACCTTTTGACACGGCAAGCTCCAGCCAGGGGCAAAGCTAGGTGTAGTACTGTAGGGTCAATGAATTTATATATATATATATATATATATATATATATATATATATATATATATATATCGAAAATTTCTAAAAATCTTAAAAAAAAGATGAAAAAAATTTAAATCTTTTTGGTATTCTATGACGACAGTTCCGATGCTATGCTATAGGGCTATAACAACGGATCGAACTGTCGCCATGATAGACACCAAAAACGACGATTAAATGCTTTGATTATTTCTTTAAGCTTACTTTTGAGAGCTTTGAGATAGATATATATATATATATATATATATATATATATATATATATATATGATATAATAGATTTTTTGTGAGTGTAATTTAATAATTTGATCTCATTGAAATGAGTACCGAAAAAACTTCCTCTCTTGGTTTTCACAAGCCACAATCATCAACTTTTTTACTTCATAAATCACAAATGGTGGAGGTACCGAAACAGGGAGAAAGTCTTGAAATCAATATTTTGTGCATTTTCTAGAGAGTTCTTGCACTCCGTGGACGACTAGACGGTGGACTCCATAATCAAATTGGTAAAATTTTCTAATATTTATCTTGTTTTCTGCTGGGATTTGACGAATTAGTTGTTTCACTTTGTGGGTTTTGCTTGTTGCTATTTCTCAGTTGGGTTGGATGTGATTTTTATGTTTTAGTTAATGGGTTTTGGTTTTGGGCAGTGGCAGTGATTGTTTGATTTGTTTCTTTATCAAATCTATAGGTTATAACTTGGAACTAGGAAAGAGATAGCGAAACAAAAAGCAAAAATAAAAAAAGAATTTTTATTGAATACAGAATACTAGTAAAATATAAGTAGTATACTTTTTTAAAGCATAATTATCAATAATTTTATGGTTGAAACTTGGGAGATAGGAGAGAAAATATGAGAAAATGAAATATGAAACTTTATTTACTTTAATGATATAATTGATATTTTTTGAAGTATTGATTGTGAAAGAATTTGTTTTTATAAACACTTTTCCAGCAAAAATAAAATGCACTGCAACTACTTAAAGAAATGTAGTTGGTGTATATTAGTATATGTATTTGAGTGTTTATATTTTCATGAAATGAAAACCCCGGAAAGATTATCTAAATGAAAACCTCAGTAGTCAGAATTTTGTTTTTTGTTGTAATTAAGTTCATAATATCTTTAAATAACCAATAAGTAAGTATTTATGGATAAATTTGTAAAAAAGCTTTTGCATTTGAAGAATCATGTTCTAATAAAAATCAGAAAAATGATGATGATAAAATAAATTTAGGAAATCTTGAAGCAGACCAAAGTATCATCCTAATATTCAAGATGAAGTAAGAAGAGCATTCATGCTAAAGGGTCCTTGTCAGCCTCTCAAACATAACTTTCCATAGACATAAATCGGGGGATACTTAACGTAGATTTAATCTTTTTTGGTTTAAAGAATATGAAAATTGGTTGGAGTATAACATAGATATTGATGCAACATTTTACTTATGTTGTTATCTATTTAGGCCGAACATTGGAAAACAAGCAGTGCTGATTATTTTAGTACTAACGGCTTCACAACGTGGAACAAGAAAAAAAGATTTGATATTCATGTTGGAGGGCCTAATAGTGTTCATAACCAAGCTTGGAGTAAATGTCAAGATTTGATGAAACCAAAGCAAAACATTAAGAATATTTTTATTAAACAATTTGAACAAACAAGACTTGAATATCGAATTCGCTTAAATGCATCGCTTGATTACATAAGATTTCTTTTGCGTCAAGGGTTATCCTTTCGTGGTCATGACGAAGATGAGGATTCGAATAATAGAGAAAATTTCTTACAGCTTCTACAATTTCTTGTTGATCACAATGAAAGTATCAATAATGTTGTGTTGCAAAATGCTCCAAAAAATCCGAAATTGGTGTCAAGTGATATTCACAAAGATATTATAAATTGTGTTGCATTACAAACTACCATTGTTATCATTAGTGATATTGGAGATGATGTGTTTGCAATATCAGGTGACGAGTCTCGTGATATTTCAATCAAAGAACAGATAGCCATAGCTTTACGCTATGTGGATAGAAAGGGATGTGTTGTTAAACGTTTTATTGGTATAGTTCATGTTACTAGTACCATTGCTTCATTGCTTAAAGAAGCAATTGAGACATTTTTCTAAAGTCACAGACTAAGTTTATCAAGAATACGTGGTCAAGGGTACGATGGAGCCAGTAACATGCGAGATGAATTTAATGGTCTCAAAACCTTAATCATAGATGAGAATCCTTTTGCATTTTATATCCATTGTTTTGATCATCAACTCCAATTAACTATTGTAGTTGTTGCTAGTAATCATAAACACATTGCATGGTTTTTACAAGGTTTCTGAGTTGTTAAATGTGGTTGGAGCATCATGCAAGCGTCGAGATAGTCTTCGAGAGAAAGAAGCTGCTAGAGTCAGGGAAGTATTGATGAATAATAAACTTCAAAGTGGGAAAGGTTTACATCAAGAAACTAGTCTTAAACGGGTAGGTGACACACGTTGGGGATCACATTATGAGACATTTTTGAACTTGATTCTTATGTTCTCCTCAATGATTGATGTACTTGAGGAGGTTTCAGATGATGGTTTGGTATACCAACAAAAAGATATTGCTTTTGGTTTATTGTAATCATTGCAATCATTTAGTTTTGCATTTGATCTAATATTGATGAAAAAGATATTGGGAATTACAAATGAATTATCACAAACATTGCAAAAAAAGGATTAAGACATTCTAAGAGCATTCACAACAGTTTTTCCAATAAACTCTCTATCCCCAACTTTGAATAATACATCAACAAATCATTATTCAACAGTTTTCTTATTCTTATTTAACTCTCTATTTTAATCTCTATATAAGATTTTACTCCTCAAACCGAGGGGGTCAAAAGACCGTTCTCTATATATGCAAAATGACATTTCACCCCCTCATTTAAGTGGAGAACTCATCAATCATACACATCTTGACATTATTATCGCATGACTTTTTTACTACTTCGTTTTCAAATTATAAAATAAATATTGAATTATTTTTTTAAAATTAATTTCGAACGTATTCAATTTTAAAATTGATATAAATTTATTTAATTTATGTCCATATAATTATAAATATTATAAAAGTACTATTGTTTATAAAATTTATTATTTCCAAAATTTAAATGAATCATATTAATTTTAAAATTAAAATATCATAAATTAACTTTTTAAAAGTTAATATTGATCTTATATACATTTACTTGACTACAATCCATTCAATACGCACTCCATAAATTACTTAAAATTTAAAATAAAATAAAAGTTATTTTATAGTGGAATACAATTGATAAATTATACTCTCTCTTTTATAAATTATAAGATTATTATTAATTTTTATAAGTCAATTTGATGCATTCTCAAACTTAATAATTTTGCTAAGACTTGTAAAAATAATAAATTTTATAAGTAATAGTATTTTTTTCTAAATAAGTTACAATATAATATGTATTGACTAAATTTATATTAAATTTAAATTTAAAAATATCACATACTTCAAAAAAATATTAATAAATTAATAACGATTTTATAATTAAAACAAGAGGTTGTAGTATATTACATCTATCATAAACTTTAACACGCATGAAGTCAATACAAAGGCCAAATCGTTACAACGGTCAAAACATGTTTTGATTGTTGAAATTTTTAAATTTCATTATTTAAGGAATCAATATAAAGAATGTATTGGGTACATAGTGGAAAAATTGAATCTCTATCCTGCAGAATGACCAAATGACACTGCAAAGTAGGGAAAGAGATAAGAAAGTTATTGTGAATGCTCTAAATGCTATGGAATTAGTTAAAGTGTCTAAGCAACTATTGAAGGCTATGAGAGATGAGGGATGTGAGAAGCTACTTGATGAAGTTTGTATATTTTGCAACAAACACAAAATTGACATTATAGATATGAATGCTTTATTCCATAGATCAAGTCAAAAATCTTAAGGTATTACAAAGTTTCACCATTATTATGTTGAGATATTTTGTACTGTTTTGAATTGGCAATTTCAAGAATTAAATTATCGTTTTACGAAAGCAAGTACTAACTTGTTTTTATCAGGGTCATGCTTAAATCCTACTGATTGTTTCGCTAATTTTGATAAGGACAAATTGATTCATCTCGTTAGCTTTTATTCGTATGACTTTTCTCCAATGAATCTTATAAAACTTGATAGTCAACTAGATAATTACATTTCTGATATGCAGACAAATCAAGAGTTTTTGGAAGTTCAAGAGATTGACGGTCTTGCAAGAAAGTTCGTAGGTACTAAGAAATATATTGTATTTCCTTTGATATATCAGCTTTTAAAGTTGGCATTAATCTTACCTGTTGCGACTGTTACTGTTGAAAGAGTTTTTTTTTTTTGCGATGAAGATAATTAAGAGTAGGTTGTGCAATTTCATGAAAGATCAACTGATGAATGATTGCTTGATTACATACATGGAGAATGATGTATTTAATTGCATTGACAATAAAATGAAAATGTGCAGAGGACAATTGTACTTGTAAATTTTTTTAGATAAGTTTGTTGGCTGCAACAATGACATATATTATATTTTTTTAGTTATATATTTGAGTCATTTTTATTACTATAATTATTAATTTTACTCTAATAATTGACTCCATTGTCAACAATTTCTGACTTTACCACTGGGCCTCCAGCAAAACAGTACTTGAAGCCTAATACAAATCAAATCTAATTGTTCTATAACAGTGACATAGTTTATGTAAATAGCCTTATACAATGTCAATGTGTTATCTTTATGAAACCTAAAATGATTTGTGTGTCGGTTAATTTTATGTTGAATGTACTTTATGATTAACGTTGAACTGTTACAAAATAAAACAGTAATATGTTATGTGATTCCGTTTTTTATTTTCTATAGAAAATAAAAAAAAAAGAAAAATTCACAAATTAAAAAACCGTAGTTCTATTTCCACGTGTGTTTTTAATATTTCTACACGTAAAGATGAGACCCGCTATAAGCTCATGTGGAAATATCAGAAAAGACCCCATTTTTAAACCAGAAAAGCTAATCAATCACCACCATAGTACACTGGTAATGAACAAGACCCCATTTTTAAAAAACTTTCAAAGCTGAAGGATTATATAAGCAAAGCATATGCTGTGAGAAAAACTGCTCCTCTAGGACTGACATATACATCATAATATTTTCAGCAACAAGGAAAAACTCTGGGCCGTTCCCACACCTAAAACATTCCAAACTATGTTATTACCTTTTTTCTTTGAGCACTTGTACTTAAACCTAGATGTAGTACATAAGCAACTTCTATTATAACACACTTTGGAGTTATTTTGTTGTTGTAACAGAGACATAACAATATCAAGATCATTTAAAGCTGGGATCAAGGTGAAACAGAAGCAGTCTGCAGTTCCAGATCTCCTCTGTTCCCATTTTTCCTGTCCCACCACTTAAATTTTGACACCTAGCCTTTTATTTAATTTTAGAGTTAATTGGTATTAAGTAAAAGATTATGTGTCAAAATTTAAGTGGAGGGACACAAGGGGACATGGAAAATGGGGACAGAGGATCTGCTCTCGTAGTTTTGTCCAACATTGAAAAATGTCCATCTTTCAGACCTTCACCATGCACGGTTAGTTTCCACTGGGAATTATAACAAGGTGCGTCATTTATTTTTATACTTCACTTTCCAGAGTAACATCTAGCAGGCCACAGACACAAACGTCACAGAGAAAGAAAGCAAGAGACTGATATTTTTTTCAATGGTATTTTTGCAAAATTTTGTGATTAATATCGTAAACCTTGGGGCAGTATAGACAAAGTTGCACCCAAGTTCAGTTATACTTGCGGACTATAAAAAATATATAAAAGAATCAGCTACAAAATGATTAAGTTAGTGTGCCCGTGGGTTTACAATATCTTTGTAATCCCAGCCTTCAAAACCAGCTAATAAGCTTAAATCAGAAGCAGGTTCATAACCTTCATCCTTCATTAGCTTGCTTAACCGTAGTAAACCAGCCCGTATTTCCTTAATTTGTGGGTGCAGTTGGTCTCCAACAACAAACACATGCACATGATTCTTCAGATCAATCCAGCTACACCCAGGCTCCTTGCTCACCCCTCGAAGGTTCATCATCTTTCTTACTCGTTCCATATCTTCCCGCCTGTCCAAAGCTGTATAAACACTAGACAACAATACATAAGCAGATGATTCTTCTGAGCCCAACTCCATCAATTTTTCTCCTGCATAAGCCCCCAGTTCGTAATTACGGTAATTCCGACAGGCACTTAACAAAATGCGCCACAAACAGAGACCATGATCTGAAGTTGCCGTTTCAATCAACTCTTTTGCTTCGTAGAGCTTCCCGGCACGGCTCAGAATATCAACCATGCATGCAAAGTGCTCCAGTCTTGGAACAATACCAAATTCATCAGACATCATCTTGAAATAAGCCCAACCTCTATCTACAAAGCCCATATGGCTACAAGCAGTGAGAACGTTGACAAAAGTAACACCGTCTGGTTTTGTGCCCTCTAGTCGCATCTCTTCAAAAAGTTCAAGCGCTTCATCACCAAGTCCATTTTGAGAAACACCGGAAATCATTGAGTTCCATGACACGACATCCCTTGCAGGCATCCTCCTGAAGATGAGGTTTCCATCTTCAAGACTTCCACACTTTGCATACATAGTTAACAGAGCACTTCCAATTGGAACTTCAAGACCAAATCCAAACTTGATGGTATGGGCATGTATCTGTTTTCCTTGCTCAAAAGCAGCAAGACTAGAACAGGCTTTTAAGACACTGGCCATAGTCAACTCATTGGGCAATATACCCTCAATTTGCATTTTACAATACAAGTCCATAGCACTTTCATTCTCCCCATTTTGAACATACCCTCCAATCATGGAAGTCCACGAGACCATATCAGGTTCCCGTAAATAATAAAACCCCTTCCTAGCATCATCGATACAACCACATTTAGCTTACATGTCAACTAAAGCTGTCATTATATAAATTTGTGATTCGAATCCCGACTTTACAAGATATCCATGGACTTGCTTTCCTTTTTTCCCGCCACCACTATCACTGCAAGCATTCAGGACTCCAACAAGGGTAAACTCACTAGCCTTCATGCCAGTAAAATGCATTTTGGAGAATAAAGTCAACGCCTTTTCACAATCCCCAGATTGTGCGAAACCAGTGATCATTGCCGTCCACGTAATAGAGTTCTTATCACTCGCCAACTCAAACGACTGAAACGCGTCATCCAAGTTCCCACACTTTGCATACATTGTAACAATAGCGTTCCCAACAGATGCAACCGATAAAATCCCAAATTTGATCACAAGTCCATGAAGTTGTCTACCAACATCAATAAATTCACGCAATGTAAAAGCACTAAGAACACTAGTCAACACAAACTCATTAACACCTTCCTCCTCTTCCCACAACATCATTTTAAAATGTCCCAAAGCATAACCAGCAAGCCTCTGCATAGCATACCCAGAAATCATCGTACTCCAAGTAATCGAATTCCTCTCAGGCATTTCATCAAACACCTTGCGAGCATCATAAACAAGACCGGACTTACAATACATATTAACCAAAGAACTACCCACAAATACATCATCACAACTCGCAATCTTTATAGCAAGCGAGTGAGCTTGCTGCCCACCAAATGGGTCTAACAAAATCGACGCGGCAGTGAAGACGCCGCAGAGAGTATGACCATTTGGGAACAACCCATTTTCCCTCCTTAAGCGTTTGAAAAGTTTCATAACAAAGATTGAATTTTGAGACCCACCCAGTTGAGAGTAGCCATTGATGAGGGAGTTCCATGAGACAATGTCTTTGTCTTGTATTTCTTCGAAAGCGAGTTTGGCTTCGGGTAAGTGCTCGCATTTGGCGTAGAAGTTGACGAGGCAGCTGGCGAGATACGTGCAGGAAGATTTACCAGTCTTGATGATTTGGGCATGCAAGGTTTTGCCTTTTGGGAGGTTCTTGATTTGGGTGTATTGAAGAATTTGATTGAAAAAAGATTGATTTGAATGTGCCATCAACGGCTCGAATTCTCGGTTTTATAGGTCACTTAAAAGTTATAAGCCCGTGAACATTTTCAGAACTCTGCATAAGGAAATGGAAGCACGAACCAGTAACGGGCCAGGCAATACCAGTTTATGAATTTTAATAGAAAGTCTGTTAAATTTTAGGTTCCTTAACACTAATATACAACAATTAGAAAATATTTATAAAAATAATACATACACAAAATAATTACAAAAATGATGCAATTCACATTAATAAGAAAATCTAAAATTAAGGAGAAATAACTGCCATAATTAATAATTCAAATTCAAAATATCTGGGATCTAACCACAAAAACAAAATCAAATTCAAAATAATAATTCAAATTCAAATCTTCATAGAAAAGACTGCACAAATTTGTAGAGGAGGTGGCGGAGGCAACTTCGGAGGAGGTGAAAGCTTCGGAGAAGGTGGCAGCTTCGGAGGGAGGTGGTAGTGGTGGCTTCGGAGGCGACGGTGAAGGCTATGGAGGAGGTAGCAATGGCAGTGGCGTTGACGGAGTTGGCGGTGGTGGCTCAGATGGTGGTTACAGAGACGGTGGAGGTGGAGGTGTAGGATGGGGCGGTGGTAGCGGGAGCAACCATTTTTCGGTAATAAAAGGAAATTCTCGAGATACTGCAGAGGAGAAGAACATTAGTAATGCCATGACACCAGAGAGCAATTAGAGTTCATGACATGGACAGAGAGATAAATGCATAATTGGTGTCATCATGTAATTAATAAGCTAGCTAGCTACTTAATAATAGCACTGGAACACCTTCGGTTCTAGTTTTATAAACAAATTTTGTTTTCTGAATAGGAAAGAGAGAGATAAGAGAGTGATGTGTAATGTAATGTTGATAACCAAATACCAAGGTAACCAAACATTTATACTAAGGTAACCTTGAGATGAAAGTTTGGTTACCAACTGCACTATAAAAAAACTGCAGGTGTGAATTGGTTACATTGGTATGAAGGTTTGGTTACCTTGGTATGGAGGTTTGGTTACCTTGGTATGAAGGTTTGGTTACCTTGGTATGGAGGTGTGGATTGGTTACCTTGGTAACCAAACTTTTATACCAAGGTAACCAAACCTTTATACTAAGGTAACCTTGATATAAAAGTTTGGTTACCAACTCCACTATGAAAAAACTGCATGTGTGGATTGGTTACCTTGGTATGAAGGTTTGGTTACCTTGGTATAGAGGTGTGGATTGATTATCTTGGTATGACAATTTGGTTACCTTGGTATGAAGGTTTGGTTACCTTGGTATAAAAGTTTGGTTACCAATTGCACTACTAAAATGAGGATGGTTTTCTTTGAAATCTGAATGTGAACTTGTAATTTGTTAAAGAAACCCCAAACTTTTAACCAATCGTAATGACCGTGCGATGAATACATGAAAAGCTAACAAAGACAAAAAAGAATGATACTTGTAAAAATTCCAAAACACTCTTACGTAAAGTAAGAGGATAATTTTTTAACTCTCTCAAAGCAGAGACGCTCGACTAGTTTTTTCTAAGTTGGTTTCAAGAACACGAGGAATAAACCTACCTCTTATGGCAAGAAAAAGTTAAAAGCAACATTGAACAAATCAAGATACGGAGATTGGAGAATTATCTATCCCCCTATGTGATGTGTGGTGTGTCTAAGATATAACCTTCAACTGCATATATTTTTATATGCATAAAGGGGCTTATTAACCCTCTGAGAGAGACAATGGAATTAACCCTAAAAAATCAAGACAAATTTCTTCAAGATGTGCAGATGTGGTTGAAGTATAAAAGGAAGAGGATATAGAGAGAAGGGAAGAGGACGACGTGAATTATATGGGAAAAAAGAGAGTAATAATTAACGGGAAGAGATAAGGGAGATAATCATGGGCCACAATTAAAGGATACTCAATTATATTAATTTTGTAAATAAATATGATGAAGTGTCATATTTTTGTAATTATTTTATAGATGTATAATTATTGTAATTATTTTTAAAAATGTACTATAATATGTAATTACTCCTAAATTTTAATGGCTTCAAGTGCCAAAAAACAAATATGGACTCTCATGTTGTTGCGTTTAGATCGAAGGAATGAAATGAAGGACATAATTAAATAATTTTAAAATATTTTAAGTGTATGTTTGATTGTTAGATGTGGTGGTGTTCAAAATAAAAAAAATAAAGAGATGGAATGAGAATAATGTATAGATAGAAATTAGTTTTTGTTTCTGTTTTTTTATCATCCAAAATATCAAATACAGTTATTAAAATATGAAGGCTTTATTAATAGAAATAAATATAGGGTTTTCCAAAAAAATTGTTCATAATTTGGTCTCTTCTCCCAAGTTCTCCCAAAAATTAAAATATAAAAGTATAAATTGCTAAAGAAAAAGATGCATCTTTTGTTTGTTTGTTTGTTTGCAACTACTTACTCTATTATTATTTTTAAACATTTATTTCATTTCACTTTTATGCAACATAAAAAAACAAAATAAATAACCTTTTTCCCCATTAGACACAACCTCTCACACTTAGATCTTATCCTTTATTTATAGGCTACTATTTCCAAATAAAATTACAAAACTCTTCTAAATAAAATATATTAACCTTTAGTAAGTTAAACCAGCTACTCACCAAAAAAAAATATCAGTGAAATCACTCATATAAGTTGATCACGATTAAATGCATAAAAAATAATAATTATTATTAGTACAGATAATTTTTTATGTGATTATTCATTTCCTGTAATATTGATATGTATGCGTAGTACGCGTTGTAAACTTTTCAACGATATATTATACGTTTAAATTGGAGTTATATGGACTAAGATATGACTTCTCAAAATTTGGATCACGAAAAGGTAAATCTGAAAATTTCGGAATTCTAAAGGTTGAAGGAGAAATGCAAGTTTCAGTCTCCGACAGAAATATGTGCACTACTAGGATTGAGCAAAAAAAAAGGTATAACAAAATTACATCAACCAAACCAAAATAATTTAACAAAAATTTTACGATAATTGAGTTTATTTTCAATAGTTCTATTTATACACAATTTTGTTCTGATTTTCTGCTAGTTTATACGGTATTACTTTTGAGTTATTCGATTTAACCGAATAACCGAACAACACTTTAATAAATTTCTAATTTATTACTTTACTAAATTCTCAACACTTCAACAGTACAAACTACTCAGCCGGTCAGCCCATAACCCATTCAATATTCGAATTCCAGTCTCTCAAAGTCTCACGCTCAGATTCTGTTTTCTATCGGCTTTCATCTCGAACTCTCAGACCTCAGTCTCCGTCTCTCAGACTCAGATCAGATCTCTCTCTCACATCTCAAGTCTCAAGTCTCGACTGTCTCGTACTCTTCTCAAACTCTCAGTCTCAGAGTCTCAGATCTGAGATCTCTCAAGCCTCAAGTCTCAAACTCTCGAACTCTCGTCACCGGCGACCCTTCGGTCTTCATCTCGAACTCTCAGATCTCGGCGCCGGCGGCAGCTTTCCATTTGTTAAGGTAATCCTTTACTAAATTCTCAAAGACCGATTGCTTTTAGTGTGGGTGGGTGTCTACTGTCTACATATATTTGATGGAAAAATAGAAGGATTATAATTTCAAAGATTGTTGGTTCATTAGTCACAATTTCTATTTTCTGCAGGCAAATGAGGCGATACTTTACAGATTTTACATGTCTGGTCCATATATGATTTTACATGTATGGTCCATATATGATTGATTCTATTGATTTTGTCGAATTTAACTCAGTTTAGTGCATCTTGTTGGCTTATTCTGCTATATAAGAGTGTGGCTTATTTATTTTTATTTTTTTATTTAACTCGGTTTATATGCACATATTTGTGTATGTATTTATTTTTGTGTAATTGTGTACATGCATGTAATTTACGAGGTTTTATATAATTTACATTTCCAATTCACAACATGCTGGAATAGGCTCTGCTTGGTATAAATTTAGTAAATATTTAAGTCAAGTATATTATTCTATCTTTGCTGGGTATCTCCAGTTGGTCCATCCTTCAGGTACAATGGTATTTGAAATATAAGTGTGTGCAAACACTACCCTGGAATAGACTCCTTTAGATCTACCCAAGTACACATCTCCAAATCCATACACCTTCCCTTTAATAAACACAAATCCACTATTTTCAGTTGCACTAGGCTTGTCGTGAGCTGTCACAGACCCATGAATTTCAAGCTTTCTATTTGCAATCACAAATATCTCACAGTTCTACATCCATAATTAAAACCAAAGTGGTCAAATAGTGACTTTATTTACATGGTATGTGTTATTAAAGAGTACAAAATTTAAGTAAGTGGTCAAATAGTGCACTTGTACATGTGGTCAGTAATGTGGTGTAGTTGAGTGTGTTTTTCCAAATTTCTTATTCTGCATTTGTCATACTTGTTTTGTTTTAATGATAAACCAACTATGTTAAATTGTTAAATAGAGTTTGATTATAGGCCAGTTGATATGTTTTGTATATGAAGGTTGATGATGATAGTTAATCCAATGGGTATTGCAAATTCATTATGTGTATTCCAGTTTTTATAAACATTCTAAGGTGTTGGATCTAATTATATACTCTTTCCTTTTCCTGGTTGGTCATGTGATGTACATGATTTGTGTTGCATGTTCATGTTGTTGTTGTTGACTTCTTTGTTGGTATTCTTCTTTGTTGGGTTGGGCTTCTTTGATCTGTTTGCTATCTATATTCTTGCTTTGCATGCTACTCTGTTGGCTTATTCTTTGCTTTGTTAAGTCATGTTGGCTTGTTCTTTGCTTTGTTAAGTCATAACTTTGTTAAGGTCTTAAGGATCGGACAATTAATTTGTTGGCTTATTCTTTCTTGACTTCTTTGTATTTTAAACATTTGTTGTTAAGTTACTTTCTTCTTTGGACAATTTAAGTTAACAAATATTTGCCTTGTTAGACGATTAATTTGTTAAACAGTTAAGTAGTTATCAATAAATATATTGGATGTTAGTTCGGTTATTACGAATACAAATTACAATTGATTTATTAAATTATTCGATTATTCGGTTATTTTCAAATTTGGTTATTATTTGGATAGTAAAATTATCAATAATTCGGTTTTCGGTTATAACCGAATAGCTTATTCGGTTCGGTTATAACCGAATGATCACTCTTATGCACTACACCTCCCTCATGGAAGCTCTTAAAATAGAGTTTGAGCATACCATTGGACTTAGAAAAAGGAGTCAATCAGAACTGTGCAATCACCGCTGCGAAGAACTGTCGGGAAGGCGGCGCATGGAGCTCACACGCGCCGGAGCGTTGCATTGCCCATGCGCGGCTCCTGCTAATCGAATATCTCTAATAAGATTCTCTCCCTTTTCTTTTCTCAAAAAAAATAGACATGGCTAGATTGCATCTCTTAACTACCAATATGATTGCAACGTTAGTAGCTGCTAGCAACCCTTTGTCAGATGAACAACACATTCGGACAACGATACGCTCATTTCCCAACAATTGGAACAATCTCAAGGTTAACATAGCTCAAAATGAAAATATTAAATCTCTGGAAGATAGTTTTCATCACCTTGAGCGCTTAAAAGCTGAGCAGCTGGTGGTTGAGCGTTTAAGGACTAAAGGACTAGAAGATGAAAGTCTAAATGCTCAACAAATAGAGATTGCTAATGTTAATGAGCCTCAGAAGGTTGCAGAGGCTGGTGAGAAGGACAATGCCAAGTTGATTTGTTACAACTGTGGCACATCACGACACTTCGCTCGTGACTGCACCGAGTCGAAGAAGGTAATCACTTGTCTTGATCAAACTATGTGTTTAATGTCTTTCACTGTATTCGTTGGACATTCTCTCAATGTATGAATTGTAGATTCCGGAGCAATGGACCACATAGCACGTGATCGGACAGGGTTCGTGGAGTATCATCGAGTTCTAACTAGCAAAAAAGTACTAATGGGGAATGACTCCAGTGTTGATGTGCTAGGAATCGACACTTACAAATTGGAGATGCGAGAATGCTTTGCATTGATTCTTCATAATATAATCTAAGCACCAGATGTGCGAAAATTTATTTTTTATTCTTGCAGTACTTAGTTTAGACTACTCTATTCGTTTTGAGAATAACGGTGGTATAATTTCTCATGGGACTGAAATTTATGGATATAAATTTATTTCTAATGGTTTTATGATTTTAGATACTATTAATTCTAGCGTTAATAGTAATGATTCTTATTCCTTGCATGTTGAAAATGATCATGATAGTTCAATTAAATAATATGCTAGATTAGGTTATATTGGACAGAATAGAATGGACTAGGCTATCTCGAGCAGATCTTTTAAGCCCACTCGCTAAGATCAATCTCTCCCTTGTGAACATTGTGTTAGCGGGGAAATCAACAACAAAATCATTTGGTAAAGTCACTAGGGTAAAAACACCTTTGTACTCATTCACTAAGACATCTGTAGTCGTGACCCTATGAATATGAAAGAAAGGCACAGACGTTTCTATTTTCTCACAATGATAGATGACTATACGCGCTTCGGGTACAATTTCTTAATATCTCACAAGTCTGAGACATTAGATTGCTTTAGACATTATTTAATTGAAATCGAGAAACAGTTGGATAAAAGTGTTAAGACACTTCGAATTGACCGAGACCGCGAGTATTTGTCCGATCAGTTTAAAAAACTTGGTGAGGAAGCAATGTTATAGCCTCCTCTACACATGTTGTAACAAAATTAATACAACTAATATCACCAAACCATAAGAGCTACTATCTCAACCTAAAATCACCATAATTTACACCTAAAAGATCAAAACATATAAAAAGATTGAAGAATATGGAAAAAGGCATGATGAGGTTTTTGGCTCTGCAAAATTAATTACAACACTAACCAATCCAAAGACAGCAAGAAAAACAAAAATCTCCTCTCCCCGAGCAATGAACAATTTACCACATGCTTCACCTTGTACACATCGTGACCTATGCACAAGAAAACTCAAATTCAGAGATGTTTAGTGAAGCATTATTTACCCCACCCTTGGGGTGGGAGTGGGGGTGGGGGTGGGGTGGGGTGGGAGTGGGGTAAGAGATGGAGAGAAAATCACCCAACAAAGAATATAAGATGCAACTAAAAGTATAGCATATGAAAACATCAATAAGTGTGAACGAAAGACAAATTTGTCAAAAAAAAGTGACGACGTTGTCATCATGTTTGAACTAAAAGTACAAGGCTCACATCCAATAAACCTATATGTATAAAATGAAATCAACAAAGCATGTTTAAGTTGGGTGGTACTGGGTCTGTAGTGCACTGCACCTTCTATGTAAGCATTCTCAGACAATTTTATTGCGAATTTCTTCAAGTTTTTTCAAGATCTCTCCTGGAGTTCTATCCAATTCATCTGCAATTTTCCGTTGCAAATCCAACGGCAATGTTGGGTACTGCTCACACAAATCTCCATCGACCACATCCTACAAAATCATGCCCAAAGTTTGTTGTTATTCCAACATTCTTAAAAATCAGCCCAAAATATTCACAAATATTACATCGAAAGATAGTTGATGCAATTTTCCAAACATATTCTGCAAAAAACTCGTGAACAAAAATATAAGTAATATCAGCAGCAACTACTACTGCATGACCAGGTCAATAGTTTGCAACTAGAGCCTTTCTTGTCCCAAAATGTGATTTCTTCATACACAATCAAAGGCACGAGAGGTGTGCTTGATTGTTCCAAGGAAAACCAATAATATCAAAAATAGACTGCCCTTTTGATAAAATAACCAATATCTCCCAAGAGAAAATGAGAAACAAGATAAACCCAATGAAAATGAGCACAATTTCATGTGCTCTCAGTGTACTTCATCCACACAAACACAAAGATGGAGAGGTTTTTTTTTTTTGATTTTTTTGTTTTTTTTTTGGGGTGTTAGGAATTACGATGCCAGAGCATCAAACCTCTTGTAGAAACTTAAGAGAGGAAAAAGTTGAAATCCCACCTCCCTCCATAATGTGAAACTCATAATCATAGTTGTTAAGGCGTCGCCTAGGCGTCTAGGCGATGAAAAAATGATACGGCGATGGGCGCCTTGAGGTGGAGTTGCTAAGACGTGCACCTTGGGACGCCTTGGCGACGCCATGATGCACGCCTTAACAGCTCTGGCTCAATCAAAGTATTGATCCATTAACCCATGACCCATCGATTACAAACCCACAACCCATCGATTAAAAACCAGGGAGAAAGGAAATAAAACCCTAAAAAACTTATTAGTAATCAGATTCGACACATCTTTATCAGACTACATATTTGTGATGGTTGGTTACAACTTTATTTTCTATGTGGTGTTTGTTGAATTCTTCATTTCTTTTACTAATTTTTAATATAAAGTGTTTTGTTTTTAGATTGTTATTACCAAGTATTTACATAATTATGTCTTTAATGTTATTCCATAGTGTTATGTTTTGAGTTTTAATGTATATGAAATTTTATTGTCAATATACTTGTTAAGTAAAATAAATAATATATAAATTGCACATTGTAAACGACTTGTCTGCATACGGACGCCATAGCGGTCACCTAGACGTCCAGGCAGTCGGCTACCGCCATGACTCGTCGTGGCGCCGTGACAACTATGCTCATAATTTTTAAGTAGAGAAGGTTATTTATTTGTTTATATCTTATCACGGAGACAGAAGTATTAGAATGAAATTAATGTTGCAAGGGACAGAAAAGAAAAACTGGTTAGTACCGATGGAATAGAACAACCTCAAACACATGAAATTTTACACCCATTATGTTCAAATAAATGATAATCCCTCCATAAATTAAGAGTTACGACACTACGCGCACAATTATTTTGCACTCCGTGATCCTACTCATCCAGAGAGAGAAAGAATGGGAGGAAGTGTGGGAAGGAGGAACTGTAATGCATGAGCATATCACTTCCTGCTCAGAGCCAAGCAATTTTGAAACTACTAAATCTAAAAGCAAAACTATAGCCCCTTTACCAACATAATATAATACTTAGAGATCTTATTGACAATATAATAAATCAAACTAGTGATGATGTAAAACATGATGCATATATTGGTTCACATAAATGGATATTCTCTCTGGTACGAGTGCTTGAATGTGCAGTGCACAAGGGAAACACAAAGCTTACCTTAACAGGAAAATACGCAGATCTATATGACATGTGGTCTCTTCCACACAAAGGTGGATGTTCCTGCCTCATATGCATCTCCAAATGATTGAAGAAGTCAACATCATCCCTAGAATTGAATGCAACCAATGCCCCTAAGCTCCCCATCACAGTTCCATAAATGATAGACTCCTGACCTCCAGGAATTAGGGATGCTTTCTGCAAGGATGTTATAACATCACCAACATGAAACTGCACTATTTCTTCCACTTTGTTCGGGGCTCCATTCAGCTTCCCCTGCTCCCATTTTATCTTTCCACCAGTTGGATCTTCTTCGATCTCATCAGAGACATCCTGTGGTAACCGCACAAAATAGATATTCCCAAACTTGTCTCCACCAGCCATGGTGTCAAAATCTATATGGTATGATGCAGTAAGCCATCTTGGGACAGAATCATCAGCAAATATATACAGCTCATTGTCATCACGTCTATACTTGCAATAATGAAATGACTGTAAAGAATGGAAAACACCAAGAAATAGTGCAATCAGTAGACAGATATAGAAGCAAAAATAATAATTTATTTGAGCATCAATTCAAACCAGAAGTAGTAGTTGTGAGTTGCAACAAATTGAGGGCAAACAACATAAAAAATCGAGAAATTTTTTTATCTTCACCTTCTAAGATTTTAAAAGTAGAAATATATAACATCTTGCTTCCTATCAAAATGAAACTGCCTTAAGACCAGTTAAGGAAAGTTCTTTTTTAAGCATGTCTGGGGATTTAACTGCATGTATTTTAGCATAGACTCTTTAAAGTTTAGATTATGGGATGCATTCTTCTAAAAATTTCCTTTATTATGTTTATATAATAAATTTTGAGAGAGAATAGAAAGAAAAAAAAATCAAAAAGAATTTAGAAGATTTTTGCTGTAGAGAAATTAAAAACTTGCTTTTGAAAGAAAAAAAGTTAAAATAATCTAGAATGCATTATTTGGAAAAGTTAAAAATGCAGATGATGAAGATTTATAATGGAGGAGAATGCATTATACAATGGCAGATACAAAATGAGGATTACATTCATTAAATGAACAACTGTTAGATAGCTTAGCTGCGAATTGAAGCATAATTTAACTTGTACTCAATTTGTTGGCAACCTTAAAAATTCACTTTATAATGATATTGCAATAAAGGGCTGCTCAACTTGTTTGTTAAAGAAAAATGTAAGTAAGCGGACAGGAAAATATCGGAGATGGGTGCTTAGATGGATGAGAGGCAAGCCTCGAAAGGATAACTAAAAGATAACTACAGCAAATGTCATGACGAATAATATAAAGTCATTGCGAGTCTGACAACCAGCACATGGTCAATTGAATCCTCTATATGCTATTGGGCATGGACATGCAAATGCTCCTAAGAGACAATACAAGATCCTCCAAATCAAAGCTTAAAGTTAAAATAGAAAATCAATTATATATTATGAAGTCTAGATATCGTAAGAGAGTATACCTCCTGAATATCACCCACATAAATCCGATCACGATAGGTGTGAATAGAGGTGATTGTGTTGGGGAATAATTTATTCTCACATTTTCTAAGCAATCTCCTCTTCCCCAAATCATACAATCTAAGCACAGGTCCAATTCCGGCAAGTAATCTTCCTTGGAACTGGGACAACACAAGAGGGACACCATCAACTTGTGTCTTGTGCAAAAGTTCAAGGGACCTCCCATCTTTTAGAAAGCGATAAATATGAACGTATCCGGCTGAGAAAGATCTTTTGGGCCAAAATTGCAGGCCGTTTGCTGTACCAACAGCTAAAAGAGTTCCATACTCTTTATCATGGAAGTTCACTGTGCATATACTGAAGGCAGCTTCGTTATCCTGTAGCTCCAGCAGGCAAGTTGTTTCTGTTGTCCTTGGGTCAAGGACTCTGATACAAGAAACCCACTTGTCTGACTCTGCTTTAGGATAACCATACTGCTCATCAGAGAGGGGATCATCCTTATCCTCGTCCTCACCACCATTCTCCGTCTCCTTTCTTCCATTTTCACCAATTCCAGCAGCCTCAAAGCACTCCTTTCTTGCTGCTTCACGCTCTTCAGCTGCAAATGCTCCCTGATCACTCTCAATGATAACCAAAAGTTTCCTCTTGGGTTGAAGCACAAACTTTCTTGGTGTATACCTTAAAGGAATTGTAGTTTCATTAAATGTTTCTCCTAATCTCTCAATGGTAAAAACCCTTAAAGCATCTCCAGCAACAGCAACAACACCTTCGGCACACTGATCAGAAGAAAATGAGGCTGCATATTCAAGAGTCTCATATGACAAGGGAGTAAGTAAAAAATGCCCTTGGTGGATATAACCAAGCCATGGTCTACTCGATAAACAAAGCATAGCACGCCGTCCTCTCACAGTGACAGAGAAGAGCTTTGGGGCTCTCAGTCCTAAGAATCGGGAGCGAGCATCTGACAGCTGGCCTGTCACCATGTCCACCACTGTTCTGAATAAAACCCCACTCTGTAAACCTGCATTAAGAAAAAGGCTTGCAGGGTGGTCTGCACCATCCTCCCCCCGCCTATAGAGGCCTGAACTTCAAGAAAGAGGAGAGATTCTGGGGATGAAGAGACACTTTGAAGGCTCAGAATCTGCATACAGTCATCAGGATCTAATGATAAGATACGGATAGTGTTGTCATATGATCCTACTGCAAGGAAGCGGGATCTCTGTCTTCCTTCAGGAACGGGCGCAATGTCCAAACAAGCTATATCCCCAGACATTTCGTGTTTCTCAACCTCCATTAACTGGCCAGTCATATCCACCTCAAAGTATATAAGTTCTCCTCCACTCAGGGCAATAACCACCTGAAGCCTATTAGACCCAACCTTAACAATTGTTCTTTTTCCAGGAGTTCTCCATTCATTTATACGCCCATCTTCCCTTATATGCCTAATACCACTTGGATGAACTTGCATGAGTGAATCATCACCTATCAAAGATACAGCAAGCGAAGGGGTAGTATCAAGGAACCCACTATCACTAACTTCTTCAACTGTCTCACCAATAGAGAGGACAAGAGTAGCGTTAGCAAAAGAAACAACAATATAAGCATCAAATTCATCATTGACATTCTTTTTCACAGTCCAAACTGCACTTGGAACACCAGGAAGCTGGGACACAGCCATTTCACTAATAGCCAAACCTGGTCTTAGTATCCTTAGCGAAGAACGAGGACCCCGCCCACAAAGTGAAAATATCTGAGGAGTTTCTTCCTCAAAGAGATTTGTTACTTTCATGTCCATGATTGGCATCAAGCTCTCAACTTGGTCAATTCTAACAAGGTTCTTCAGGCCTCTGGGCTGGAAAAACAGGGGCTGAAAACCTTCCTCTGTTTCCATTAGTGTAGAAGACGAAGATTCCACGTCAGGATCATCTCCAATTGCCTGGAATTGATACAAACCATGATTCCCAAACTCTGATGCAGCAAAGAGAAACCCAGATTTCAGCACACACAATGAAGCTGTAACTGGGATAGAATCAAAATACTTGATTTTTAACTCAGAAACACGTTCATTATCATGTTCCAGTGTTACCTTAAAGACATCCCCATACTCTGTTTGCAAGAGAAAGAAAAACATGGACTTCTGTTTGTGCATAGCAGCAGAAACTATAAGAACCCCACGTTCAGCCGGCAAATCCGCTCGTCTAGGAATCACAGCTCGCACATCCAGGAAACCCTGATTCTTATATATTACAAAATTTTCAGCACATACGAGTACACCACTAGGGCCATCCCCACCACCCGGCACTGTAACAAGCATATTAGCACCATTATCAACCTGCTCCGACCACTTCCTCGAAACGTGGTTAAGCCCTAAATCTAATTCATAAAATGTAAGGTGTTTTTGTGCCTCACTTGCAGCCTGCCCAGTAGAATCCTGGTCAGCTTCCACGTAATCCAACTCAATTGCCGCAAATATTGGATTATCAAACCCACAATCAACCCCAGTAATAGAATACACAATAGTATGCGACTTGTGCGCCTCTAAAGGCGACGAAATTGTTAACCTAGCTGA
The DNA here is from genome assembly GCA_020205615.1 of Panax quinquefolius. Lineage (NCBI taxonomy): Eukaryota > Viridiplantae > Streptophyta > Magnoliopsida > Apiales > Araliaceae > Panax > Panax quinquefolius. The sequence continues at coordinate 129,936,428 of CM035167.1, forward strand.
AGTATCTCTATTCAACACATAAACAAGCTTCTGCTTTTCACAAGCCCCAATCATTACAGCGCGACCTTTCGGGTCAATTGCCAAGTACTGACCAGGAACAATCCGGCGACAGCCCAATTTTCCAAAAGTTTCTTGGTGAATTTTATCAAACACATTCTTTTCTTTGTTGTATTCAAGGATTACAATGCGACCCGAATCAGAACCAACAACAATGTAATCTTTTTGAGCACCAGTTAAACGAAATTGAGCTAAAGAACGAATAGCACCGAATACTTCAACTGAGAGAATAGTTTGGATCTTACCATTATCGTCAGGTCGCATGAGATCGAGGACTTTGCCGCGAGCAACCACGATTTCTTGGGATTTTCCGCCGGTGAAGCTGCCGTTAATGGCGCAGACTATGCCGGTGGCTTGTTGCAGAGTGAGATTGTAGAGATACATAGCTAAAACCCTATAAATGAATTTGAAAAAAAAACATTAGGGTTTATATAGAAATACTTGGAAGAATATACTAAACCCTATAAATCAAAAATGAAAGAGAAGACATCATTAGCCCCTGTTAAAGACTAAAGAGAGAGAAAGGGTTTTAGCAAATGACAGTCAGAAACCGAGTTCTGAACTTCTGGTTTGAGGCGGTTTTTTTGTGACAGTTAGCTAGTTAGGGCGGTATAAAAATTTAGAATATGAGTACTTCTAGGAGGATCGGGCTTTTCCGACCGGAGTAGTGACCTTCCGGATTTTTTTTTATTTTTTTATTTTTATTTTTTGTTTTTGACTATAAAATAATTAATGTGATTTATTAAAATTAAAATTTTTATAAAATGCAGTGATTTAGGTGTCATTTGGATACACGTAAAAAACAGAGTTGTACAGACTATATAACCCTGTTTGTTGTGTGTATCCAAAAGACACCTAAATCACTGCATTTTATAAAAATTCGATTCAATAAATCACATTAATTATTTCAGATCAAAAACAACAAAAAAAAATCAATCGATCACTACTCCTATTGAAAAAAATCTGATCCCCTAGACTTTCTATTTTGTATACGACTTGTGTATATAATAGAGTCATTGCTTGGAAACTTATTAATGTATATAATTGGTAAGAATTATATACAAAAATTATCACTAATACTTATCGAGATGGACATAGAAAATTCGCAATATATAGATCAAATAATCAACATATACCACGGACTAAAGGCGAACTTTAAAAAAAATACACGCGGGGCAATTTGGTCGAGTGGGGTGTAAGACCCCAACTTTTTGAATAAAGATTAAATTTTTTCGAAATATATTTTTGAATATTATGGTGTGGATTTGATATAATGTTATAGTTGTAAGTAATATTTATAAATTTTGCAAAAGACGCAAAGTTGTTATATAATATTCGATTGGTTTGGGAAATATTCGTTTTAACAGGAATATTCGTACAACGACACAATCATTGGTGAACCCCACAACGGAATTATTATTTGATTGAGAAAACGACAAAAATATTTTATAAAAATAACGGCGGAAGTTTTACTACTGTTAACTGTTGAAACACCCTTGTTAAAAAAATGCGATATCTGGCGTGGTTGCGTAGTAGCACACTCAGATTGATTATTGATCTTACGTGAGAAGTCACTCGCTTATACTAAATTATTCTATACAGAATAATTCGTTGCGTCATATCTATCATATTATTGATTCAATTATTGTCACAATGTCATCTGCGTAAAATGTTTTTTATTAAATCAATACTTGATTTATTAAAGTTATTCATATTATAAATTGCAATATTTACAATGTCTAAGTTACATCGGAGAGGTTTAGTCACCTAATCAATTGCGCCGTCGATAGGAGAAATCCTTATTGAAAGCCCTCTTCCTGAGGAACGACTTCTGTTGATAAATATTGTGAGTTATAATATTAATAATGATTGTTGTTCTGAGTTGAATTTGGAGACGCGGACGTGATATTTGAGTCCGAAACGACGAAATTAGTAAAAATAGTCTATAAACACAAAAATTTTCGGGATTCACTATTTGGTCAAAAAGTCAACAATTGACTTTTTTCGGGAAAAGACAAACTTCAAAATTTCAAAATTTATATTTTAGATAAAAATAGTTTCATTATGTTGGAATTGTTTGTGTTAGTGAAAATTGACATTTATTCCGATGATAATTGATGTCTAGGGGTTATGTTGATAAATCGGATAATTTATCGGATAAATGAGCAATTAATTGCTACTAATTCACATACTTATATAACTATTTGTTTACATATGTGTACTATTGAATCACATTATTTACTATTAGGGGAGTTGGTGCAAGATTGATAATACTTGCATGACTAAATTAAAAATGGAGGTATAGATGGTGGTACTATACTGAAATTCGTATTTTTCACATGATTATACTATTGATTCACATGATTGAACTATTGATTCACATTATTTACTATTAGGGGAGTTGGTGAAAGATTGATAATACTTGCAGGACTAAATTATAAATGAAAGAAAAGTTGAAGGTATTGTACTGTAATTTTCGAGCCCCAAAACGTGTAATTATCAAACTATATTTTTTTATAAATAGAAGCTCATTTTTCCTTCATTTCTCACCAATTCACAAAAGCTTTAGAGCGATTATTATAGAGAGAAATTATAGAGAGAAAGAAGAAGAAAACTCACACCTCACTATTCCAAAGATCCGGTTTTTTCCAAGGTAGGGAGTATTATTTCTTTCTTATCTATGAAGAGAACTTCATTATTCCATTCTTTATTATTCTCGTTGAATAACATGTATACGCTGAGCTACCCTATATTTGGTGAAATTCTTCCATTGTTCCATTCTTTATCATTCTGTTGGAACATCCTGCATGCAAAGCGTTTCTACGGGACCGGTTTCCGTCTTTATTATTCTGTTGGAATATCTTATGCATGCGTTTCTACGCCAACCCGATTCCGCCTTTTTATTATTCTCATTGGAATATCCTCATTATTCAATGGTTTCTACTACGGACTGATTCCGCCTCTTTATTATTCTATTGAATATCCTCGTCTGCATGCGTTTACGCCTTGGGACGATTCCGTTATTTATTATTCTTCATTGGAATAACTCCGCCTATGCGGTCTATCGTCGCATGCCCGGTGATTTCTTTTGTTATTCCATTCCTTATTATACTCGGTTGGTTAAAGTTTTGACTTCTATACTCCATGAAATTAGTGGAATATCCTTGATATTTGCGTTTCATCCAAAGATCTTTTCATGGAAATATTCTTCCGAGCATTCTTGAATTTTATTCTTCTACAAAGTAGTAAGATCATGTTGACAATTTGGACGTTATTAGTTCATGGATAAATTAATTCTTGAACTTGTTTTATTGAATTCTTATATCATTGTCATCATCCTCATGTTTATATTTTGTTGAAAGTCATCTATGGCCTATAAAGGCATAGATGGACTTGGTATGATTATGACTGTGGATTATTCGATTGTAATCATGGCCGTAATGTTACAAATGATGTGGTAAAAGTCCTCATTGGCCGTAGTGCATTGATGGACGAGTTGTTGGCATGATCATAACCATTATTGAATACACAAATATTCTTGGCCCGTAGTGCATGGATAATTGTGGTCGTGATACTAAAGAATATCCTCGGCCAGTAGTGCGGGGTGATTCGATGATGTGGATTATTTATTAAAATTCGAGTCCCAAATGATAAAAGTGATGAAAAACCTTCTAAATCATAAAAGATAGTAGATTTTATTCTCTACTTGACTCTTTTAATGGATTATTCTGTTCTACCGCAGCTTAAATTTGATGGTTGTTATATTGTATCATTTAACACTTTGTTGAAGGCTAACGATAATATATTCTACATTATCTTAGTCATAATATTTTCTCTTGGGCTAGTTTAGCTCACCCTTTTACTTTTATTGTTCTCTTGTGAAATGAGAACGTAGCGAGGACTAGTCGGGAACGGAGTGACTGGACGTATGATAAGATTAGTAGTCCTCACTATTCTATGAAATAGTGTAATAATAATTGTAATAAGGACTCCTTTTGAGTTTGTATAATCTCTAGTAGACAATATTTGTATTCAAACTCACAGTTTATATTTTATAAGTATTGAACACGACAACGTATTATTAAGTTGTATTTAAACTTATGTACCATGTAAGTGGCGACCCAAGATGGGTGACGTATACCTAATTTTGGGAGCGTCACAATTGGTATCAAAGCTTAGGGATATGATCCCTGGCTAAGATGTGAGACTAGAACTAGAGGGGAGAGATTTGAGAATTCCTTCGCTAGTATGACCTACCTAAGTTTATTTGGTATTTGATTGGTCGGTCAGAGTATAGTGATAATATGTTGCATGTCAATTAACCCTTGTTTTGTGGTAGTGTTTGAAAATGGCATCCGAGAATGTTGAGAACATCAATGGAGCACAGAGACCGCTTGAGTCTCCACGGATCAATAACTGTGACAACGCATCGTCGAGGCGACAATCCTTATGCAAACAACAACACTAACCAAATGATGAACGATGGAATGTTCCGAGGCTTCATGCAATTCATGCAACATCAGGCGAGAGCGACTCCTGTTTAAAATGCAGGTGTAAACATAGGAAACTCTCGGACGGTCACCGCTAAACAGTTCAAGGAGCTAGGACCACTGGAGTTTATTGGAGAGCCAAAACCACTTAAGGCGGAAGCATGGATAAAGCAAATCACCAAGATATTTGATGTCTTGGGATGCTCCGAGGAGAAAAATATTCCCTTCGCCACCTTTATGTTGCGTGAAGAAGCAGATTACTGGTGGAAATCTGTAAAACGTACCCAGCTTGACGCACTCAAGATGTCTTGGGAGAAGTTCCAAGAGCTGTTCAATGACAAGTACTTTCCCGAAAGTATTCGTCACATGAAGGAGGTGGAGTTTATCAAGTTGGAACAAAACAATATGACCGTCTCGCAATACGAGGCTAAATTTACGAAGTTATCCCGGTTTGCATCCCATTTGGTCGATAATGAGGAGCGAATGACATGAATGTTTTTAAGAGGTTTGAAATCGGAGATACGTCAATATCTTATTTCTCATAAACCGTGTTTTGTACTCGGATGTTGTAAATAGGGCTCGATTATTGGAGCCGCGATAACGAGTCAACGCAACCAAGAGAAAGCAAATGCAACATGAAAATACCAAAGGTATCACCATCGAAGCGGTGAAAACAAACGTGGAGGAATCAACATGCGAAAATGGTAACCACTTGGTGTAATCATGGCGAAGACAAGAAAAATGGACATTTCAAGAAAAGGAGATTCAACAATGATGGAAAGACGCCAAGACCAAAGAACCGTGGTTAAGGAAGGAGAACGACCACCTATCATATGCTTCAAATGCGAGGGGAGGGACATATCACCAAACCGCGCTGATATCCAAAAGCGTGTTATAATTGTGGAAGAGAAGGTCACCTAGCCCAATTTTGTCATTCACCGAAGATAAGTTCAGCTAGGATGGAGGCACCAAAGGTCGTCCCAGAAAAGTCAAAGTCGGTGGTGCAAGGGAGAGCATTTGTTGTGACCTCCCAGAAAGCAAGGAACCTGAACGAGGTCATTACGGGTAAGCTTATCATAAACTCTAGTGAAGTCTATACCTTATTTGATACCGGTTCTACCAATTCTTTTATTTCTCCTACTTGCGCTCAACGTTTAAATTTGACTCTGGAGAAATTAGACTTTGACTTATCTGTTGAAACTCCATTAGGAGAAACCTTCATTACATCCACCGCTTATAAGTCTTGTTTGATTCAAATCGGTAACCGCACGTTACCTGTCGATCTTATCTCCTTAAAAATACTTTTATTTGACGTGATTCTAGGGATTGATTGGTTAACTACTCATCATGCTAAAATTGATTGTTTTCGTAAGGTTGTTAGCTTTCATATTCCTAATAAACCTATTATGCGAATTCAAGCGACCAAACCATTAAAATTAATCACGGTCATCTCAAGCCACAAAGCTATTCGTTTATTGAAAAACGGATGTCAAGCTTTCTTAGCTCATGTCACGGATTTAAACAAAAATACGTCAGATTTGAAGGATATTTCTATTGTTAATAAATTTCCTGACGTATTTCCTGAAGAACTTCCTGGCTTACCCCCAGAGCGTGAAGTTGAATTTTGTATCGACCTTGAACCCGGTACAAAACCCATTTCCAAAGCCCCATATCGAATGGCTCCTATTGAACTTCAGGTGTTAAAGACCCAATTGCAGGAATTGTTAGACATTGGTTTCATTCGTCCCTAAGACGTCTCCTTAGGGTGCTCCTGCTCTATTCGTGAAGAAGAAAGATGGGAGTATCGAAATTTGTATTGATTATCGGAGTTGAATCATGTCACCATCAAAATAGGTACCCATTGCCACGTATTGATGACCTGTTTGATCGATTATAAGGAGCACAATTTTTTCAAAGATCGATCTTAGCTTACGGATATCATCACCAAGGTTAAAAACGAGGATATTCTAAAGACGCCTTGAAACTCGATGACGGGCATTATGAATTCTTAGTCATGTCTTTTGGATTGACTAATGCTCCTACTGCTTTCATGGATATGATGAACCGAGTATTCAAGGAATATTTGGATCACTTTGTGGTCATCTTTATTGATGACATCCTTATTTATTCCAAAAGCCGTGAAGATCATGAGCAACACTTGAGGCCGATACTCCAAAAGCTTCGTGAATATAAGCTTTATGCCAAGTTAAAGAAATGCGAGTTACGGCTTGAGGAAGTAGCATTCCTTGGGCACGTAGTATCAAGTCATGGAATATCCGTTGACCCTTGAAAGATTGAAGCTATTCAAAGTCGGGAGCAACCTAAATCGATGGATCAAGACGTAGCTTTCTCGGTTTAGTCATTTGGTTATTATCGAGATTCATGGAAAGATTTTCTCGAATCGCTACTCCATTAACTCAAATGACTCGGAAAGATACAAAGTTCGGTTGAGCGAGGAATGTGAGAAGAGTTTTCAAGAACTAAAAGGAGACTCATTTCAAAGACCTGTTTTGACAATACCATCCGGTTCGGAGGATTTGTCATCTGAAAGTGATGCTTCGCAAAAGGGTTAGGATGTGTTCTCATGCAACATATGGGAAAGTCATAGCCTATGCCTCAAGATAACTCAAAGAATATGAGAGGAATTATCCTACTCATGATCTAGAGTTGGCAGCTGTTGTTTTCGCACTTAAAATTTGGAGGCATTACTTGTATGGAGAGAAAGTGGAGATCTTTACGGATCATAAAAGCCTCAAATATATCTTCACTCAAAAGGAACTCAACATGCGACAATGACGTTGGCTTGAACTGTTGAAAGATTATGATCATACCATCCAATACCATCCCGGAAAAGCGAGCGTGTAGTAGGCCGACCTTGAGTAGAAGATCATATGCGGGTATGAGTGCAATATTGTCAACGCAAAGGCCCATTTTGTATGACTTGTAAAGGATGGAGTTAGAGATAAAGACTCCAGGGACCCACATGATGATGGCAAACATACGAGTAGAACTGACTTTAATCGATAAAGTTAAATCTGCTCAAGCTACAGACCTGGAGCTAACGCGTATGAAGAAGAAAGTGCAAGAAGGTGTTATGCCGGAAGCAAGAATCGATGAGGAAGGAATACTTCGAGTCAACTCCAAACTTTGTGTTCCTAACAACCCTGATTTAAAGTATAAAATCATGATGGAGGCGCATAACACACCGTTTGCAATCCATCCTGGGAGTACCAAAATGTATCGTGATCTTCGACATATATTTTGGTGGAGCAATTTGAAGAGAGAGATAGCAGAGTTTATCTCAAGGTGTTTAACTTGTCAACGAGTCAAGGCGGAGCATCAAGTACCAAAAGGTCCATTGCAACCACTTGAAATTCCAGAATGGAAGTGGGAACACATTACTATGGATTCGTTACTGGTCTTCCCAAGGTTTCTCAAGGCATAGATGCAATTTGGTTTATTGTTGATAGATTGACCAAGTCTGCTCATTTCTTACCCATACGAGAAACTTATACACTTAAACGTCTTGCTCGTATGTACATAAACGAGATTGTAAGACTGCATGGTATGCCAGTATCCATAGTTTCTGATCGAGACCCAAGATTCACTTCAAGATTTTGGGTTAGTTTGCAAAAAGCTATGGGCACGGATTTACGATTTAGCTTCGGCATATCATCCTCGAAGACGGACGGCGTTCGGAGAGACCATTCAAACTCTTTAAGATCTATTAAGACTCGTGTCCTTGACTTCAAGGGAAGTTGGGATAAGTTCCTACCATTGGTGGAGTTTTCCTACAACAACAGTTATCAAACAAGTATCGGCATGGCTCCATTTGAGGCGTTGTATGGAAGAAAGTGTCGTTCTCCATTATCTTTGGGATGAGGTGGGTGAAGCAACGTTGTTGGGACCGGGAGTTGAGTACGTATGACTACGAAAAAGATTCAAACGATCCGAAATAACGATAAAAACTCACAAGATCGACAAAAAGAGTTATGCTGATCTTCATCGAAAGGACGTGGAATTCAATATTGGAGATCATGTGTTATTACGTGTTGCTCTATGGAAGGGAGTTAGAGATTTGGAAAGAGAGGAAAACTCAACCCTCGATTCATTGGCCCATTTTTAATCCTCGATTGAGTAGGAACTGTGGCGTATAGACTCGCTTTCTACCTTAAGTATGTCTCGTGTTCATAACCTTTTTTCACATATCTATGTTACGTAAATATGTGAAAGACCCGAACCACATTATTGAATTAGAACCAGACGAGATAGAGGAAGATTTAAAGTATGAAGAGTTACCTGTTAAAATCTTGGATAAAAAGGATCATATTCTACGCTCCAAGGATATACCTCAAGTCAAAGTTTTGTGGAGAAACCACGATGTGGAATAAATGACCTGGGAGTTAGAATCTGAGATGAAATCAAGATATCCTTACCTCTTCGACATACCAGGTACGCACCCTAATTTTGAGGACGAAATTTCATAAGAAGGGGTGGTTGTAAGACCCCAACTTTTTGAATAAAGATTAAATTTTCTCGAAATATATTTTTGAATATTATGGTGTGGATTTGATATAATGTTATAGTTGTGAGTAATATTTACAAATTTTGCAAAGTACGCAAGTTGTTATATAATATTCGATTGGTCAGGGAATATTCATTTTAACAGGGAATATTCGTATAACCAAGACAATCATTGGTGGACCCCACAATGTAATTATTGTTTGATTGAGAAAACGACAAAAATATTTTATGAAAATAACGGCGGAAGTTTTACCGTTAACTGTTTGAAACACACCGGTGTTAAAAGTACAATAATATCGTGGTTGCATAGTAGCACACTCAGTATTGATTATTGATGCTTACGTGAGAAGTCACTCGATTATACTAAATTATTACTACAAATAATTGTTTGCATCATATCTATCATATTATTGATTCAATTATTGTCACAGTATCATCTGCATAAAATGTTTTTTTATTAAATCAATACTTGAGACGACAAAGTTATTCATATTATAAATTGCAATATTTACAATGTCTAGAAATTCTGTCAAGGAGAGGTTTAGTCACCTAATTGCGCGTCAATAGGGAGAAATCCTTATTGGAAAGCCCCTCTTTCCTAGGAACGACCTGGTTGATAAATATTGTGAGTTATAATATTAATAATGAATGTTGTTCGGAGTTGAATTTGGAGACGCGGACGTGATATTTGAGTCCGGAACGACGAAATTAGTAAAAATAGTCTATAAACACAAAATTTTTCGTGATTCACTATTTAGTCAAAAAGTCAACAGTTGACTTTTTCGGAAAAAGTAAAACTTCGAAATTTCAAAATTTATATTTTAGATAAAAATAGTTTCATTAAGTTGGAATTGTTTGTGTTAGTGAAAATCGACATTTATTCCGATGATAATTAATGTCTAGGGGTTATGTTGATAAATCGGGCAATTTATCGGATAAATAAGCAATTAATTGCTACTAATTCACATGCTTATATAACTATTTGTTTACATATGTGTACTATTGAATCACATTATTTACTATTAGGGGAGTTGGTGCAAGATTGATAATACTTGCATGACTAAATTAAAAATTGAGGTATAGATGGAGGTACTATACTGAAATTCGTATTTTTCACATGATTATAATATTGATTCACATGATTGAACTATTGATTCACATTATTTACTATTAGGGGAGTTGGTGCAAGATTGATAATACTTGCAGGACTAAATTATAAATGAAAGAAAAGTTGGAGGTATTGTACTGTAATTTTTCGAGCCCCAAAACGTGCAATTATCGAAACTATATTTTTCTATAAATAGAAGCTCATTCTTCCTTCATTTCTCACCAATTCACAAAAGCTTTAGAGCGATTATTATAGAGAGAAATTATAGAGAGAAAGAAGAAGAAAAATCTACTACCTCACTATTCCAGTATCCAGTTTTTTCCAAGATAGGGATTATTATTTCTTTCTTATCTATGAATAGAACTTCTGTTATTCCATTCTTTATTATTCTGTTGGAATAATCTGTATACGCGGGCTACCCTATACTTGATGAAATTCTTTTGTTGTTCCATTCTTTATCATTCTATTGGAACATCCTGTTTGTATTCGTTATGTGGGACTGGTTCCGTCTTTTTATTATTCTGGAATATCACGTGCAATGCGTTTTCGTCGGACTGATTCCGCTCTTTATTATTCTCATTGGAATATCCTCGTACATGCGTTCTCTACGCCGAACTCCGATTCCGTCTTTATTATTCTCATTTGAATATATCACATGCATGCGTTTTTGGCGGACTGATTCCATCTTTATTATTACATTGGAATATCCCATGCTTAGCTTTTACGCTCGGATGTGATTACGTTATTTATTATTCTCGTTGGAATAACTTTTTTTGTCTTGATCTATCGCATGCCTGATGATTTCTTTTGTTATTTCATTCCTTATTATACTCAGTTGGTTAAAGTTTTGACTTCTATACTCCATGAAATTAGTGGAATATCCTTGATATTTGCGCTTCATCCAGTATCTTTTCATAGAAATATTCTTATGAGCATTCTTGAATTTTACTCTACAAAGCAGTATCATGTTGACAATTTGGACGTTGTTAATTCATGGATAAATTAATTCTTGAACTTGTTTTATTGAATTCTTATATCATTGTCATCATCCTCATGTTTATATTTTGTTGAAAGTCATATGTGGCCTATAGTGCATAGATGGACTTGGTATGATTATGACCAGGGATTATTCGGTGTAATCATGACCGTAATGTTACAAATGATGTGGTAAAAGTTCTCATTGGCCCGTAGTGCATTAATGGACAGTTGTTGGCATGATCATGACCATTAATGAATACACAAATATTCTTAGCCGTAGTGCACGGATAATTGTGGTCGTGATACTAAAGATTATCCTTGGCCGTAGTGCAGGGGTGATTCGATGATGTGAATTATTTATTAAGCTGAGTCTCAGCGATAAAAGTGATGAAAAACTTTCTAAATCATAAAAGATAGTAGATTTTATTCTCTACTTGACTCTTTTAATGGATTATGCTTGTTAAAGCATTGCGAGCTTAAATTTGATGGTTGTTATATTGTATCAGTTTAACACTGTTGAAGGCTAACGATAATATATTCTGCATTATCTTAGTCATAATATTTCCTACTGGGCTAGTTGAGCTCACCCTTTTACTTTTATTGTTCTCTTCAGAAAATGAGAACGTAGCAGGGACTAGTCGGGGAACGGAGTGACGGACCAGATGATAGCATTAGTAGTCCTCACTATTCTATGAAATAGTGTAATAATAATTGTAATAAGGACTCCTTTTGAGTTTGTATAATCTCTAGTAGACAATATTTGTATTCAAACTCACAGTTTATGTTTTGTCGTATTGAACACGACAGTTGTATTATTAAGTTGTATTTAAACTTATGTACCATGTAAGTGGCGACTCAAGATGGGTGACGTATACCTAATTTTGGAGGCGTCACATGGGGTGTGAAAAATGGGTCAGCCATATTAACAAAAAAAAAAAACTCATTCATAACTCATAATAGATGAACTCTTTCTCTCTCTAACTCTTCTCTATCTCTCAGCTCTGGCCAAATCGAATGAGTGAACCATAGAACAAATAGAGATTGAAATCGAGCCTAAAAGATCTGTAATAGTTCAGGGTTTGAGTCGTATACATAGCTAGCTGTATTTATCTTTCAGATTCTATAAATTCGTTGGAGCGCTGTGTAAACCCTAGAATTCATTTAGTGGAGAAGAACAAATTGATAGAGAGGCTAACTCATAGAAGAAGGTAATTAAATAATGAAAGATGATATCCAGTATTTAGTAGTTTTTGAGGGATATTATCAATTTTTTAGAAGCACTTTGATTATATAAAAAGAAAAGTTGGTTTTGGTGTTCCCTTGTTACGATTGCGTTTATGTGAAGTAATGGTCTTTAAAAGGTTTCTTCATTGTCAAAACTTGTATGTAATGTCTAATTTGTCTTTTACTTTAGAAAGATATGGGACTTGCAGCTTGTTTCATGAGTACATTGTTGCCTCCGTTTGAATATGATGATTCTATTATGGTATATGACACACTATATATATAACACTGTTACTCTTTTTTTATTCATGGTTTAGGCTATTATCACAGTTTTGAGTTATTAAGAAAAACTGTTTTTCCAAGACCATGGAAATCTACCCTCTTTTTTTTGGGAAGATTAACACGGCTCAATTGTTTTAAATTAGTCGTGTAGAATTTTGATATATTAATTGTTTTCACAAATTAGTTTCTTGATGATCAGTTCATCCATTTTGAAGGAAAATTAAGGAGGTTTTATTTATTTATATATTTATAATTCTTAGTTTATGAAGTAATTAGGATTGCCCAAGTTGCTTTCTGATTTGGCAAAATATCATAAATTGGATCAAGTTTCAGTTTCAAATTTCTCAATATACAAAAGGAAAAGGTAGAAAGTCATTTTCTTCAAAGCTATTGTAGCATGGTGAAATGAGTTTTATAACTGAGGTTGAATAATGCAAGGTTCAATTATTTCTCTTGCCTAAGTTAAAGCTCTTCTCTTGATTCAATTAATAGCACAGTAAATCCCATGGTTCCATGATCTGACAAAAGATTGGTTCCATAGTGCATAGAAAAGTAGCCCTTTGGTATAGTTTTATTTATTTGATTAAAATTTGATCAAATTTGTTGTAAATCTTCCCTGGTTAGGCTGGTTGGAATAACATAGTAAAACACTGACTTTGAAGTTTTTAGTCATACTTCCAAAGGTTAGCTTAAAACTCACATGACATAAATTTGTTCTATCTTTACTAGTTTTATGCACTATTTTGATAAACCTGAAATAAAATAAACCTTTGCTAGAAAATGAATATAGTTGTATTTCCCTGCTTTTAATCGATCTCATAAATTTGTTTTATCTTTTTTGTTCTAAATTGCAATGAAGGAACTACGACAGCGGAAGATACCCTTCACCATTCGCCGTTACCTGCCCAGCGAAAGATGAATTGATTGTGGAAGAATCTTGGAAGAGACAAGTTGGGGGTGATTAATATGAATTTGCATGTTCTTTGAAATGATTTAGTAAGGGAATATCAATATTAAGTTTGGGGAGATCTGATACTGAAGATGTCAATGGTGTACTGTAACCATTAACATGATAATCTATTGATCTTAGGTTGTATATGTTGTGTTCTGATTACTGGTGCACTAGTTTATAATCGTTGGATGAGTTGTTACATTTAAACGCTCGGATGTATTCATTTGCAATCTCCTTTGATTATGCAATGCTTCATATCCGTCACACCAACTGATGAAGTTACCACATTGCTGCATATTTTGGGACACAAATACGGTTGTATAAAAGGACCTTTGCTGCATATTTATTCACTTGTATAAAAGGACCAAATACGGACACACTAAATTTATTTACATACAAGTTCTCGTTCAAAAGGCAATACCAAAGTTCTAATATAACTCGCTGGATTCTGGCAGTAGCAACAAATGTCAAAAATCCATTGTCTAATGTGAGACCCCAGATTTTATCAATAAAGATTTAAATTTTGTTGAAATAATTTTTTAATATTATGGTGTGAATTTAAGATAATATTATAGTTATGGGTAGTATTTATAAATTTTGCAAAGTATGCAAGTGGTTATATTATATTCGATTGGTCGGGGAATATTTGGTTTAGCAGGGAATATTCGTACAACGGCTCAATCATTGGTGGACCCATTAATGTAATTATTATTTGGATTGAGAAAACGACAAAAATATTTTATTGAAATAACGGCGGAAGTTTTACTGGTAGTTCTTGTTGAACTACTCGGTAGTAAAAAATGCGATGTCGTGTGGTTGCATAAGTAGTAGCACGGTATTGATTATTGATGCTTATGTGAGAAGTCACTCAGTTTGATTCCATTATTGTCGATTAATAATATGAATTATTATAGCGATAATGACGTTTTGTTTTATTCGTATTATTAACGTAATAAAATAGAAACATCTTTTTATATAAAATAGAATACTTTATTAAAGTTATTCTATAAATAGAATATATTATATTTTATTATGCATAGTGTTGCATAGTGTTTTGCATAGTGTTTTGCATAGTATTGCATAGTGTTTGCATAGTAAAATGTTTTTATATAAATAGAATATATTATATTTTATTTAAAAGATTTTTCTTTAAATATGGACCGTCAGATTAAAGTAAATCAATCTGGACCGTTCATGGATTAGTTACTATGCATTCCATTTTCCTATAAATAGAAGCTCATTCCTTCATTATTTTCTTACGAATTCATTGAAACTCTAGAGAGAGAAATTATAGAGAGAAGCTATAGAGAAAATTATAGAAAGAAGAAGAGTATTCTGCTACTTCACTACTTCTATATTCGGTTCTTTTACGGTAAGGGGTGTTATTCTTTCTTCTTGAAGAGAACTTCAGTTATTCCATTCATTATTATTACATTGGAATAACTCGTAAAAAGTGGCATACCCTATACATAACTTTGTATCACGGCGTACCCTATACTTGGTGAAATCCTTATGTTATTCCATTGCTTATTATTCTCGTTGGAATAACTTTGTATCGCTGGTTTACCCTATACTTGGTGACATTCTTCTATTATTACATTGGAACATCACATGCATGTGTGTGTTTTACAGGACTGGTTCCGCTTTTATTATTCTGTTGGAACATCCTGTTTGTGTGTTTTACACCGACCGGTTCCGCTTTATCATTCTTTGGAATATCCTATCTCATGTGTGTTTACACCTGGATCGGTTCCATCTTTATTATTCATTGGAACATCCCAGCCGGTTGTGAATTTCACGACTTCGTTCCGTTATTATTATTACATTGGAATAACTTTGCATCTGCACCGCATGCATGGTGATTTCTTTTGTTATTCCATTCTTTATTATACCCAAATGGTTAAAACTTTGACTTCTATACTCCATGAAATTAGTAGAATATCCTTGATATTTGCGTTTCATCCAATATCTTTTCATGGAAATATTCTTTTGATCATTCTTGAATTTTACTCTCACGTAAACAAAGATCATGTTGATAATTTGGGCGTTAATAATTCATGGATTAAATAATTCTTGAACTTGTTTTATTGAATTATTATGTCATTGTCATCATCCTCATGTTATATTATGTTATCTTTGGCTTACGTGCATAGATGAACTTAGTATGATTATGACCAGGATCATTCGGTATAATCATGACTTGATATAAATGATGTGACAAAAGTCCTCGATGGCTTTAATGCGATGATGAATAGTTTTTGGTATGATTATGACCGAGGGTGATTCGGTATAGTCATGACCATTGATAATTTGATGAAAATCCTCGACCGTGGTACAGGGATGATTAGATGTGGTGGTTTATTTATTAAGTTTGAGTCTCAAATGATAAAATTGATGAAAACCTTTTAAAACCTAAAAGATAGTAGACTTTATTCTCTACTTGACTCTTTTAATGGGTTGCTTTATTCCGCTGCAGCTTAAACCGGTTGTCTATTGTATTTTATCGCTTTAACATTTGTTGAAGGCTAATGATAATTTATTCGCATTATCTTAGTCATAATATTTCTTCTTTGGGCTAGTTGAGCTCACCTTTTCTTTCACCGTTTCTTTCTTGAAATGAGAACATAAATGGGACGAAGTCGAGGAACGAAGTAATGGTCCGGATGATAGCATTAGTAGTCCTCACTATTCGTGAAATAGTGTGATAATAAATCAGTAATGAGGACTCCTTTTGAGTTTGTATAATATCTAGTAGACAAAATTTGTATTCAAACTCACGCTTTATGTCGTATTGTACACGACGCTTATATTAGTAAGTTGTATTTGAATTTATGTACCATGTAAGTGGCGACCCAAGATGGGTGACGATACCTAATTTTGGGGCGTCACGGTTGGTATCGAGCTTAGGGATATGATCTCCGGCTAAGATGTGAGACAAGAACTAGGAGGGAGAGACGGGAATTCCTTTCGCTAGTATGACCTACCTAAGTTTATGTGGTATTTATTTGGTCGGTCAGAGTATAGGGATAATATGTGATATGTTATTTAACCCATGTTTGGTGGCAGTATTTGAAAATGACATCTGAAAATATTGAGATAAGCAATGAAGCACATGAGACCGTTGAGTCAGCTCAACCAAAAGGTAATGAGCAACAACACGATAATAATCATAATGGCAGGCAACGGTCATCGGAACAATGATAACCATCGTGGGGGAAATTATCATGTCAAAAATGGTAACCATTTCGGTGGTAATCATGGCCAAGATAATAAGAATGGACATTTCAAGAAGAGAGGGTTCAACAATGATGTGAAGACGTCGGCATCAGCACCCGTTTCAAAGGAAGAAGAACGACCACCGGTCGTATGTTTCAAATGCGGACAGGAGGGACACATCCGTCCAAACTGTACGCAGCAATCCAAAGCGTGTTTTAATTGCGGAAGAGAAGGTCACTTAGCTCGATTTTATCGTATGGTGAAGTCAAGTCCAGTTGAGA
Organism: Panax quinquefolius; assembly: GCA_020205615.1. Classification (NCBI taxonomy): domain Eukaryota; kingdom Viridiplantae; phylum Streptophyta; class Magnoliopsida; order Apiales; family Araliaceae; genus Panax; species Panax quinquefolius. The sequence continues at coordinate 129,953,540 of CM035167.1, forward strand.
TAGTGATGCCAAAGGATGTCCCAGACAAGCCAAAGCCGGTAGTTTAAGAGAGAGCGTTTTTTTTTTCTCGTGACGAGGAACCTGAATAAAATTATCACGGGTAAGTTAATCATAAGCTCTTGCGAAGTCTATATCGTATTCGATACTGGTTCTACCTATTATTTTATCTCTCTTACTTGCGTTCAACGTTTAAATTTGACTCCAGAGAAATTGGACTTTGATTTATCTGTTTAAACTTAGTTGGGAGAAACCTTCGTTACCTCCACTGTTTATAAATCTTGTTGATTCAAATCGAAACTTTCACGTTACCTGTCAATCTTATCTCTTTGAAAATACTTGCCTTTGATTTTAGGAATCAATTGGTTAACTACTCATCATGCTTTTCGTAAGGTTGTTAGCTTTTATATTTATAACAACCTGTACCTGAAATTCAAAGTAACCAAACCTAAAATTAATCATTGTCATATCAAGCCATAAGTAAAGAGCCCCGAACCTTTCGTTGTTGACTTCCTTGTGTGGAATGCACCGCCGAGACTTTCTGCTGGCAACATCGGAATGAAGATGACAAGTTTATAGGTATCATTGTGAGGTGTTATCTAGGTTAAGGGATAGAAGTCACAGTTGGTATCAATGTGACGTACTATCCAAGTCTTGGATGAGAGTCACAGCTTTTGAATGATATTTCTATTATTAATAAATTTCTGGCGTATTCTTGAAGACTTCTTAGCCTACTTAGGCGTGAAATCGAATTTTGTATTGACCCCAAAGTCAAAAACCCATTTCTTAAACCCTCAAATATTTCTTCAACTAAATGAACAGTTTACGTGGTTTATGATGAAAGTCATAATAAAAGCATTGGACTAATGAAAATCATGGGTATTCGTGGTATTAGTAAGTTTTATGATGAGTTATGTTGGTTAGTATGTAAAAACATAAAAGTTTCTTAAAAATCACAAAGAGTTGAAAATCAGATTTTGGTGAAAAACGTAACATGAAATTCAATAGACCATATCTCCTATTATATTTTGAATTTTTGAATGTGGTCAAGTCCTAGAGTTAGATCTATGAGTTACCTAACTAATCCAAGTGGAATTACTGGAAAAGGTGTTGTAGATTTTGTGTGGACTGATTTTAGCAAAGGAGGCCAAAGCTGTAAATTTCAAAAATGCTACTGCCCAGAAACTTTAAGGGGCTGTTTCGGCCACTTAAATTATGAGAAAAATTCTGGCCTTTTGGGACATGAAGGTATGTGGTATAAAGTATCTCCTGTCCAAAAATGAGCTCATTCTGACTTAAAATGAGCAAGTTATGACTATTTCAATATTTAGGTTTTTCCGACGAAAAACGCTATAACCGGAGTTTTATAACTCCGATGACCATGAAATTTAAACTAGAAGCTCACGTTAACATGTGTAAGGTCCTGCCAAGATTTGGGAATTTTTGGAGTTAAACTTGAGGTAGCTAATTTCTTAAGGAATTAATTAGAAATTGATTTTTGAAAAATAGTAAATGAATTTTAAAAATTCCGAGAAAAATATATTTTCATCATGGGACTATATTATGCTAAATCCCAGAAAAGAAATATTTTTGGGACTGATTTGGTATTTTTCATGAAAATAGTTTAATTCTGAAACATATGAGTTAAATATGTTATGTGAAGTAACAAAGTTGAAAATAGGATATTATGGCTAGAGAATCCTATATAGAGTATATGTATATTTTTGAGAGATTTGATAATTGGTGATGATATCTTATGAGTATGGCATTTTGAATGATTAAATGCATTATATGGTAAAACGTAAACAATTAAGATAAATTGTTTATAAATTTAAGAAATGATTAAAATATTGTTATAATATTAATGATATTAGATTATGAGATTATTAAGTGATTGATAACATGGGGATATTCTTGAATCTGGATAAATTATATTATAAATGTTTAATATTTATCCTTTATCTCATTTGATTGATTCTTTATATCATTATCCTCACGCTTATATTATGTTGAAAGTCATTTGTGGCTGTGTGTGCATAGATGGACTTGGTATGATTATGACCAGGGATTTTTCGGTATAATCATAACCGTAATTGAAAACACAATTATCTTTGGCCGTAGTGCATGGATAATTTGTGGTCGTGATACTTAATGAATACACAATTATCTTTGGTAGTAGTGCATGGATAATTTGTGGTCGTGATACTAATGAATACACGATTATCTTTTGCCAGAGTGCATGGATAATTTATGGTCGTGATACTAATGAATACACAATTATCTTTGGTAGTAGTGATGCATGGATAATTTGTGGTCGTGATACTAAATGAATACACGATTATCTTTGGTAGTAGTGCATGGATAATTTGTGGTCGTGATACTTAATGAATACACGATTATCTTTGGTAGTAGTGCATTGATAGACTTGGTATGATTATGACCACGGATTATTCGGTATAATCATGGCCGTAATTGAAAACACGAATATCCTTAGCTAGTAGTACATGAATAATTCATGGTTGTGATACTATTAATCGAAGTCTCGATATTATTGGTTTTACAGTTATATATCTTTGGCACAGTAGTGCAAAGATGAATTGTTAATAAATATCTTTGGCACATGTAGTGCAAAGATGAATTGTTAATGAATATCTTTGGTAGGATTGCAAAGATGAACTTAATATTTTCAACGATAAAGGTATTCAAGGTATCCTCACCTCTTTATCATATCGTATCGTACCTAATTTCGAGGGCTTAAATTCCATAAGGAGGGAGATTGTGAGACCCCATTTTATCAATAAAGATTTAAATTTTGTTGAAATAATTTTTAATATTATGGTGTGAATTTAAGATAATATTATAGTTGTGGGTAGTATTTATAAATTTTGCAAAGTATGCAAGTGGTTATATTATATTCGATTGGTCGGGGAATATTTGGTTTAGCGGGGAATATTAAATGACAACTACCAATCATTGGTGGACCCATTAATGAAATTATTGTCGGATTGAAAAACGACAAAAATATTTTATTGAAATAACGGCGGAAGTTTTACTGGTGGTTCTTGTTGAACTACTTTCTAGTAGTAAAAGTACGATGTAATACGTGTGGTTGCATAAGAGTAGCACCACAGTATTGATTATTGATGCTTATGTGAGAAGTCACTCGGTTTGATTCCATTATTGTCGATTAATAATATGAATTATTATAGCGATAATGACGTTTTGTTTTATTCGTATTATTAACGTAATAAAATGAAACATCTTTTATATAAAATAGAATACTTTATTAAAGTTATTCTATAAATAGAATATATTATATTTTATTATGCATAGTGTTGCATAGTGTTTTGCATAGTGTTTTGCATAGTATTGCATAGTGTTTGCATAGTAAAATGTTTTTATATAAATAGAATATATTATATTTTATTTAAAAGATTTTTCTTTAAATATGGACCGTCAGATTAAAGTAAATCAATCTGGACCGTTCATGGATTAGTTTCTATGCATTCCATTTTCCTATAAATAGAAGCTCATTCCTTCATTATTTTCTTACGAATTCATTGAAACTCTGAGAGAGAAATTATAGAGAGAAGCTATAGAGAAAAATTATAGAAAGAAGAAGAGTATTCTACTACTTCTTCTACTTCTATATTCAGGTTCTTTTTACGGTAAGGGTGTTATTCTTTCTTCTTGAAGAGAACTTACATTATTCCATTCATTATTATTACATTGGAATAACTTTGTAAAAGTGGCATACCCTATACATAACTTTGTATCATGGCATATACCCTATACTTGGTGAAATCCTTATGTTATTCCATTGCTTATTATTCATTGGGAATAACTTTGTATCTGCCGATTTTTCCCTATACTTGGTGACATTCTTCTATTATTCATTTGGAACATCCTCGTGCATGTGTTTTTTACAGGACTTCGGTTCCGCTTTTATTATTCTGTTGGAACATCCTGTTTGTGTGTTTTACACCGGACTGGTTCCGTCTTTTTATCATTACATTTGGAATATCCTATCCGTCATGTTTTACAGGATCCGGTTCCATCTTTATTATTCTCATGGAACATCCTCGCTTGGTGTGAATTTCACCCGACCGGTTTCCGTTATTATTATTCTCATTGGAATAACTTTGCTACATGCTGCAATCTGCATGCATGGTGATTTCTTTTGTTATTCCATTCTTTATTATACCCAAATTGGTTAAAACTTTGACTTCTATACTCCATGAAATTAGTAGAATATCCTTGATATTTGCGTTTCATCCATATCTTTTCATGGAAATATTCTTTTGATCATTCTTGAATTTTACTCTCTGAAACAATATCATGTTGATAATTTGGGCGTTAATAATTCATGGATTAAATAATTCTTGAACTTGTTTTATTGAATTATTATGTCATTGTCATCATCCTCATGTTATATTATGTTATCTTTGGCTTTACGTGCATAGATGAACTTAGTATGATTATGACCGGGATCATTCGGTATAATCATGACTTGATATAAATGATGTGACAAAAGTCCTCGATGGCTTCGTAATGCGATGATGAATAGTTTTTGGTATGATTATGACCGGGGGTGATTCGGTATAGTCATGACCATTGATAATTTGATGAAAATCCTTGACCGTGTAGTGCGAGGATGATTAGATGTGGTGGTTTATTTATTTATTGTCGAGTCTCAAATGATAAAAATTGATGAAAACCTTTTAAAACCTAAAAGATAGTAGACTTTATTCTCTACTTGACTCTTTTAATGGGTTGCTTATTCCATTATGATTAAACCGGTTGTCTATTGTATTTTATCGGTTTAACAACTGTTGAAGGCTAATGATAATTTATTCGCATTATCTTAGTCATAATATTTCTTCTTGGGCTAGTTGAGCTCACCCTTTCTTTCACCGTTCTCTTGTGAAATGAGAACATAAATTTGGAGACCTGTCGGGGAGCAAGTAATGGTCCGAGAGGATAGCATTAGTAGTCCTCACTATTCTCGTGAAATATTGTGATAATAGTCTGTAATGAGGACTCCTTTTGAGTTTGTATAATATCTAGTAGACAAAATTTGTATTCAAACTCACGGTTTATGTAAGTATTGTACACGACAGTTATATTAGTAAGTTGTATTTGAATTTATGTACCATGTAAGTGGCGACCCAAGATGGGTGACGTATACCTAATTTTGGGGGCGTCACATCTAATGATAGTGGTTTTACTTATTACTTAATTTCTTCCGAGACTAATACAATATGCTACACAAATCTTGGGGAAGTGTTGCACTTCTGAGCCTTCCAGCAAAGAGGTTCTCTTACCAACATTAAAAATTATTTATGATTAAAGTAATATACTTCTAAGAACAAAACAACAAATACAAGTAGAACATGATTAAATTGACATAAACTATTGAAAAAAAATTATTCTAGAACATATATATATTTTATAGTGATATGACAGTATGATATGAGGCCACTATATGACACTTAGAAATATTTCATGCCTAGTGGGTTTTTGGTTATGAATTTTGACACATCTTATTGGCATTTTGGAAGAGGAGTTGCAAGTGGGCATAGTGTGGGTATAGCTTTTATGTCATGCCAGCACCAAAAATAGGTTGACATAATAGTGCCAATCTCTCTAATTAACTAGCCAGATCTATTCTTTTATAAGCATGTAAAAGAAATGTAATTTATAATGATCTGATCTGCTCTTCCTCAAATCATGCAATTCTGGCAAAAACATTAACTAATTTGGAAGTCACTACTTACCTTATAGCTACACTTATAAACGAAAAAAATTATTTTAAACTCCAAAAAACAAGTACTGTGCAAAGTAAATTTTAGAGAAATAGAGCTTCTAAAGGCATGCGTTAAAATAGTTTCATCTAACAAAGAACTTTCTAAAAACTTCAAAGTCAATGTTTTACTATGTTATTCCAACCAGCCTAACCAGGGAAGATTTACAACAAATCTAATCAAATTCTAATCAAATAAATAAAACCATACTAAAGGGCTACTTTTCTATGCACTATGAAACCAAAATTTCCAAAGATAATTTTCCCACTTAAATCTAGAGAAGTGATCTGATTTGTAATATAAATAAAGCACACAATCTTTTGTCAGATCATGGAACGAATTTATAGAATCTGAAAGATAAATACATTAGCTATGTATACACTGACTCAAACCCCGAACTATTACGGATCTTTTAGGCTCGATTTCAATCCCTATTTGTTCTATGGTTCACTCATTTGATTTGGCCAGAGCTGAGAGATAGAGAAGAGTTAGAGAGAGAAAGAGTTCATCTATTATGAGTTACGAATGAGTTTTTTTGTTTTGTTAATATGGCTGACCCATTTTTCACACCCCACCCGACCAAATTGCCCCGTGTGTATTTTTTTTTTTAAAGTTCGCCTTTAGTCCGTGGTATATGGTTCGTTGGAGAAAGATCTCCTATATATATATATATATATATATATATATATACGAACGTTATCTTACCTAGTATTAATAATATAAATAATTAATGAATGAGGACTGTGACGCCCCCAAAATTGGTATACATCATATATTTTGAGTCGCCAAATACATGGTACAAAATTCAAATACAACTTAATTATACAACAGTCGTGTAAAATGTAAGACCCCAACTTTTTGAATAAAGATTAAATTTTCTCGAAATATATTTTTAAATATTATGGTGTAGATTTGATATAATGTTATAGTTGTGGGTAATATTTACAAATTTTACAAAGTACATGAGTTGTTATATAATATTCAATTGGTTAGGGAATATTCGTTTTAACGAGGAATATTAAATGCAACAACACAATCATTGGTGGACCCCCATGGCGGAATTATTGTCGGATTGAGAAAACGACAAAAATACTTTATGAAAATAATGGCGGAAGTTTTACTGAATTAACTGTTGAAACACCGGTGTTAAAAGTAATACGATGTCTGGCGTGGTTGCATAGTAGCACACAAGATTGATTATTGATGCTTACGTGAGAAGTCACTCGGTTATACTCAATTATTACTTACGATAATTCTTTGCATCATATCTCTCATATTATTGATTCAATTATTGTCAAAGTATCATTTGCATAATATTTTATATTATTAAATCAATAATTGAGACGAAAAAGTTATTCATATTATTATTTGCAATATTGACAATGTCTAGAAGTTCTATCGAGGAGAGGTTTGGTCACCTAATTGCGCGCGATAAGGAGAAATCCTTATCGAAAAGCCCTCTTTCACAGGAGCGACACGGTTGTTAAATATTGTGAGTTATAATATTAATGATGAATAAGTTGTGTTGATTAAAAATGAATTTTGATAGTTCCAGTGTGTTGGGATTATTAGTGTTAGTGGAAATCGACATCTATTTCGATGATAATTGATGTCTAGGGGTTATATTGATAAATCGGGTAATTTATCGGATAAATGAGCAATTAATTGCTACTAATTCACATGCTTATATAACTATTTGTTCACATGTGTGTACTATTGAATCACATTATTTACTATTAGGGGAGTTGGTGCAAGATTGATAATACTTGCATGACTAAGTTAAAAATGGAGGTATAGATGGAGGTACTATACTATAATTTGTATTTTTCACATGATTATACAATTGATTCACATGATTGAACTATTGATTCACATTATTTACTATTAGTGGAGGTGGTGCAAGTTTGATAATACTTGCAGGACTAAATTAAAAATGAAAGACAAGTTGAAGGTATTGTACTGTAATTTTTCTAGCCCCAAAACGTGCAATTATCGAAACTATATTTTCCTATAAATAGAAGCTCATTCTTCCTTCATTTCTCACCAATTCACAAAAGCTTTAGAGCGATTATTATAAAGAGAATTATAGAGAGAAGAAGAAGAGAAAGTCTGCTACCTCACTATTCCAAAGATATCCGCTTTTTCAAGGTAGGGAGTATTATTTCTTTCTTATCCATGAAGAGAACTCCTGTTATTCCATTCTTTATTATTCTATTGGAATAACTTTGTATCGCGAACTACCCTATACTTGGTGAAATTCTTACATTATTCCATTCTTTATCATTACATTTGGAACATCACACATGCATGCGTTCTGTGGGACTGGTTCCATTATTTATCATTCTGTTGGGACATCACATGCATGCGTTCTCACAGGGGACTGATTTAAATCTTTATTATTTTGTTGTAATATCTTGTGCATGCGTTTCTGCGGATATGATTAAAATCTTTATTATTACATTTGAAATATCATATGCATGCGTTTTATCTGGGACTGATTAGTTTATTTATTATTACATTGGAATAACTTTTGCACTTGCGATCTATCGCGTACACAGTGATTTCTTTTGTTATTTCATTCCTTGTTATACTCGGTTGGGTAAAGTTTTGACTTTTATACTCCATGAAATTAGTGGAATATCTTTGATATTTAAGCTTCATCGATATCTTTTCATTGAAATATTCTTACGAGCATTCTTGAATTTTACTCCTGGCGGTATCATGTTGACAATTTGGGCGTTATTGATTCTGGATAAAATAATTCTTGAACTTGTTTTATTGAATTCTTATATCATTATCATCATCCTCGTGTTTATATTTTGTTGAAAGTCATCGTATGGCACATAGTGCATAGATGGACTTGGTATGATTATGACGAGAGATTATTGATGTAATCATAACCGTAATGTTACAAATGATGTGGTATAAAGTCCTCATTAGCCGTAGTGCATTGATGGGCCGATTGTTGGCATGATCATGACCATTAATGAATACACAAATATTCTTGGCGTGTGTGCATGGATAATTGTGGTGCATGATACTAAAGAATATCCTTGGCCATATTACGGGGGTGATTCGATGATGTGGATTATTTATTAAAATTGAGTCCCGATAAAGTGTTGAAAAACCTTTTAAATCGAGAAAAGATAGTAGATTTTATTCTCTACTGACTCTTTTAATGGATTGATAGTTAAGTTGCGATTAAACTTGATAGTTGTTATATTATATCGGTTTAACATTCTTGAAAACTAACGATAATATATTACGCATTATCTTAGTCAAAATATTTTCTCTTAGGCTAGTTGAGCTCACCCTTTTACTTTTCATTGTTCTCTTGAGGAAATGAGAGCGTAGCGATGACTAGTCGAGGAGCGGAGTTCTGGACGAGATGATAGCATTAGTAGTCCTCACTATTCAATGAAATAGTGGGAAAATAAATGTAATAATATTGAATTTGAGTTTGTATATTGTCTAGATTTATAATATTTGTATTAAAACTCACGACTTATGTTTTGTCGTACTTTGCACGACAGTTGTATAATTAAGTTGTATTTGTATTCTGTACCATGTATTTGGCGACTCAGAATAGGTGATGTATACCTGTTTTGGGGGCGTCACATAAAATACGACTAAATATATGATGTGGGTTTTAATATAAATATTGTCATCTAGACAATATACGAACTCAATGGGGTCCTCATTACATTTATTATCACACTATTTCATACAATAATAAAGACTACTAATGCTATTATCTGGACCATCACTCTGTTCCCCGACTAGTCTCTGCTACGTTCTCATTTCCTGAAGAGAACAATGAAAGCAAGAGGGTGAGCTCAACTAACCCAGTAAGAAATATTATGACTAAGATAATACAGAATATATTATCATTAGTCTTCAACAATGTTAAACTGATAAAATATAACAAACATCAAGTTTAACTGCAGCGAAACAAGCAATCCATTTGAAGAGTCAAGTAGAGAATAAAATCTACTATCTTCTATGATTTAAAAGGTTTTTCATGACTTTTATTGCTGAGACTCAGCTTAATAAATAATCCACATCATCCCTGCACTACGGCCAATGATATTCATTAGTATCACAACCACAAATTATCCATGCACCACATCCAAGGATATTCGTGTAATCATCAATGGTCATGATCATGCCAACAACTGTCCATCAATGCACTACGGGTCAATGAGGACTTTTTCCACATTCTTTGTAACATTACGGTCATGATTACACCGAATAATCCCTGGTCATAATCATACCAAGTCCATCTATGCACTACAGGCTACATATGATTTTCAACATAATATAAACATGAGGATGATGACAATGATATAAGAATTCAATAAAACAAGTTCAAGAATAAATTTATCCAGGAACTAATAATGTCCAAATTGTCAACATGATACTTCTTTGTGAGAGTAACACTCAAGAATGATCGTAAGAATATTTCTATGAAAAGATATCGACGGATGTTTAATGCAAATATCAAGGATATTCCACTAATTTCATGGAGTATAGAAGTCAAAACTTTAACCAACCGAGTATAATAACAAATGGAATAACAAAAGAAATCACCATGCATGCAGATTAGATTTGATAAAGTTATTCCAATGTAATAATAAGTAATCGGAACCGTGTCAAAGTAAATTAAATGACCGATAGATGTTCCAATGAATAATAAAGATGAAACCAGTCCGGCGTGTAAAACGCATGTATATGATATTCTAACGAGAATAATAATAAAGATGTAACCAAGTCCGTAAAATGCGTGCATGGATATTCCAACAATAATAATAATAAAGATTTTACCCAGTCCTGCGTAAAACGCATGCATGTGATATATTCTAATGTAATAATAAAGAATGGAATAACAGAAGTTCTCTTCATGAATACAAAAGAAATAATACCCCTAACCGTAAAAGAAACTGGATATAGGAAAAGAAAGGTAGTAGACTTCTCTTCTTCTTTCTCTCTATAATTTTCTCTCTCTAGAGTTTCAGTGAATTCGTAAGAAATAATGAAGGAATGAGCTTCTATTTATAGGAGAATTGAAGGATACTATTGGACTGTACAGTAGGAATTCAGACGAAATCATTTGCTGATTCACAGCTCCACTGATCCAACGCATCAGTAATCTTTTTCAAAGAGTTGGCCAATGAAAAAAAATGAACACATGCCACTTTAAAAGCCTTGACCAATTAAAATGCTCCATAATTTACAAGTTGCCACTCATGCTGCATGATTGAAAAAAATTGGCCAATAACATTCAAGCTTGACAAATCAATCCATAACCTGCCAAATTTTATCTACTAGGACTACCATTACCCACCCATATGCTATACAATTATATATATATAATATACATATAGCCACAAATTGATTGAAAAATACACCACCCGTCTCACATCACTTCCCCACCCTTTACAATTCATGCCATATATAATACTAATTCTCATCCCACCATTCCCACTTTTCCACCAAAATTCTACTTTTTCACCACTTTCCACTCACACCCACATAATATTATATATAATCCACTCACCACACACATAATATTATATATATAAACTCTCTCAATATTTTTAACAACATTTATCATCAATATTATAATTCACAATATTAATCGACCAGGTCGTTCCCAGGAAAGAGGGGGCTTTCCAATAAGGATTTTTCCCCATTGGCGCGCAATTAGGTGACCAAATCTCTCCTTGACAGAACTTCTAGACATCGTTAATATTGCAAATAATAATATTAATAAACTTTGTCATCTCAATTATTGATTATAAAATATTGATAATAATTGAATCAAATAACGTGAGATACTATGCAGTGATTCTTCGTAACAATAATTGAACAAAACTGAGTGACTTCTCACGTAAGCATCAATAATCAATACCGTAAATCTTCTTTGTGCAACTACGCAGTATTCTTGTACTTTTAACAAGGTGTTTCAGTCAGTTAATGGTAAAACTTCCGTAGTTATTTTCATAAAGTATTTTTGTCGCTTTCTCAATCCGAATGATAATTTCGTTAATAGGGTCCACCAATGATTGTCTTTGTTATACGAATATTCCCTGTTAAAACGAATATTCCCCGACCAATCGAATATTATATAACAATTTGCGTACTTTGCAAAATTTATAAATATTACCCACAATTATAACATTATATCAAATTCATTCCATAATATTCAAAAATGATATTTATAGAAAATTCATCTTTATTCATAAAAGTTGGGGTCTTACAAGGACTACTATTGTCTAGGTTTTCTACTAGTAGATAGAGACAAAATCATGGATTTTTTTATTTTTCTTTTGAAAGAGAAAATCATGGATTTGGTTAAAGATTAACAATTTTTATTTTTCTTATTTTCTTTTTGGCTGCCAAATGCCAATAATAATATTAGGGTTAAGTTCAGATGACCACTTGGGGTTTGGGCGGTTTCCCACTTAACTACCTGTAGTCAGTAAAGCTACATTTAGACTCCCGACCTTTTGAGTTGAAGTGAAAAAGTGCTTTCTGTCATAACTCTGTTAGTTAAATTGTATAAAGACTTAATTACCCTCCTACGTTCAACAACATAAATAGAAAGAAACACAATTGCACCTCCTAAGTTCAACTTTCCAATAATCAAAACAACAAGAAGGGAAAGAAGACCTGAAACAGAGAAATAATACCCAAAAACTAATTAAACCCTTGGTGGCTAGTCCCCAAAATTCAACCCAAAAACTGAAAACCCAGATTTTCATCGGAAGGAGGCGTAGCCCAGTCGTATTCTTTGTCTGTTTCTGATATTTTTCTCTTTGTTGTCGTAACCCAGAAAATTATGTAGTAGTAATGCAATGACATCCTTTCAATTGAATCTACACCACATATAAGAAAGAAAAGTTAAAAGTAGTACTTTGAAGAACAGAGCAAATCCTTCATTTTTTTCCTCTCAATTCCTTGTCCAAAAACAAAGCAAATGTAATATACTCTAACACCCAAATACAATCCTCCAATAATTCACCAACACAAGCAGAATATCCAATTTGAAAGATTAATCGCAGGAATCTCCATGTAATATACTTTGTTCAAAGATTTTCCCATATGCACCAAGAACTGTGAATTTCTTCCAATTCAACAACTTTTCTAAATATTGAAACAACAATGCTAAAATTTAAGAATATCACCAAGTAAAACCCCAAACCCACACCAATTTTCAATATTCCAAGAAAATCACCAACACATCGACCAAATCAAACTTAAAAAGACTCTCAATGTAAATTACTCATATCAAGAAGTTTTAATTTTCTTCAAATTGAGCCTCAGAACATTCAGGTAGAACAAACCCATAATAAATGAAGCAAATGGGTGTTCAAATCGCATTACTACTCGAATTGACATAAATCAAAACTTACAATTGAAGGGCTTGCAGGAGCGAAAGTGTTTAGTATGGGTAAATGTCAGATTGACTGAAATCAAGCATTGAATCAATTTAACAATGAATCAATTTAACCACTCTCGACAATATCTGCTCAAGAACTCAATTGAATAAACAAAAGAGGGGCAATTGTTGGTTTCGCCTTGAAGCAACCGTTCATAATCAATTTAACCACTTGTCGGTCCGGTGACGACTCAAAACTTCACCAAGAAAAGGCAAAAGTCTTTAACTAGTACCTGAATTTCATTACGAATGTCATTGAAATTAAAGAACCTCTTCCCTAAGAAGTCTGAGAACTCTCCGTACTCTCTTCTGGTCCCATGGGCTTTTTTTCGCTTAGTCTGCAAGAGTTTGGAGCACGAGTGGGCGGATCTGATGTCGAGCCCCTAAGCAAGAAGTCACGGCTAACGAGAGATTCAAGCACCTTTGGAAGAGGCGGGTTTTGGCGATGGAATCCAAATTTCGGTTGTGGCGATTTGCTAGGGTGTCCCTCGGAAAAAGCTTGTTGAGGCACGTGATCACCCGGTGCTTAAGATCGGATGGCGGCGGAGTTGAGAAATGAGAGAGAGGATTGTGGTTTGAGGAAGATGAAGGGTATTTCGGACATTTGACTGTCTTTTTTGACTGTTATAGTCCTTTCTCACGCATTTTTGGCGTTTGACTTACACGCACAGTTAAGTTGGACGGAAAAAGTGACGTTTTCACTTCAACTCAAAAGGTCGGGAGTCTAAATGTAGCTTTACTGACTATAGGTGGTTAAGTGGAAAACCGCCCAAACCCTAGGTGGTCATCTGATGTGACGCCCCCAAAATAAGTATACATCACCCATTCTGAGTCGCCAAATACATGGTACAGAATACAAATACAATCTTTAATATACAACAAGAGAGCTGTGAGTTTTAATACAAATACTATCTTCTAGACAATATCCACTCTCGTAATAAGTCCTCATTACATTTATTATTACACTATTTCATAGAATAGTGAGGACTACTAATGCTATTATCTGGACCGTCACTCCGTTCCCCGACTAGTCTCTGCTACGTTCTCATTTCCTGAAGAGAACAATGAAAGCAAAATGGTAAGCTCAACTAGCCCAGTAAGAAATATTATGACTAAGATAATGCGAGAATAAATTATCATTAGCCTTCAACAAAGATGTTAAACCGATAAAATATAACAAACATCAAGTTTAACTGCATTGAACAAGCAATCTATTAGAAGAGTCAAGTAGAGAATAAAATCTACTATCTTCTATGATTTAAAAGGTTTTTCATGACTTTTATCGCTGAGACTCAGCTTAATAAATAATCCAGATCATCGAATCACCCTTGCACTACGGCCAAGGATATTCTTTAGTATCATGACCACAATTATCCATGCTCTACGGCCAAGAATATTTGTGTATTTATTAATGGTCATGATCATGCCAACAACTGTCAATCAATGCACTACGGGTCAATGAGGACTTTTTCCACATCATTTATAACATTACGGTCATGATTAAACCGAATAATCCCTAATCGTAATCATACCAAGTCCATCTATGTATTACTATGCGCCATGAGATGACTTTCAACATAATATAAACATGAGGATGATACCAATGATATAAGAATTCAATAAAACAAGTTCAAGAATTAATTTATCTAGGAACTAATAACGTCCAAATTAAATTGTCAACATGATACTGCTTTGTAGAGTAAAATTCAAGAATGATATTTATAGAAAATTTATCTTTATTTATAAAAGTTGGGTTCTTACGTCTGAACTTAACCCATAATATTAACAAGTTGGTAGAATCATATGATATGATCATTTGACACGTCTAACCACCCACACATGACACAACCAAACCACATTCCAATATTCTATTCCTTTCTCACCCCATTTATGTACCAGTACCAACAAAATAGTGCAAAAACAAAAGCACTTGGCCTATTATTCCAATGGATATTATTCCCAAATTCCCTTCTAGCCTCACCATAGCTTGGTTCCTACTTCTCTTGACCACCGTGCACCGCTCTCTTTCCGCTCGAACCCTCAACAATCCGCCACCACGCCGCCAACAGCATCACCACCATCCAATCACATTTTACATGCCAGAAAAACTAACCAACACGCACCCCTCACCAACAAATGCAAATACTAACCAGCGCTTGCCCTTTTCAAAACCACTAGGCTTTTTTCCACCTAGTGGGGGAATACTAATTCCCATGCCAAATTATAACCCCACCATTTCCACCCAAACAATAACTTTCCCTAGAATTGGCGTTTCCTTTCCTGCCAGAGCCACTCTGGAGGAATTGGAGCTCGGGACCGTCACGGTAATCGAGGAGGATTTGTTTGGGACAACATTGCTTGGAAAAGCCAAAGGGATGTATGTTGTTAGCTCTGAAGATGGGATAAGTAGTCATATGATGGCATTGACAGCTAGTTTTGCTAGTGGTGAGTATAAAGATGGCCTAAGGTTTTTCGGGGTGTACCCAAAAGATGTGTCCGAGTCTCATATTGCAGTCATTGGTGGCACTGGCAAATATCATGGCGCCAACGGCTACGCCACGATTAAGGCTGTGAATGTCAGCACTTCTCATGCTATGAGGAAGGAAAGTGCAGCCGGAACTAAGTTTCTTTTGTTCAATGTTTATCTTGGTTGAAGGGATATTTGCTATCCAAATAACAAAGAAACATGAGAATATAAATTGGATATGTTTGTAATTTTCACTTTATAGTAAGATTTTTATTTAGATTGGAGTCAGGAATCTCATCAGTTTCTCATGAATGTTGAAATATTTGTGCTATATTTTTATTTTTTATATAGAAGGAAGAATGAAATTTCTGATTATTAGGAAAATTAGGACAAAATTGGTTGTCTAATGTAATGTTTTCCATACATCGGGGAACTGATATTCCCTCTCTCATGAACAGTGAGTGAGTCTCACCTCCATGTGAGAGAGACATATCATTTTAACATATGAAAATATCAGTTTCCGACGGCTTAATATCATCCAAAATAACTTGTTAAGCTCTTTGAGAGAGATGTCCTCTATCCTCTTGTACATAACAACTAATAAATTTAGATTAAAATTCAAGCTCGAATGAGATTAGGCAGCTTTGATAACCAAACTTTGGCGCGTCTCAATCACGACAACCATTTCAAGATTATTGTCACATGTACAGCCAAAGACTACTCCCTCTGAGATTCCTAATTGATTTTTAAAATATATTAAGGCATGCTTAGGACACAGTTGGATATAATTTCTTCAAAGGGTGAGTTTGTTAAAATATTGAGACAAAGATGGGACTCTCATTTTGTTTTGTAGCAAGGCAGTAATAAGTTTGGCAATCATCCAATAACTGAAGCTCTGAAAACTGAAAAGCTCAACTCATTTCACCTGAATTATACTTTAACCATCATATAAATTCGCAGACAAGTTCATGCTGCTACCTCCTCAGCCTGGTTTAGGTTTGCTACCAAGTCCTAATACAATTTCCATGGCAACTTTTTTTTAACTTGTGTAATCTTTAGCCTACAGTAACTAAGCTATAATTTAAGAGCATATATATGAATATATCCCAAGATGCTCAAGATTTTTTTATAATATTATGCTTTTAATCCAACTGCAGGTCATGTTACATGTAAATAAACCCTTGCTAACAGCTGATGAAACAACTCAACAAGTGAGGATTACTTGTGATGATTGAAAGGAAATAAAAACAAATCCTCCTGGTCTTGTGTTTTTAATAAGGTCATCTAGTGGTAACTTTTTCACAGCTAGAGAATTAACCACTGTCAAAAAATGGAAGGCTATCTTTCATAAAGAGGAAGCTTTTATTATTGGGCAAGTGAGCAAATGCACTTTGAATAGAATATTAGTACAAGTTTTCAGGTTGAGCAAAACAGCTGCATAATAGGAATTAGGTAATTTTAACTGAACACACCTTACAAAAACAAGTATATGCATTATGCAACAACTCCATCACATCAACTCCACTTCTCATACTAAACTGCCTTGCCTCAAAACTATAAAATATGCACATACACACTCCTCTCAATATACCCAACACAAGTCTCTTCATTACTATTCCCTTCGTATCTTCACATTTCTAAAAATGGCCAAACTTCAGCTACACAGCTCAAACATACTCAAAACCACCATCTACCTCTTGTTGCTAGTCACCACCCTTGGTTGTGCCAGCTCAGCTCGGATCCTCGATGAAGCGGACCCACAATCCCCAGTATTAGCATCGGACCCTTCCGAAATTGATGACCCTGATGTGGCACCTGAGGTGGGCCCTACCACCACATTGCCAAATGCCCAAATCCCAGCCACTGGTTCCATCCCACCTGTTGGTGGCTTGGCTCCTCTACCTGGCCCTGCCATCCCATTGCCTAGTGTACCTGGACCCGTCATTCCACCGGGCGCCACCGTGGCACCAATAGCAACCCCAGCCACCACATTACCAAGTGGGCCCCCAGGAGTCACCGCCGGAGCCACCACAGGAGCAGCCGCCGGAGCCGCAACTGGAGCCACCTCCGCTGCAAATGTCGAACCTCCATTGGCCTTCTTTATGCACGACACCCTTCCGGCCGAGTGGTCACCGGGATCATAGCCAACTCCCAAGACAATGGTCTCCCATTCTCCAAAGCCAATAGTCAAGTCTTCCCAATCAACGGAGGTGTCCCACTCAACAACATAAACGGCATAGTCAACAACAACAATGCCCCATTCCTTGTAGGCCTAAATGGTTCCCCAACCTCCACAACTTTCCAAAACAGTGGCAACAACAATGTAGTCAGTGGCGGCAACAACCTACCCTTCGTCTCCGCAGGCCAGCTCCCGGCCGGACTAACCCTCCAACAGCTCATGTTTGGCTCCATAACGGTGGTCGATAATGAGCTAACTGAAGGGCATGAGCTTGGATCATCTGTGCTAGGGAAAGGACAAGGATTTTACTTGGCAAGCTCTTTGGATGGTACTACCCACACACTTGCACTAACAACATTGTTCCACGGTGGTGATCACGACCACGTGGACGATACAATTAGCTTCTTTGGGGTCCACCGGACAGGCTCACCGGTGTCTCACATTGCTGTTATTGGAGGGACTGGAAAGTATGAGCATGCAAAAGGGTATGCAACTATTGAGACTCTTCATCAGGGGGATCAGCACACAACTGATGGGATTGAAACAGTTACGCATTTCACTGTTTACCTCACTTATCCATAGACTACTATTCTATCTATTTTATGTTCTTGTTTTTCTCTCAAGTTTCTGTATTTCATGATCTGATGTATCTTGCAGTGTTTTTTAATTGAATGTTCAGTTATGAACAACTCTTTAGTTTTTCTCTATTTATATGTCCCATCTTTTTCAATCTGCACAAGCATTGCCTTTTCAGAATAACAATGCATCGAAAAACAAAAGCAAACAATTTCTTTGAGTTAGTCCACGGTCAGCAGCGGCTGACAATTTCACTATCGAGTTACCTTTTGGATAGTTTTACAATCACCTCTGAATTAAAGTTTGGATCAGGCTTCACCAATAACATGTCTTCCCTTTAAATCGTGCTCAACTTCAATTTGCATCTTATCTAGAGGAACTTCTAGTACTTGGTCATTTGACGATGGACTATATTTTTTCATATTTTTAGGCCATTTGATGATGTACTATAATCTCAAGTGGAGATTTGGCATTAAATCCCTATTTGAAGTATCAAATAACCTTAGAAATAGTAACAAATAGTCCATCAGATTAAATAATGGACGTTCATAGTTATTAAATTTTTATGAATAGTCATATCCCAGTATCATTTTGCAAACAAACATAGCCTTTTAAACTCCACGCAGTGCTGCTTAGAGACTTGTAACTTGAATCACAGCTTCATCTTTAAAGTTCATATATCATTACCATTTGTTCACCGTGAAGTCAAAATGTTGGATCGCCAGGTGGTATGAATTAATGTGAAGGTTAGAAGTTATGGAAGAAAATGCAACACTTGCATATCTTTCTTTTGGAACTTGCAATATGGAGGCAAAAGAAAGAAAATGAAATTAAAAAATTTATTGGAGTTTTATCAGCCTTTCATTACACTTCAGTCTACACTCTGACATTATAGTTGATATAAAAAAAAATTATATAGAGTTACAAAGTCAAAGTCCTCTCTCTTGCTAATTGAAGTTTTGTACTTTCTAGCTAGCTGGATATTTGAAAAGAGAACTAATTAGATAAAATATCAACAACAACAAAAATGGCTATAATATTTGTTTACTGCCATAAAGAACTTATAATCTTTTCTGTTCTCACAATTGTGGAATAGCATTTGCTAGGACCTTTTCTTTAGGTTTATGTTTGGAAATTGAGCGAAAAAATCGAGATATTTATTGGAGCTATTTAAAAATCATCACATTATACTATATATTAATGTTTTTTTTTTTCAAAAAAATAAGTAAATAGACTAATGTTCATTAATATAACTTTTTTCTCAGGGTTTTTTAAGTTAAAAACACAGACTTGATGTTGTTTTCTTAACATATGGAATAAATTTTGGTTCTGGACTTTCAAGAATCTCATGGAAATATCTTTTTAAACACCTTTCTCAATGATCACAACATGTTGTATTAGTCTGTTCAGATTTCATGAAAATTCAAATTAATACAAAGTATTCTTTTTTCTTGGAAAGGAAAAATACAAGGGAATCTCAAATCACAAAACAAGAAAACATTGATTTTTTTTCCCTCTGTCATGACTTATGCAGAGAGTTCAACATATATTCAAAACTTAACATACTTCAAACACAAAAAAAAAATTATTACCCACAAAGAAAATACAATCAGTAAGCAATATAAACAGTAAACTCCAGCAGCAACTCCAGGCCATCGATATTGTGCTGGTTGACAGATGGAAGGGTCTTAACGATAGCAAATCCCTTTGCATTAACATATTTCCCAGTTCCACCCATAATGGCAAGCTGAGACTGTGAGACTGCAGTACGATGAACCCCGAAAAAGCTAAGACTATCTACATAATTTCCATCCTCAAACATAGCAGTAAATGCCATAGTTTGGCTACTTCCATCTTCAGAGCTAGCCACATAAAACCCTTGTGCCTTTCCAACCAAACCGGACCCCAGCTCATGCCCTTCAGTCAGCTCATCATCAATCACTGTCATGGTGCCAAACATGAGCTTCTGGAGGGCGGGACCAGCCGGGAGCTGGGCCCCAGGAAATCCGAATCCACCATTGTTGTTACCATTGTTTTGGATCACGTTAGAACTAGTGCTGCCACCAAGGCCGGTGAGGAATGGAATGTTGTTATTGTTGATAAGTCCACTGTTCCCGTTATTCTGGGGTACCCCATTGTTCCCTGGGAGGACTGCACCGTTTGGCTTGGCGAACGGAATTTGACCATTGACAGCAGGATTTGTGACTACTCCAGTAATGGCTCGAGCCGAAGGATTTGATCCCCCTAGTATGTCATGCATAAAAAATGACAAGGTATGGTGGGCGTCAGTACTAGCCACAGGGGCACTAGTTGCTGCCCCACCAGTGTTGGGTTGTGTTGATTTAGGCGTCAAAACTGAACCTGCATCAGCAACTGGTTCCTCAGGGGACGCTACGGGGGACAGGGCTTCTTCATCAAGAATTCTAGCAGAGGAAACAGAAGCAATAAATAGGGTCAAGAAAAATATGAAGACTGTGAACTTGGTTTTCGAGGCTGCGAATGTAAGGATTGCCATATGATGATTTTGGGAGAAAGATAATGGTTTCAAGCTGATTAGCAATGTATCTTTGATGATGATGATGATGATTATGGATTGAATGGTGTGGAATTATGTACATATATTTATATTATTTGTATCAGGGTTTAAGACAGGAGTTGATGATATGGAGTTGGTACCTGAGTTTCTATTTCTAGTGTTTTGGTTAAAACAACTACCAAATGAATGGATGCCGAGGAATGGTTGAGGGTAGGCACAGAGGACTGAACATGTGGGAGAATGATTTATTCCCTATTTTAATTTGCACCCAACAAGAATTGAAACAGAAAATTAAGGGACATTCCCTTTTCCACCCATTTGAATAAAATATATAGATAGCATGACAGCTTAATACACCATGGCTGAAGAACATTATCCCATCAGTTTGATCTCCTTTCATCCAACAAACACCACTCAAAACTGAAGCTCAGTTAGTAGCAGTCATCCTCTTAAACCGCATGACAATTAACAATAAAGTTTCTAGTGTTTCAAACTCCTGTGTTTTTGGAAAACTCCTGTACTCTTTTTTCTAGACAGACAGATTATATTCATGTGCATTACAGATTGAAGAATGGAGGAGTAAGCCAGCAAAATTATGTCCCTTTATATCTATAGGAGTAAGCAAGGTGAGTGATAAAAACCAATTTCAAGCTGTTTCACTCAAAAAATCACCCTTTGTATTTCTTTCCAAAACCAGATAACAGCAACCTTATTGCATTACAAACTATAATTACACATACCACAGCTCTAGCTTTTACTGTAGTTCTATTGACATTATATAAATTTGCCAATAACAAAAAACACCTGATTTCAAAACTCTATCTCAACTCAACAACGCCTTTTAAAAAACTCTATGTACTATCTAATTCTGCCGCAAGCTCATCAAACAAAAATTTCTCTATTTCGCTAACAATGAAATCAATATCATCTCCCAACTCTAACCACCTTGTGTCACCTCCCAGGGCTTTCTCTGACAAGCTCTTACCCACTTCCTTTTCCTGGCAAGCCAACAAGTTCCACAATTCTTCTTCAACCACATCCCTCCTTACTCGGGTGCCAATCCTTTTCCTCCAAGTATTTACCCACTTACGGATATCCATGCATGGCTGCAAAATCTCCATCAATCCCGACTTTATGCGGTCAAACAGAAGCCTTCTTTCGGACTTCTTCCAAGATATCTGCTCTCCGTATTTCTTCTCAAGCACCTCAAACACTGAGGGGTTCACTGCGCATTCTGGAGAATGCAATATCTCGAAATTTATTTCCCAGTTTGCATCATAGAACCCAGCCTCATCCAAAACATCAACTAGGTAGGAGAAATTCCTACTTTCTTCGGTTTTGAATACTCCCATTAACTTTCTATTTTCTTTTGAAAAATCAACAGATCCCTCTCTGGTACCTTCATCACTCGACACCATCATTCCTGGACCTTCTGAATGTGTGTCTTCAGCCTCTGATTTAAGAAGCTGGAGTTGCATCCACAGACCTAGCAAAACAGATGGTAAAGGTCTTATCCAAAAGTAATTTAAAAAAAAAAATTGACAGTTAAAAACACTCTTTCTAGTTTACCAACCTTGGAGATTAGAACTAACACTTTCAAAATTTTCAGAGTCCGATAAAATCTCTTGCTCGAAAGGTGGTTCCAGAATCGAGTTTGGACTGGGCTGATATGTGTCCCTTGAACTAGCAGCAAATTCTGGGTCGATTTTGGAGATTTTTGAAAAAATCAATTCCTCTTCAGGAGATCCTAATGATGATTCCTGAAGTGAAAAAGAAAATTTTAGCTACAAAAATGGAACCAACGGAAATAACATCAAGGCCAAAATATAGATATGATAAAAATGAAAACAATAGAAAAGGATTACATGTTGGGGAAAGAGAAAATAAAAGAAATTGGAAAAAAGGAGGCAATAAGAATGTAAAAATTTTGCTAATAAAGTTTGCCAAGATTGCTTTACTTTGAACTACATTTAGGAGAAAATTAGACTGTATTTCACCTCGCAGATGAATGGTAGGCAAAAGGAAAGAGAGAACTTTTGACTTATTATTTCTTCCATATAGTTCTTCCCAAGAAAACGGAGCATAAAACATAAGTAGAAGTAATATCAAAGCAGATGAAGAAGCCATTAACTGATCATGAACAGTCGAGGTCCATTTGCTCCAGTTCACAATTTTATGGTGATATTTTGGCCTGGCATTCCACAACACTCAGTTTTCTATTCAAAAATTGTTAATCTTAAAACTTTTGACATAAAAAATTGACAACCTAGTTTAATATACAAGGGTTCAAGTACTAGATGCAAACTATTGTAGGTAAGGGGTCTATAGCATATCAAGAAAAGCCTGTCAGAAGAAACACTTATCCTTCCATGATCAATTCATATCCAATTTTTCTGAAAGCAATCATTAACTAAGATGAGGAGGCAAAAATAAAGGCTGTACTCCCCAAAAAACCCTCCTACAAGAAAACAGCCCCAACCAAAAAAGAAAAGAAAAAAAGATCAAGCCTACACAATCCACTAGGCACAAAAGAAAAAAAAAACTTGTAGTGCCAGCTTTGCTAGGAAGGACATGATATCTCTCCCGGATAAACCTCGCGAAAATACACATCAGAAAAGCAAATTCAGCGTCAATGTTCATATAAGGAAAGGATGACTCACAAATTGGTCGGAGGGAGTATCATATTTTACACTGATTTTATATGAATTCATAAGCTGAAATAGATTCAATAGATTTAAACAAAGTTTAAGTCATAAAACCCTCAATTATAATATTACCATAATCATACACAAGCATAAAAGCATTTATGACAAGCAATCAATAAATTTTCAAATGGATCCTAAATTCACATACAAAGGCCCCGACACCACATGATGCTTAGACATTCTATACATACAAGAATTCAAAATACCAAAATCAATCATTTTTGCACAACCCTTGTCATTCTCTCCTCTTTTCTACAATGGCAGCTCTCCAAGTACAGGACCTTGGCCCTAGTATATACTAGTTCAAAGAAGCTATCTGATTACGGACTTCTTTTTGCTGGGCCTACATTAACCACTCCACAACTAACTTATAAGGCTATAGCTATAGGCACACATCCACAACCACCACAACTTTATCGGGTTAGCTCACATGTCTCACTAAATGGACCATATTCACAAACCCAATTTTCATAAACCAACAAACAATGGAAGCCCAATAAAGATAAAATCTAGCATATACATATCGTGTATATATGTTATCTATTGATGCTTTAATAAGGTTTTTTTTATCAAGGATTATAAAATTCATAACAAGGCTTCATTTACCGATGCTCATATTAAATGCATAATCATGTGAACTCCACAAGACCAAGATCTATTAACGTGCTAAAAGAAGGCATATGGTACTGTTAGCCCCTTAGTGGGTTGCCACGGATTTGGCATGCTTGATGGCCAGACAACGTGCCAACACTTGGAATTGACACTCAACTCGTGTGGGGGGCAAGGCAGCGCACTAGACTTGTGGGGAAAGGCTGGGCACTGGCTAAATATACATTATGATTCCTCAAGCATACCTGATGTCTGTTGCTGACAATTTGAAAATTTTCTTAGGGGGGTGTATTCAATTAAGATTTTTAAAAGATTTTTTTTAAGTGACAGACTTTTGTAGAATTTGTGGGATTTTAATGATTTTCACAAACTTTAAAAACTTTTTTAAAATGACTTTTATAGACTCCATGAAATAAGTAACAGACTTTTATAAACTTTTTATTAAGACTGTGATAGACTTTTGTATACTTCTAATATATCTTGCAACTTATATTAATTGTTAATTAGCCCATGTGTACAACCTCTCCCACTTTTTTCATGAACTAGAGTAAATCTAATTATATTATTGTGCCATGAGATTTTATATATGTTGAAAGCGTTCACATTATTCTACTCATTTCATGATACATTTGGATACTCGGATACCAATAAAACTTTAGAAACTACAGACGCAATACAAAAATTAAGCTCACTTTTCATTAAGCTATATATACTTTATACATATGCGTACGCTTTTTACTAATAATTGATTGCTTCTTATTATTGATTGCTTTACTAATATATATATATATATATATATATATATATATGTGTGTTGATTGTGTGATTATGTCAACCCAATTTTCTATCTTAACTGCTGCTAATTTTGTTTGATTGTGTGGACCTTTTTTATGCGCCTAACATATATCAAAGCAGTGTGTTTTTCCCTTTTTTATAAGGGAAAGATAACGATTCTGTCAATTTGTCATGCTGGAATACAACTCCATGTTACATTATTTCACTATGATACACCAAAGACACTTGAAAACGAATATGGAGGATGTCTCAAAAATTAACAGTGATCTCCTTCGTTTAAAATGTCAGAAAACTAAAAAAAAAATTTCACATACACATCATATATTTTCTATTTTCATATATTATAATACATAATCTTTACAATTGATATGAAAGTTTTATGATTTTATTTCACATTTGTTGAACAAATCTCTTTCCTCTTTCTATTGGAAGCTTTCGAACGACTGCTTTTTCCCTCACCAATTCAGATTAGATCTAGTTATTTGTTTACTTATTAATATATCTTATTAATTCTCTTATAATAAAATTATAATAAATTCAATTATTTTTATGGCCCAAATTTTACCAAATTATTTATCCATCACATATTAATATTTATTAGCCCATATAAAATAACTAACTAATTTGACCCAATAAAAGATAAAGTCCAATTAATAACTAGTTTTATCCACCTTTGTGTTTATTTGGAAGTTTTTAGAAATCTTTAGAGATGAGGCAAGACTTTGGATATGGGTTGATAGTTATAATTCTTCTTCTAAAGTTCTGTCAACTCTACCATTTGATAGAAATCTTTAAAATCTATGACTTTTTGAATACCAAAATACTTTTATAGACTTTGTAAAAATCTTAATTCAATACCACCTAACTTTTAAAGACATTAAAAAAGTTGTAATTGAATACCACTAAACTTTTATAAACTCTTTAAATGTCTTGATTGAATACAACTAAACTTTTAAAGTCTTTAAAAATCTTAATTGAATACACCCCCCTTAATGTCTACTATAGGGGGGAGGGGTGGTCCGTGAAGTCCACCCAGGTCATGGGCAGACTACAGAATACCATGGCCTATGCATGCGAGGCATTGGGATAATGTTGTGCTCCCTTAATAACAATGCTAGCATATGGATTGGTGGCTTGGATCGAATCAAAAGACCCATCATGGGCTGGGCATGATTGGACAGGAACATTGCATGTTGGGCATGTTCTTCATGGGTAGCACCTTAGGCAAGTGTGTTTGGCTTGGTTTGGTTGGAATTTTGTGTGGGCTAGTTTGGCATAGCTTAAGGGCAAAAGTTGGACATATTCGTGGGCTGAGGACAACAAAGATGTGGGTTGGCATCGTGGGTTAGTTTGGATGTTGGGTTGGATGGGTTGACAACAAGGCTGGCAGCAGTTTCAAGCAGTTGTGGGCAAGGAAAACATCAAACACATGTGGGCTTGTCATGGTGGCTGATCAAACATATATATGGGCAGTTGGCTTGGCAGTTTATTATTTGAATTCAAATGTTTGTTGGCTATTGGCTGAAATTCCTAGGCTGTTGGGATTGTCAACTGCATGCCTATTTTGCATTATTTATATGCATTGCTAGGGCTGTGTATTGCAGACAATTAGAGCGAGTCTTGCAAGCCCTTAGCCGGTATATCCTTTGTATTGAGACTGCAATAAAAGTTTGGGACGTTGTCCTGTAAAGTGTGGCTTTGTGTGTGTGTGTGTGGCTTGTGTGTTTCTTTGCTTTACATTTGTGAATTGTACGTGCATGTGTGAAACGTTGCTGACTGGTTTGAGTGTGCAAATTAGTGCATCATTAGGTTGGTTTGGTGCAGAAAATTTAGTGTCAAACATAGACCCTGTGACAGGTACCATGCTTGTATACGCCTGTGACAGGTACCATGCTCGTATAGCGTGCTAAGCTCCCTTCAAGGAAGAGCATCTCAAACTTGAGCTATGTTCAATTGTCCATGCACATAGATCCTTTTAGTAATATAACAAATATGAATCAAACAGGAAGGCTATGATACATGTGCTTGTGTGTAGAGTCTATAGACGTGTGGAGAGAGAGAAAACACTAACTTTATAATTTCATTACTTCCTGCAACTATTACCAATTTACCAGGCTACTGAAACGACCAGACAATTTCTGACCTTAAATACATGCATCTATCTCAGTACTTCATATGATTGACAGAGACAGAATAATTATATGAAGTCTTTTACTGATTACTTACGTGCATATGTCACCCAAGTATTTTTGAGAATCTTTACTTTCTAAATAGAGATAAGTCGAGAAAAAGTCAAACCTGGCCAACTGAAGTGTCCGAGACACGAGAAGAAGAAATGCCATCTTTCGCCATCAATTTGCATCCAGTTGGTCCAGACTGCTGCTCATTGGGTTCTTTACAAGAAAACTCAACATCCACTGTTTCTATAGCTGTTACCAGGTCTTGTTCCACTATTTCTGCAATCATACTTCCAGAGGCAGTTGAACTACCTGGTGACTTGTCTGAAGAATTATTTCCATAGGTTTTCAACATAATGCTCTCCTCAAAACTGTTGTCCAACTCATCCTGAATCACCGAAGCCTTTTGTACACGGTAATCAAATTCTGAATCCAAGTAAGGAACATGACTACCAGACAAATCAGAAACCAAAGAATTTTCTTCAGATAGATTTTTATCCTCCAGTCTGTTTTCAAGCTCATTCAAAATTATTTGAGTTTCTTGTACACTTTGATTATTTTCTAAATCTGTATAACTAGATGATTGTGATGTCTCACAGCTAAATTCTGTGTCTCCAGGTTTTGACTTACCTTTCTTGGAAAAGTTTTGGTTACTTAAACTGTTCCCTGCCACAGTAACTGCTTCTTCCAGCCTCAGACTCTCACCATTATGAAAAGCTTCATTATGGTTCCTAGATATAGGACTTCCAATGGCATCAGAAGATGCAGAAAATGATCTGAATCTTGATAACATTGTGAGAAAATCATTCTTCATACCATCCTTGCTGCTAATACCTAAAGGACTACTCAAATCTAAATGTTTACCATTCAGACTAAATTTATTGCACAAACCATGTTTCTCAAGTTTGCAGTTCAACTTTCTTGGCCTTGTTTTCTGATCAGATGAAGATAGCATTTCACCAAGCGTGCGACACCTATTAGTTGTTCCAACTTCTTGGATTCTTTTGACCATCTTCCATCGTTCAGAGAATTGCTTGGCTACCCTGGTGAATGATGGTTGGTTTTGGTTCTTCCAGTCAAAGAAACTGGAACAAGAAGGCATTATCACATCATTCTCATTCACAGAAGTGTCATCAGTACCAACTTCTGATCTTGATAACTTTGTAGAACCGGTAATAATGACTTGTGTTTCTAGTCGGGTAAGTCCCTTTTCCTTTGCAGTTCCCCCAGAAATTCTAAAACCATGCCTAGAAGGTTCCAAATTCATTACTGGTTTTTCTACGATTCTTACTTCATACACTTCTCCATTTACAAGTCGAGGAATCCCCTTCTTTTTATCACCAAACTGAGAACCTAAACAAGATCTAGGTGAAAAGGAAGATTTTGCAGAATATTTTGTGTTTCCTGGATTTGGCTTTAGAACAAAAATCCTTTTAGGGGATTGGCATGTATCATCCTTCAACTTCAATCGCGTTTTCAAAAAGTTTTGCATTTCAATATGATGATCCTCTAAGGTATCTTTCCTAGAATCATTCTCTAGTTTCTGAAGTGATCTCAAAACATTCCGTTGTGCAGTTGTCTTCTCTAATTTCCAGCATTTTTCATTTTTCCTATAGTTAGGATCGATAAATGACTTAAAGACTGCTATTCGACCTGGCGGAGAATGTGGTTGGAAACCTTGCTGATCATGTGGGTGATTGGGAAACAAAATATTTCTTTGCTGGATATGTTTCAACAAAATATCCTTGTCAAAACGTATATTTTCCAGCATGTTGTCAAATTCCTTTATATCCAGAATCTTCTTGTCCATTTCAACACATTTTGCATCTGTAAATTTTAGCTCTTCAAATGTCATTCTTTCCTTTGTTGCACTTGGACTTTCCTTTTCCTTTGGAATTGACTGAATAAAATGTATCTCCTTTTGCTGCACTTCAAACACATCCTTAAATTCTGGCTGTTTCCGACTGTTCATCCTTGACGATCGTCCTCCATAAAATGATTGCTTCTCTCGTAAACCTATAGAAGCACTTTTGCGAAGATAGTCCTCAGACAGCACTCGCTGTTGTTTATGGATTGGCTTCTGAGGCGGCAGTTCATCCAGACCCATCAGTCTAGCAATAACACTTGGTGTTTGCTGTTTGATTCCCATAGCTTCTGACATGTTCTCAGCAAGTTGCCTTTAGACCATTTAAACTCAAGCACTGCCCAGAAAGCATAAGCATGAACTCTCATAAGCTTAGAAAGAACATAGAGGATGATAAACACATAATGAATTGAACTAAAATCACAATTATCCTCTAGCTACATTAGAAGATGAGTAACAGAAAAGCTTTTACTTTGTTTTAACATGTATATGACAGCAAGAAACAGGAAAATCACTTACCTTATCATCTTCTGAAAACACAACCTTAACTCTAGAATCAGATGTCTAATTTGACAGGCCTCCATGTTTTCAAGTCCTCCATTTCCCCGGAAATCAAACTATCATATTTTATCAACAAACAAGAATCAACTATTATTACATTATACAAACTGAATATTAATCCAAGTTGCATTATACAAAAAGGTCTACACTCGAAAACTTTTACATACTTCCGATTTTTCAACATTGAAAACTCCAGAGTTCGAACTATTATCTAAAATCTTTAAATAAATAAAGACAAATAAAAAAGAAGAATAACTTAAGAGTGACTGTTAAAAATCAAGACTCAACTGATATGCACATATTATTTGAACAAACAAAGGGCCAAATATAATAGATTTCCAACACGGCAACAGATAGCATTTGAGGCTGAACCACAACGACACCAGTAAGCAATCAGCTAGTATCTCATAACTCAGCACATTTCTACCAAATCTTCTTAGTACAAAATTCCCAGAAGAGAATAAGAAAGACGGAAAAACTATGTGTTAGGGGGAGATTCCAACCCCAAAATAAATACACGGTTAAGTTCCAAGGACAGAATTAGATTAATTTGTCAGAACAGCTAGAAAACAAGTGGACCAAACCATCATCATCATCACAAATAAAGAAGAGAACATACTCATTCAAACAATTAAAGTCAACAGTCTGCCATCATATGTAATACTAATTACAAAAAAACAAAAGCAAAAAAATCAATTCGGAACTAGTAATAATCATTACATTACTGCTTTATAATTAACAAATAACAACAAAAGCCATGTTAGACAAATTAATCTCATAATTATCAATTAACATCAATACATCCATAAACACATGCATATATACTATAATTCGACAAAAGAAAAAACACCCAGAAATCAAATTCCAAAATTCAATAAAATCGTCGCATATTACAATAACCCAGAAAAGAAAATGAATCAAAAACAACAAAAAAATCCATTCTACCTTTTTGATAGCTATTCTTCTTATTGACCCTCCATAAATACTTTCTCCAACTTATGATTATGCTCAATTAGTTAACAAATCAATGATTATAACTGATAACAAATTGAAGAAAAAGCGCATGCACGCCTACATAGTTGGAGGAATCCGAGGAAATGATAGGATCAGACAAAGGTTCTTGAGTTTGGATTATTTGGAGAAAGACCCAATTGGGAATCGGGTCATAAATGTATAATATATAATTATACATTGAGTCAAATATGGCTATCTATCTATATATAGTAGTAGAAGTTTGTTTGTTTATTTAGACGAAAAGAGCTCCAGTGAAAATGGTGGCTCTGTTTTTAAAATTTACTCTACGCGCCGACCGGCTTTAATGCCGTCAACCCTTCGGTATAAACCTGAATTACTATTTCCACTCTAACCTCTCTTCTCTCCCTAACCGTCCCGTCTTAATTTTCTTTTGAGAATAATTATCATTTTATTCATTTCTAACAGTTTTCCGTCCTTTTTGTAAAACTAACAAATTTTCTCGTTATTTTTAAAACTTTTTTTTTGTTACATTCATCTCTACTTTTAATTTTAAATATTAATTCTCAAATATATATATATATATATATATATATATAGAAATTTTTCCATAACAGGGATCTCTTTATATGATCTTATCTTAACACTTTTTGATAGTTGATAAAAACTTATTGGAAGGTGAGATTGAAACATAAATATACTTACAACCGTAAATAAATCAGATAGAACTTTTATTTTAATATGAGGACCCCATGGTAAATCAACGTATTGTCAGTTTGTTTAACATATAATCAACAAATATTTTTATAAAAACAAATATTTTATAATAACAAATAAAGAATATAAAATATTTTATAAAACAAATATTTTATAAAAACAAATATTTTTATAATAACAAATAAAGAATATAAAATATTTTTATAAAAATAGCAAATAAAAAATTATAAAAATATTTGTTATTTTATAATAGGATATAAAAATATTTTTATAATTCTTTATATAACAAATATATTAATTTCTTCCCACTTTAATTTAAAATATTAATTCTTTATGATATTTTATATCCTATTTTATATAACAATAGCATATATTTGTTATATAAAGAATTAACAAATATTTTATAATTCTTTATTTGCTATTTTTATAAAAATATTTTATATTCTTTATTTGTTATTATAAAATATTTGTTTTTGTAAAATATTTGTTTTATAAAATATTTTATATTCTTTATTTGTTATTATAAAATATTTGTTATTATAAAATATTTATTTTTATAAAATAACAAATATTGTTATAAAAATAAAGAAATAAAGAACTTGTACTACTATTTGATTTTTATATGTTCCTTAAGAGGTTGTCTTGGGTTTAGATTTTTTTTTTTTTTTTTTTTTAAGCCTAAGAGGCTCTTACGGTTTGGATTTTTTTTTTTTATATACTCTAAGCAAGTCTGGTATTTCTATTAGATTATTTAATATTAAAATTCGTTTTAGTTAAACAAACCGACAACACGTTGATTATGGTGGGGTCCTCATATTAAAATAAAAGCTAGAAGTCTGAGTTATTTACAATTTGGATATATTATGTTTCAATCTCACCTTTCCAAATAAGTTTATCAACTAATCAAAAAGGGTGTTCTTACTGATGCATCCCATAAAGAACCTAGGATTCTTATGGAAGACTCCCATATATATATGAGAATAATGGTTATACACAGCTGTATATATTTTATTTGTGCATCGTCCGTCAAAACTATGTCATTTTGACAAATTTATTTTTGATTTATGATTTGAGAGGGGGGAACTTGTTTTTTTTTTAAAAATTCTTTTGCGAAAACGACGTAGTTTTGACAGACTGTGCACAAATAAAATATACACAGCTATGTATGACCATATTGCCCATATATATATATACATATATTAGAAAGGATTAAGGGCGCACCCTTTTATTCAACATACTTTGATACCCCTTTAGTGACGAACCGGAGTGACGGTCCGGTTCTTTGATATAGCGACGGATCAAACTGTCGCACGATCTATCGCTAAAAAGAGTATGCAAGATATGTTAGATAAAGTAGTATACCCTCGAAATGGACAAATATATAGAAAGAGGGGGTAGATCTAAAACACACATCTTAAATAACACTCTTTTATTAAAATTACGTCGTTTTGGAGATTCTTTGTGGGGTCGCGGGTGGTATTTTTATAAATAAAAGTAAAATAAGTGGGATCACTCTATTTTAATATTATTTTATATTTTAAAAGAATCTCTAAAACGACGTAATTTTAATAAAAAAAAATACTATTTCAGAAAGAGTGCTTTTTAAGAGTAGTGTTTTAGATTAGTTTCGGTATATATATATATATATATATATATATATATATATATATATATATATATAATACAAATTTAAATGTATAATAGCTAGAGTAATAAATTCAATCAGTGTTATATAATAAAAGTAAGTTATCTTAATATTTTTCCTTATTCTCCTCTTGATTTGTCCTTCCTACCAGAAATGTCTTATATTGACCAAGCAATATTTGGAAAATATTGGATAAAGTAAAATAGTGAAAATTTCATATACTATTATTATTACTATTATAGAAGTAGTCAGGATGAAATTTATTTTTTAGTAAGTTAGAATAAAATATTCCATCACAAGATGTGGCACGTGCGGCCGCCAATTACTTCGGAGCCGTCACTTGCATTACGCGCGGGGATCACGTATGTATCACACGTTACTGGGCTCCTTCTGGACGTTTAATTTAGGCTCATTTTTATTCTACTCTAATTCTAATTTATCTTTTATTGAAAGAAAAATAAATTAAAGTTATAGCAAGTAATGGCCAATAAAATAAAATTACTTCAAATTTCAAAAACCTGTTTGATTTTTATTTTTATTTTACATTATCTTGAGCATATTAAGATCTATAACTAATTGTCATTCATATATATAATTTTTTAATCACAAATTATATTTTTAGAATTTAATATTGCAAAAGTTAAAACTATCCTTATAAAATTATTGTAATCGGAATTTTGACAAAATCTTAAGTGACTGTGGGCCGGTGACAGAATCAATTATAGATTTGATTAATTTGATTTTGAAAATTATAATTAATGTATTTGTGTGCATTGCCATATAAATTGTCCCCATTAATATATGCTCTCTCGGTCGCATAATATATGACGTTTTACATAATTTTATTTTTTTTTAAATTATTTGATATTTTATATAATTTAGGAGAATTAGTTATAATCTTTCTAAAAACATTACAAATGACAAAGAAAGTATAAGATAAGTATATATGATAAAGGATATTATAGACTGTGACGCCCCCAAAATAGGTCTACACGACCCATTCTGAGTCGTCAGATATCGCACTATAAAATCAAATATAAACTTCATTTATATTAATCGTTGAACTCGTCGTGCAAAGTATTTGACAACCAGAGATAAACTGTGAGTTTTAATACAAATATATATAACTCTCGTGATGCCTCGACCACAAGACCTTACAATGGTACCTTACATAAAGGTACAATCGATAATTGTTTTAGAAATTAAAATCTTTGGAAAATACTCAAGGAAACCTTCCGTACATGGGAGGCCATGCGTACAGGTTATGATAGATATCATATGTCTGAGAATTATCCTCGTTAACCTAAAAGTCCCCGAAGAAAACAAGAAGATTACTATCATCTTCTTTCCAATGGTGAATCTTCTCGACATATAATTATCTCCTTGTCTCCAAGTGAAAATTATATTTCAAATAAACTCAAGATCATATAGGTAGTGCTCGTAGATATACTCTTCAAGTGGATATACGCACAACCACGTCTTATGATAACACGAGGTTGTATGTCATTAGACATCTTGTATGATAGTAAAAACATCCTTCCAAAGTTGGGTTCACCTCACCCTATTCGGTTCACCAAAATTAAATATCAAATGATACAATACGACACACTTATCTAAAGTTCTCGGCAAAATTATTTCCATACTATTTAGGGAGAACCTCAACATTTATATAGACCACTGATTCTATTCCCCACATTATCCCCCAGCTCGACCCAAGAACACTCTTATTACACGAAAGGAATTGTGAAGCAAAAGGGTGGTATGTGGCGCCCCAAAATAGGTATACAACACACATTCCGAGGTTGCCAAATACATGGTGATGAAAACAACTACAACTTTATTAATACAAGCGTGTGTGCGTGTGCAAAATACGACAACACTTAAATCGTGAGTTTAAATACAAATATTGTCATCTGAAATATCCATACTCAAATAAGTCCTCATTATAATTATTAATACACTATTTTATAAAATAGTGAGGACTACTAAAACAACTTCTAGAACCATCATTCCACACCTTTAACTAGTAGTACTCATTACATTCTCGCCTCCCGAGAAGAAAAATAGAACAAAAAAGGAAAAGGGTGAGCTCAACTAGCCCAGTAAAGAACATTATGACTAAGATAATATAGAACAAATTATCATTAGTCCTCAACAGGGAAAAATCTAATAGAATACAATAGACAACCAGTTTTAAATCAATTTTCGCAGCGGAAATAATAATTCTTTAGAAGAGTTAACTAGAGAATAAAATATATTATCTTCTATATATGAATTTAAAAGTCCATTGTCAATATTTTATCCTTGTAATATCAATCAACATATATCTGGAATCAAATATTCATATTTGCACTACAGGCCAAAGATATTCATCAGTTGGTCATGTTTATCTAAACACTTGTTCATCTTTGCACTACGGCCCAAAGATATTCATCAGAAAATTATTCATCTTTGCACTACAGGCCAAAGATATTCGATTATATCATCATTTAGGACTAAGGATGATGAAAAATATTATAGACCCCAACTTATTATAAATAAAATTATAAATAAAAGTGAATTTTCCTCTATTCATTATTCTTAATTAATAAGGTATTAATTTGATATAATGCTTTGGATATGGGTGAAATGTGAAAATTTTGTAAAATAATCAAGTGGTTATAAAATATTCATTTTGTTTGGGGAATATTCATTTGGTCATTAAATATTCTTTTCAATCGGGGAATATTAAATGCGACGAGTACTTGACCATTTATGGGCCCCATAACGGATAATGGTTGGGATGAAGAAAATGACAAATTTGAGTTTTTACAAATAACGGCGTAGTTATTCACAGATTAACAACATTGGAATACCCGTGGTTAAAAATCTGATGTCTGGCGTGGTTTGCCTGCGATAGCACGGTTTTGCACAATATTGTTGAATTATTGATTCTTACGTGAAGAAGGCACTACTCGATAATTATTCTGATAATTCTTATTCAATATTTTATTTTATTGATTCAATAATTCTTTGCGTTGATATTTTATATTATTGTTGTTTGATAATTATCACCGCAATATTTTTTCCATTATCGGATCAATAATTCATATTATTTGAATAATATTATTAGATAGCATTATTGGCAATGTCTAGAAAGTTACATCGAGGAGAGGTTTGGTCACCTAATTGCGGCGTGATGAGGAAAAATTCTTATTGAAAAGCCCCTCTTTCTTGGGGAGCAGCTTTGGTTGTCATAATTGTGATTACATAATATTATTTGTGAATAATTAATTATTGATTTATATGATAAGAAAATATTTATTTGATGTGAATATAAATGATGGATTTATTTATGTGGTTATAAATGAAGAAATTAATGCTGAGGTATTTTATCAGTATTTTGTCAGAAGGGAGGTATTAAAAATCATCCATTTGTGGATTTCAGATATTTTTTATTTGGAATTTGGAAAAACTCAAAGCTACAAAGTTGTAGCGAATTCGATTTCAGGCAGAATGGTCATAAAATTCTTATTTTTCTGATAAACAGGCTATTTTCTATGAATTATTTAAGTTTGAAAAATAAATAATTTTTATTAAATTATGGGTGGGACCCACTTTGGTTTTATCACATGTGAAATGCAAATTGGTTCAAAGGTGGCTAGCTTGAATTGTCAACAAAGGATGGCATGAGAATTAATTATTAATTAAATATTATTTTATTATTTTAGTCTCTATGAAAGCGTTAACATTTTCCTATAAATAGGCGCTTAGGTTAGAATTGAAAATCACACGAAAACAAGTTTTCTTTCTCTCTAGATTATCGGCGTATTTTTGTGAGTATTTTGATACTTTGAGAGTTGATGTTAGGTACAAGTTTCCTTGACTTTATATCAGATATTTCGATCGGAAATCTTGATTATTTTGAGGTAAGGGATGTTATTTTCTTCTTAAATGATATTATTTTTTTCAATATCATTATGCCAAAATATTGGTTTGAACTTTTTATCAAATTTGGAACTTTTTGTGTCGGGGTTATTCATTCACGTATCTCTGACCTTTATTCACGATTACGACACTATTCATTAAAAAATGAAATTTTCTTTTTTTTGTCCAAGATGTCTATTATGGTTACTATCTTTGATTGTATCCATGTTTTGATCTTTATTTTTGAATTACGCTTCAAAATTGGTTATTATGGAGTATTATTGATCTTGGATAAAGCTGTTATCTGAATCCTTACTATTTGTCCTTACATCTCCATTGGATTCATTTTCTTTAAAATATTTTTCATCATCCTCGGTCCTAAATGATGATATTCTTTGAATATCTTTGGCACATAGTGCAAAGATGAATGATTAATCGATGAATATCTTTGGCTGCGTAGTGCAAATGATGCAGTGTTGAGATGAACATGACCCAATTGATGATAAATGAATATCTTTGGCACATGTAGTGCAAAAGATGAATATTGATTAAAGATGTATATTGATTGTTATTCTGAGGATAAAATATTGATGATGGACTTTTAAATCTTAGAAGATAATAGAACTCATTCTCTACTTGACTCTTCTAATGGATTGTTGTTTTCCATTGCAGTTGTTGATCTAAAACTTGTTGTACATTATATTTTATCAGATTTTTCCTGTTGAAAACTAATGATAATTTGTTGTATATTATCTTAGTCATAATATTCTTTCTTGGGCTAGTTGAGCTCACCCTTTTCCTTTTTGTTCCATTTTTTCTTCTCGGGAGGTGAGAACATAGCGAGGATCTAGTCGGGGTATGGAGTGATGGTTCTAGAAAGATGTTTTAGCAGATCCTCACTATTTACTATAAAATAGTGTTTGAATAATTGTAATGAGGACTTATTTGAGTGTGGATATTGTCTAGAAGATAATATTTGTATTTAAACTCACGATATGTGTTGTGCGTATTTTGCACGACAATTGTATTATTGAAGTTGTAGTTTGCTTTATGTACCATGTATTTGGCGACTTCGGAATGGGTGTTGTATACCTATTTTGGGGCGTCACGATTGGTATCGAAAGCTTAGGGATATGGTCTCTGGCGGAGATCGGGGAATAGAACTAGGAGGAGAGAGATGAATAAATCCTTCGCTAGTGTGTCCTATCTAAGCTTATTTGTTGGTCGGTCGTAATATAGGGATATTATGTGATATGTTAATTTGTTTAATTAACCCTTGTTTTATGGCGGTATTTAGAATGGCTGCTGCTTGAGAATGTTAACAATGGAGTGTATGAGGCGTGGAACAACCTTTAGTTACAAAACCGGGAGAGCGTCAACAGAAGGCAATATTCCTCCTGTAAACAACACTACTGAGAGCAAGCGATGAATGATGGAATGTTTAGGAGCTTTTTGCGGTTCATGCAAAATCGAGGACGAGGAGACTTCGTGTACAAAATACGGTGGAAGTGATACCAACGTCGCGATGCATCATCATGAGCGATTCAAGGAATTGGGACCACCGAAATTTATTGGAAAGCGAATCCGATCAAAGGCGGAAATGTGGGTTAAGCAAATTACCAAGATATTCGATGTCTTGGGATGCGGAGAGAATAGAAGGTTCCATTCGCCACCTTTATGTTCAGCGGTGAAAGCGGACACTCTTGGTGGGAATCTGTGAAGCGTACCCGACTGTCGCTTTTCAAAATGTCTTGGGAAACATTTGAAAACTATTCAATGACAAGTACTTTCACGAAAGTATTAAATCATATGAAGGAGGTAGAGTTTATCGGACTAGAACAAAACAACATGGCGGTGTCCCGATCGAGGCGAAGTTCATTTGAGTTATCGAGTTTTGCACCTCATTTGGTAGAAAATGAGGAGCGAATGACAAGGATGTTTACGAGAGGTCTAAAACCGAGATTCGTCGATACCTTATCTCTCATAAATTTTCTACGTATTCGGATGTTGTCAACAGAGCTCAATTATTAGAGCGAGATAGTGAGTATGTTCAACCGAGGACCACACCGAGTCATCTGGGTGGCAAATCGATCATCGAGGCGATGATAACCAACGAGGAGGAAAAATCTGAACAAAGCGGTAACCACTCGGGTGGTCATCGTGGCCATGATAATAGGAGAGGTGAGTCAAGTGGAAATTTGAAAAGAGAGATTCAACAATAACGGGAAGACATCAACAGAAGCACTACCACCAACAACAACAAATTCTAGGGAGAGAGAAGCGACCACCGTTTAGATGTTACAAATGCGGGAAAGAGGGACATATCATTGAATTGTCCACAACAATCTAAGGTATGTTACAAGCGTGGAAAGGAAAGGCCACATAGCTCGAGATTGTTACAGAGCAAAACCAAGTTCAACGGGGATGGTGACTCAAAGGCATCCGGATAAGTCGAAATCGGCGGTTCTGGAAGAAGCGTTTGTCGTGGTATCGGCCAAAAGCGTGAGGAACCGAGCGAGGTGATCACGGGTAAGCTAATCTTGAACTCTTGCGAAGTTTATACCTTACTAGATACCGGTTCTACCCATTCTTTTATCTCTCCTGCTTGTGCTCAACGTTTAAACTTGACTCTGGAGAAATTGGACTTTGATTTATATGTTGAAACTCCGTTGGGTGAAACCTTCGTTACATCTACAGTTTATAAATTTTTCATGATCCAAGTTGGCACTATCACATTACCTGTTGATCTTATCTCTTTAAAGATACTTGCTTTTGATATGATTTTAGGAATTGATTGGTTAACCACTCATCATGCTAAAATTGATTGTTTTAAATAAGGTTGTTAGTTTTCATATTCTTAACCAACCTGTCATACGAATTCAAACTACTAAACCACTAAAATCGGTCACTGTCATATCAAGCCACAAAGCTATTCGTTTATTGAAAAATGGATGTCAAGCTTTCTTAGCCCATGTTATGGATTTGAACAGAGACAAGTCAGATTTGAATAATATTTACATTGTTAAAGAATTTCTGATGTATTTCTGAAGAACTTCCGTCTACCCCGAGCGTGATGTTGAATTCTTTATTGACCTTGAGCCAGGATACAAAACCCATTTCTAAAACCCATATCGAATGGCTCTATTGAACTTGAGGAGTTAAAAGTCCAACTCTGAGGAATTGTTTAGACATCGGTTTCATTCGTCCTAGTACATCTCCTTGGGGTGCTCCTGTTTTATTCGTAAAGAAGAAAGACGGGAGTATGCGACTTTGTATTGACTACTGAGAATTGAACCATGTCACCATCAAGAATAGGTATCCGTTACCTCGCATTGATGACTGTTTGACCCGATTCTGCAAGGAGCACAATTCTTTTCAAAGATCGACCTTCGTTACGGATATCATCATTGAAGATTAAAAGCGAGATATTCAAAGAGCGCCTTGAACTTCGATGCGGGCATTATGAATTCTTAGTCATGTCTTTTGGATTGACTAATGCTCCAGCTGCTTTCATGGATATGATGAACCGTGTATTCAAGGAATATTTGGATCAGTTCGTTGTTGTCTTTATTGATGACATCCTCATCTATTCAAAAAGCTGTGAAGATCATGAGCACCATTTGAAGCTGATACTTGAAAGGCTTCGTGAAAACAAGCTTTATGCCAAGCTGAAGAAATGTGAGTTTTGGCTTGAGGAAGTAGCATTCCTTGGGCCCGTGGTGTAAAAACATGGAGTATCTTCTAACCCGGCGAAGATTGAAGCAATACAAAGTTGGGAGCAACCAAAGTCGGTGGCCAAAGTCTGTGACTTTACGGGCTTAGCTTTGGTTATTATCGGAGATTCGTGGAAGGATTTTCTCGAATCACTACTCAGATTAACTCAGTGACTCGGAAAGATACAAAATTAAGTATGGAGCGAGGAATGCGAGAAGAGTTTCCAGAGCTCGAGAGGAGACTCATTTCGGCACTGTTACAGCAATACCATCTGGTTGGGATGGATTTGTTATCTATGAGGATGCTTCAGGCAAAGGGTTAGGATGTGTTCTCATGCAACATGGGAAAGTCATAGCCTATGCCTCACGACAACTCAAAGAATATGAGAGGAATTATCCTACTCATGATCTGGAGTTGGCAGCAGTCGTATTCGCGTTGAAAATTTGGAACACTTTACTTGTATGGGGAGAAAGTGGAGATTTATCTGGACCGTAAAAGCCTCAAATATTTCTTCACCCAAAAGAACTCAACATGCGGCAACGACGTTGGCTTGAACTATTGAAAGATTACGATCACACTATTCATATATCATCTTGGAAAAGCGAAGCGTAGTAGTAGGCGCATTGAGTAGAAGATCATATCTTTAATCTGAGTGCGATATTGTCAATGCAAAGGCCCATTTTGTATGACTTGCAAAGGATGGAGGTAGAATTAAAGACTCCGGGGACCCACATGATGATGGCGAATATCTGAGTAGAACCGACTTTAATCGATAAAGTTAAAGTTGCTCGAGCTACGGACACAGGGGGCTAATCGTATGAAGAAGAAAGTGCAAGAAGGAGCTATTCGAGAAGCGAGAATCGATGAAGAAGGAATACTTAGATTCAACTCCGGACTTTGTGTTCTAACGATTCGACTTGAAGCATAGAATCATGATGGAGGCACACAACACCCGTTTGCAATCCATCACAGGGAGTACCAAAATGTATCATGATATTGACATACATTTTGGTGGAACAATATGAAGAGAGATCATGAGTTTATCTCGATGTGTTTAACTTGTCAACGTGTAAAGCGAGCATCAAGTGCCAAAAGGTCCATTGCAACCACTTGAGATTCCGAATGGAAGTGGGAACACATTACTATGGATTTAGTTCGAGGTCTTCCCAAAGTTTCTCAAGGCATAGATGCGATTTGGGTTATTGTTGATAGATTAACCAAGTCGCCCATTTCTTGCCGATCGTGAGACTTATTCCTTGAACATCTTGCTAGTATGTGCGTGAATGAGATTGTGAGATTGCATGGCATGCCGATATCCATAGTTTGGGATCGTGACCCAAGATTCACTTCACGATTTTGGGTTAGCTTAGACTATGGGCGCAGTTCTGATTGATTCGGCATACCATCCTCAAAGCAGACGGAAAATCGAGAGAGGACTATTCAAACTCTTGAAGATCTATTAAGACTTTGTGTCCTAGATTTCAAAGGGAGTTGGGATAAGTACTTGCCATTGGTGGAATTCTCCTACAACAACAGTTATCAAGCAAGTATAGGCATGGCTCCATTTGAGGCGTTGTGGATGAAAGTGTCGTTCTCGATTATCTTTGGGATGAGGTGGGAGAAAGCAACGTTGTTGGGACCGAAATTAATACATGACTACGAAAAAAGATCCAAATGATTCGACAACGTATTCAAACCTCACAAGATCGACAAAAGAGTTATCTTGATCTTCATAGAAAGGGCGTGGAGTTTAATATTGGAGATCATGTATTGTATTACGTGTTGCTCCATGGAAGGGAGTTACAAGATTTGGAAAGAGAGAAAGCTCAATCCAAGATTTGTTGGTCCATTTGAGATTCTTGACCAATAGGAAATGTGGCCTATAGACTCGCATTACCTCCAAGTATGTCTCGTGTTCATAATATTTTCACATATCCATGCTTCGTAAATATGTGAAAGACCGAACCATATTATTGCGTTAGAACCCGATGAGATAGCCAGAAGATTTAACGTCTGAAGAGGTACTGTTAAGATCTTGGATAGGAAAGAGCATATCCTACGCACAGGGGTTATACCACAAGTTAAGGTTTTGTGGAGGAACCATGCTATTGAAGAAATGACACAGGAGTTGGAATCGAAATGAAAGCGAGGTATCCTCACCTGCTTTGAAACACCACAGTGCGTCGTCGATTTCGAGGACAAAATTTTATAAGGAGGGAGGTTGTAAAACCCCACTTATTATAAATAAAAAGTGAATTTTCCTCTATTCATTATTCTAAATTAATAAGGTATTAATTTGATATAATGCTTTGGATATGGGTGAAATATAAAAATTTTGCAAAATAAGCAAGTGGTTATAAAATATTCATTTTGTCGGGGAATATTCATTTGGTGGTGGAATATTCTTTTTGTGTCGGGAATATTAAATGCGACGGCCTGAACCATTTATGGGCCCCATAACGGATAACGGTCGGATGAAGAAAATGACAAAATTTGAGTTTTTACAAATAACTTGGCGTAGTTATTACCATTAACAACTTTGTTGGAATACACGGTGGTTAAAATACGATGTCTGGCGTGGTTGCTTGCGATAGCACGCGGTTTTGTGCATATTGTTGAATTATTGATTCTTACGTGAAGAAGCACTACTCAATAATTATTACGATAATTCTTTATTCAATATTTTATTTTATTGATTCAATAATTGTTGCGTTGATATTTTATATTATTGTTGTTTGATAATTGTCACCTGCCTGATTTTCCATTATCGGATCAATAATTCATATTATTTGAATAATATTATTAGATAACATTATTGGCAATGTCTAGAAAGTTACATCGAGGAGAGGTTTGGTCACCTAATTGCTTGCGCAAAGATGAGGAGAAATTCTTATTGAAAGCCCCTCTTTCTGAGGAGCGGCTTGGTTGTCATAATTGTGATTACATAATATTATTTGTGAATAATTAATTATTGATTTATATGATAAGAAATATTTATTTGATGTGAATATAAATGATGGATTTATTTATGTGGTTATAAATGAAGGAATTAATGTTTGAGGTATTTTATCGATTATTTTGTCGGAAGGAGTATTAAAATCATCCATTTGTGGATTTGGATATTTTCTATTTGGAATTTGGAAAAACTCAAAGCTACAAAGTTATAGAAATTCGATTTCGTGTGGAATGGACATAAAATTCTTATTTTTTTTTGATAACGGCTATTTTCTATGAATTATTAAAGTTTTAGAAAATAAAATGATTTTTATAAATTATATGGGTGGGACCCACTTTTGGTTTTATCACATGAAATTTACAAATTGGTTCAAAGGTGGCTAGCTTGAATTGTCAACAAAGGATGGCATGCGTAGAATTATTTTAAATAATATTATTTTATTATTTTAGTAGTCTCTATGGCGTTCTAACATTTTTCTATAAATAGGCGCTTAGGTTAGAATTGAAAATCACACCGAAACAAGTTTTCTTTCTCTCTAGATTATCGGCGTATTTTTGTGAGTATTTTGATACTTTGAGAGTTGTTGTTGATTACTGAAGTTTCCTTCGACTTTCTATCAGATATTCGATCGAAATCTGTTATTTTGAGGTAAGGGATGTTATTTTCTTCTTAAATGATATTATTTTCTTCAATATCATTATGCCAAAATATTGGTTTGAACTTTTTATCAAATTTGGAACTTTTTGTGTCGGGGTTACTATTCACGTATCTGGCCTTATTCACGTATCTGACGACTATTCACGAATACGGCGCTATTCACCTAAAAATGAAAATTTCTTCTTTTTTGTCCAAGATGTCTATTATGGTTACTATCTTTGATTGTATCCATGTTTTTTGATCTTTATTTTTGAATTCTACTTCAAAATTGGTTATTATGGAGTATTATTGATCTTGGATAAAGCATTATCTGAATCCTTACTATTTGTCCTTACATCTCCTTTGGATTCGTTTTCTTTTTAAAATATTTTTCATCATCCTCGGTCTAAATGATGATATTCTTGAATATCTTTGGCACGTAGTGCAAAGATGAATGATTAATCGATGAATATCTTTGGCCGTAGTGCAAGATGAGCAGTGTTGAGATGAACATGACCATTGGTGATACAAATGAATATCTTTGGCACATAGTGCAAAGATGAATATTGATTAAAGATGTATATTGATTGTTGTTATAGGGATAAAATATTGATGATGGACTTTTAAATCTTAGAAGATAGTAGA
This sequence comes from Panax quinquefolius, assembly GCA_020205615.1. NCBI lineage: Eukaryota > Viridiplantae > Streptophyta > Magnoliopsida > Apiales > Araliaceae > Panax > Panax quinquefolius. The sequence continues at coordinate 129,998,442 of CM035167.1, forward strand.
ACTCATTCTCTACTTGACTCTTAATGGATTGTTGTTTATATTGCGAGTTGTTGATCTAAAACTTGTTGTCTATTATATTTTATCAGATTTTTCCATTGAAAACTAATGATAATTTGTTGTATATTATCTTAGTCATAATATTCTTTCTTTGGGTTAGTTGAGCTCACCCTTTTCCTTTTTTTTTCCATTTTTCTTCTCGGGAGGTGAGAACATAGCGAGGATCTAGTCGGGTATATGGGTGATGGTTCTAGAAAGATGTTTTAGCAGTCCTCACTATTTACGTAAAATAGTGTTTGAATAATTGTAATGAGGACTTATTTGAGTGTATTATAATATTTGATATTGTGTTGTATGATTTTGCACGAGAATCAAAGTTGTATATTTGTATTTAAACTCGGAATGGGTGTTGCATACCTATGTGTTTCCTCGACGTATTTCATCAATTTGGCATATAGTTTGTTTTCAAGCCTTTGGAGTACGACTTGAATGGTGCTTATGATCTTCATGACTTTTGGAATATATGAGGATGTCATCAATAAAGACAACAACGAATTCCAAATATTCCTTGAATACTCGGTTCATCATATCCATGAAAGCCTAATTGTTTTATGATTAGATATGACGGTGATTGATTTTAATGGTTTAGTTGCTTGAATTAATAACAACGGGTTGGTTAGGAATATGAAAACTAACAACCTTACGAAAACAATCAATTTTGGCATGATGAGTAGTTAACCAATCAATCCCTAAAATCACATCAAAAGCAAGTATCTTTAAAGAGATAAGGTCAACGGGTAAGGTGATGGTGCCAACTTGAATCAAACAAGATTTATAAACAATGGATGTGATGAAAGTTTCTCCTAACGGAGTTTCCACAGATAGGTCAAAGTCTAATTTCTCCTGAGTCAAGTTTAAACATTGAGCACATGGGAGAGATAAATGAACTGGGGAGCACCGGTGTCGAAGTAAGGCATAAACTTCGCAAGAATTTATGATTAGCTTACCCGTGATCACCTCGTTTGGGTTCCTCGCATTTTGACCCGATCACAACAACAAACGCTTCTTCCAAAGAACTGGTGACTTTGATTTTTCGGGACAATCTTTTGAATCACCATCCTCATTGAACTAGGCTTCGCCACCGCATAAATCCGGCGATATGTCCTTCCTTTCCATAATTATAGCATACCTTGAACTGTTGTGGGCGGTTTGGTGATATGTCCTCTTTTCGCATTTATAGCATATGGCCGGGTGGTCGTTCTCCTCCCTTAGAACCGATTCTTTTGCAAGACCGCTGCCTTTCATATGGTCGTTGTTAAATCTTCTCTTTTAAAATCTTCTCCCGACTCGCTTCTTCTATTTTCATGGCCATGATTACCACCAGAGTGGTTACCATTTTTGTCCGTCTGCTTTTCTTTCTCCGTTTGGTTATCATTATTACATTGATCGCTATCTCTGCGGTACGATCCTCGTTATATGGTCCTCAATTGAACATACCCGTTATCTCGCCTAACAATTGAGCCTTGTTAACAACATCCGAATAGAGAGAAAATTTATAAGAAATGAGATATTGTCGTATCTGGTTTCAAACCTCTCGAAACATCCGCGTCATCGTTCCTCATTCTCCACCAAATGAGGTACAAACACGGATAACTCTGCAAACTTTGCCTCGTCTTCGAGACACCGCGTGTTGTTTTGTTCTAATCTGATGAACTCCACTTCCTTCATATAGCGAACACTTTCGGAAAGTATTTGTCATTAAATAGTTTCAAAATGTCTCCCAAGACATCTTTGAGTCTTGGTGGGATGGATACGCTTCACGAGACTCTACCCCATGAGTCTCGCCTCGCCACTGGAACATAAAGGTGGCGAATGGAACCTTCTGTTCTCCGTGCATCCCAAGACATCGAATATCTTGGTAATTTGCTTGACCCATGTTTCCGCCATGATCGGATCGCTTTCCTTAAATTCGGTGGTCCCAACTCTTTGAATCGCTTGCATTGTGACAACCCGTGAATTGCTATCATTTCCTCCTATATTTTGAACACGAGTCTCCTCGTGCGATTTTGCATGAATCGCAAAAAGCTTCTAAACATCCCCTCGTTCATCATCTGCTTTCGGTGGTGTTGTTCACGGGAGGAACATTGCCGACATTGTTGCACGTTCTCCTCGTTGGTGAGTACAAAGCGTCTCCACGGTCTCATTTCCATTGTTAATATTCTCGATCGACATTCTCAAATCTTCATCATAAAACAAGGGTTAATTAAGGAAATCAATATATCACATAATATCCCTATATCTTGACCAACTAACAAATAAGCTTAGGTAGGACACTTTAGCGAAGGATTTACTCGTCTCTCCCCTCTAATTCTATTCCCCAATCTCCGCCAGAGATCATATCCTAAGCTCGATACCAAGCTGTGGCGCCCCCAAAATAGGTATACATCACCCATTCTGAGTTGTCAATACACGGTACGTAAAACAACTACAACTTTATTATTACAATAGTAAAAAAGCGTGAGTTTGAATACAAATATTATCTTCTAGACAATATCTATACTCAAATAAATCCTCATCACATTTATTGATATATTATTTTACAAAATGGTGAGGACTACTAAACAACTCTCTCTAGAACCTTCATTCCATACCCCAGAGCTGCATACTCGCTATATTCTCGCCTCCACGAGAAGAAAAAATGGAACAAAAGGAAAATGGTGAGCTCAACTAGCCCATTAAAGAATATTATGACTAAGATAATATACAACAAATTATCATTAGTCTTCAACAGGAAAAATCTAATAGAATACAATAGACAACAAGTTTTAAAATCAATATTCGAATGAAATAATAATTCATTAGAAGAGTTAAGTAGAGAATGCAAACTACTATCTTCTATGTATGAATTTAAAAGTTCATCGCTCTATCTTTTATCCTGTAACATCAATCAATATATATCTGGAATCAAATATTCATCTTTGCACTACAGGCCAAAGATATTCATCGATTAATCATGTTCATCTAAACACTGCTCATCTTTTTGCACTACGGGCCAAAGATATTCATCGAAAATCATTCATCTTTGCTTCTACAGGCCAAAGATATTCCATAATATCATCATTTAAGGTAAGGATGATGAAAAATATTTTAAAGAAACGAAATCGGTGAAACAAAATGACAAGGATTAAGGATTAAGGATTCGTACTTTGTTTTTTATCCACGTCCAAAAATACCTCAAAAATAATCATAGTGGTGTAAAATTCAAGAATGATCAAAACATGGATACAATCAAAGCTAGTATCCGAATAGATATTTTGACGAAAAGAAAATTTTTCATTTTTCGATGAATAGTCTTGCGTGATTCGTGAATAGTATCAGATATCGTGAATAATTATACGTATCGTGAATAGTAACTCCGACACCAAAAGTTCCAAATTTGATAAAAACTTCAAATCAATATTTCAACATAATGATATTGAAGAAATAATATCATTCTGAAAAAAAATAATATCCTTACCTCGAAAGATCGGTTTACTAGGTGAAACAGGATATAGGCTATGACTTGAACTTGCAATCCGTATAGCAATACTCAAAATATACTCAAAATACTCACAAGAATACGCTCGATAATATAGAGAGAAAACTTCAGTTTCTGGTGTGATTTTCAATTCTAACCTAAGCACCCTATTTATAGGAAAATACTTAGAACACCAAAGCAGAAAATTTAATATAATATTAATATATATAATAAATCTTCTACGCCATCCTACCAGCTGATCTCAAACACCTAACACATGTCTATAAACAACAAAAATGTTTTTCTAAATAAAAATAATTAAAACTTCCAAAAATCAATTATTTCGGAGCTTCGGAACTTCAATAATTTATAATAAATAGCCCTTTTGTCAGAAAATTCGAATCTCTCAAATTTTATAGGAAATTCAATTCTCTACAACTTTACGTAAGAAAGTTTTTCCAAATTCCAAACCTGAAATTGGCCAAAATCCACAAACGAACGATTTTATAAAGTTATAATCAAATTTCAAATCAATAAATGGGGTCCAATCGACATGTTTAACATGTTTTAAACATTTATTGCAACAAAAATACTCTTCCTCCTCGTATACTCATATATCCCACATTCGTTATAAAAATATCACCATTATTATATTATTAAAATATAATAATATATTTAAATGAATTATTTTATCGAGAAAAAGATAAAATTTCAATTTTCAACAATTGTCACATTAAAATTTTTCTCCATCTATATCCACATAAAATCAATATTTTCCTCATCATATGAATCAATAATTAATTATTCATAAATAATATTACGTAATCACAATATTGACAACCGTGCAGCGGTTCAGGAAGAGGGGGCTTTCAATAAGAATTTCTCCTTCTTGGCGCCGCAATTAGGTGACCAAACCTCTCCTTAGACGAACTTTCTAGACATTACCAATAATGTTATCTAATAATATTATTCAGATAATATGAATTATTGCATCGATAATGAAAAATCTTGTGTAATGACAATTATTGAAACAACAAACAATATAAAATATCAACGCAACAATTATTAAATCAATAAAATCTTTGAGCGATTAATTACCGTAACCATTATTAAGTAGTGCCTTCTTACGTAAGAATCAATAATTGGTGCAATACCGTAATCTTCTTGTGTTTTAACCAATTTAGTATTTTAACAATATTAATCAGTAACAACTACGCCGTTATTTTAAACCACTTATATTTGTCATTTTTTCATCATCCAATCGCTTTCCATTATGGGGCCCACAAAAGGCTGCTGGCAGTCAAATCTAATATTCCCCGACAAAGAAGAATATTCCACGACCAAAATGAATATTCCCAAACAACAATGAATATTTTATAACCACTTGCTTATTTTGAAATATTTGCGTATTTTACCCATAACTATCCACATTAATCAAATCAACCCTTACTATTTTAAAATAATAAATAGAGAAAATTAAATTTCATTAATAATAAGTTGGGGTCTTACACCTTGGGCACGTGGTGTCGAAACATGGAGTATCTGTTGATTCGGCGAAGATTGAAGCAATACAAAGTTAGAGCAACCGGAAGTCGGTGGATGAAGTCGTAGCTTCTTGGGCTTAGTTGGTTATTATCGGAGATTCATGGAAGGGTTTTCTCGGATCGCTACTCCATTAACTCAAATTAACTCGAAAGGATACAAAATTCGTTTGGAGCAAAGAATGCGAGAAGAGTTTCCAAGAGCTTAAGAGGAGACTTATTTCTAAGACTGTTCTAACAATACCATCCGGTATGCGGATGGATTTGTTATCTGAATGATGCTTGCTGCAAAGGGTTAGGATGTGTTCTCATGCAACGTGGGAAAGTCATAGCTTATGCCTCGCGACAACTTAAAGAGTATGAGAGGAATTATCCTACTTGATCTCTAGAGTTGGCGCGATCGCTTTCATGCTTAAAGATATGGAGCACTATCTATATGGGGAGAAAGTGGAGATATATTCGGACCATAAAAGCCTTAAATATTTCTTCACTCAAAAGAACTCAACATGCGGCGGCGTGACGTTTGGCTCGAGCTATTGAAAGACTACGACCACACTATTCAATACCATTACGGAAAAAGCGAACGTGGTAGGCGACGCGTTGAGTAGAAGATCATATCGCGAGAACGAGTGCGATGATGTCGGTATACGCGTAGAGCCAACTTTAATAGAAAAAGTTAAGGTTGCTCAAGCCACCCAGGCCGGAGTGATGCGTATGAAGAAAAAAAGTACAAGAAGGAGCTATTCCTAAGGCGAGAATTGATGAAGAAGGAATACTTGAGTCCACTCTGAGACTTTGTGTTCCTAACGACTACGATTTGAAGAACAAGATTATGATGGAGGCACACAATACACCATTTGTAATCCATCCTGGAAGTACTAAAATGTATCGTGATCTTCGACATACATTTTGGTGGAACAATATGAAGAGAGAGATTGCAAAGTTTATCTTAATGTGTTTAACTTGTCAACGTGTAAAGGCGGAGCATCTAGTACCTAAGGGTCCGTTGCAACAACTTGAGATTCCGAAATGGAAGTGGGAACACATTACCATGGATTTCGTTACGGGTCTTTGTGAGACCCCAGATTTTATCAATAAAGATTTAAATTTTGTTGAAATAATTTTTTTTAATATTATGGTGTGAATTTAAGATAATATTATAGTTGTGGGTAGTATTTATAAATTTTGAAAAGTATGCAAGTGGTTATATTATATTCGATTGGTCGGGGAATATTCGGTTTAGCAGGGAATATTCGTACAACGTCTCAATCATTGGTGGACCCCACAACAGAATTATTATCGGATTGAGAAAACGACAAAAATATTTTATTGAAATAACGGCGGAAGTTTTACCGTAGTTCTTGTTGAACTACTTTCGGTAGTAAAAGTGCGATGAATACGTGGTTGCATAGTAGCACACACGGTATTGATTATTGATGCTTATGTGAGAAGTCACTCGGTTTGATTCCATTATTGTCGATTAATAATATGAATTATTATAATGATAATGACGTTTTGTTTTATTCAGATTATTAACGTAATAAAAACGAAACATCTTTTATATAAAATAGAATACTTTATTAAAGTTATTCTATAAATAGAATATATTATATTTTATTATGCATAGTGTTGCATAGTGTTTTTTCATAGTGTTTTTGCATAGTATTGCATAGTGTTTGCATAGTAAAATGTTTTTATATAAATAGAATATATTATATTTTATTTAAAAGATTTTTCTTTAAATATGCACCTTGATTAAAGTAAATCAATCTGGACCGCTCATGGATTAGTTACTATGCATTCCATTTTCCTATAAATAAAGCTCATTCCTTCATTATTTTCTTACTTAATTCATTGAAACTCTAGAGAGAGAAATTATAGAGAGAAGCTATAGAGAGAAAATTATAGAAAGAAGAAGAGTATTCTCGCTACTTCACTACTTCTATATTCAGCTTCTTTTACGGTGAGGGGTGTTATTCTTTCTTCTTGAAGAGAACTTCATTATTCCATTCACTATTATTATACATTGGAATAACTCAGAAAAGTGGCATACCCTATACATAACCTATATACGCAGCAGCATACCCTATACTTGGTGAAATCCTTATGTTATTCCATTGCTTATTATTCATTTGGAATAACTCAGATACGCTGGTTTATCCTATACTTGGTGACATTCTTCTATTATTCTCATTGGAACATCCTCGTCTGCATGTGTTTTACACCGGACACTGTTCCGCTTTTATTATTATTCATTGGAACATCCTCGTCATGTGTTTTTACACCCACCTGGTTCCGCTCTTTATCATTCATTGGAATATCCTATCTCGTGTGTTTTACACCGGATCCGGTTCCATCTTTATTATTACATTGGAACATCCCGCTTGCGGTGTGAATTTCACCTACCTTTGGTTCCGTTATTATTATTACATTGAATAACTTTTACATGGCAATACCGCATGCACGGTGATTTCTTTTGTTATTCCATTCTTTATTATACCCAAATGGTTAAAACTTTGACTTCTATACTCCATGAAATTAGTAGAATATCCTTGATATTTGCGTTTCATCCAAAGATCTTTTCATGAAAATATTCTTCCGATCATTCTTGAATTTTACTCTCTAAACAAATGTCATGTTGACAATTTGGACGTTAATAATTCATGGATTAAATAATTCTTGAACTTGTTTTATTGAATTATTATGTCATTGTCATCATCCTCATGTTATATTATGTTATCTTTGGCTTACGTGCATAGATGAACTTAGTATGATTATGACCGAGGATCATTCGGATAATCACGACTTGATATAAATGATGTGACAAAAGTCCTCGGTGGCTCGTAAATGCGATGATGAATAGTTTTTGGTATGATTATGACCGGGGGTGATTCGGTATAGTCGCTGACCATTGATAATTTGATGAAAATCCTTGACCGTAGTGCGGGGATGATTAGATGTGGTGGTTTATTTATTGTCGAGTCTCGTGATATAAAAATTGATGAAAACCTTTTAAAACCTAAAAGATAGTAGACTTTATTCTCTACTTGACTCTTGTAATGGATTGCTTATTCCGCTTGCAGCTTAAACCGTTGTCTATTGTATTTTATCGGTTTAACATCATTGAAGACTATTGATAATTTATTCTCGCATTATCTTAGTCATAATATTTCTTCTTGGGCTAGTTGAGCTCACCCTTTCTTTCACCGTTTCTTCTTGAAATGAGAACATAGTCGACGACGAACGAGTCGGGAACGAAGTAATGGTCCGAGAGGATAGCATTAGTAGTCCTCACTATTACGTGAAATAGTGTGATAATAGTTGTAATGAGGACTCCTTTTGAGTTTGTATAATATCTAGTAGACAATATTTGTATTCAATCTCACGCTTTATGTCGTATTGTACACGCAGTTATATTAATAAGTTGTATTTGATTTATGTACCATGTAAGTGGCGACCCAAGATGGGTGATGTATACCTAATTTTGGGGGCGTCATGTTAAATATCGAGCCATAAGTGTGAAGAGCCCCAGCCTCTCATTTGGTGACTTCACATTGATGGGGAATGCACCCGCACTCTCCGTGGGGGCCTTAGTCTTTCGGTGGCAAGGTGATAGATACCCAATGTGAGGTCTTGACACAGTTGGTGTCCAGTCACAATTAGTATCGAGCTTAGGATATGATCCTGCTAAGATGTGAGATAAGAACTAGGAGGGAGAGACGGAAATTCTTCGCTTAGTATGACCTACCTAAATTTATTTGGTATTTAATTGGTCACGTCGAGTATAGGGATAATATGTGATATGTTAATTAACCCTTGTTTTGTGATGAAAATGACATGTATTTAGATGTTGTGAATAGGGAGATCGGTTATTGGAGCGCGATAATGAGTCACTCAACCAAAAATGTAACGACCAACAACACGATAATAATCATACCGGCGGTAACGACCATCGAACAATGATGACCATCGTGGGAGAAATTATCATGCGAAGAATGGTAACCACTTGATTGGTAATCATGGCCAAGATAATAGAAGTGGAAATTGCAAGAAGAGAAGGTAATTTAGCTCAATTTTGTTGTGCATGCAAGTCAAGTCCAAGTCCAAATTGGGATAGTGGCACCAAAGGATCTGGACAAAACAAAGTCAGTAGTTTCAGAAGAGCGTTTTTACGTGACTTCTCAAAAGTGGGTAACCCGAACGAAGTTAGCACTTTAGTTAATTATAAATTCTTGCAAAGTCTATACCTTATTGATTCTATACCTCTACCCATTCTTTTATCTCTCTTGCTTTGCGTTCAACGCTTAAATTTGACTCAGGAGAAATTAGACTTTGATTTATCTATTGAAACTTCGTTGGGAGAAACCTTCATACCTCCAACATTTTATTAATCTTGTTGTTTCAAATAAACACTTTCACGTTACCTGTCGATCTTATCTCTTTGAAAATACTTGCATTTGAGGTAATTTTGAAAAACGATTGATTAACTACTCATTATTCTTTTTGTAAGGTTGTTAGCTTTCATATTCCTAACCAACTCAATTATACTAATTCAAAGTAACCAAATCCTAAAGTTAATCATTTATTATATCAAGTCATAAGTAAAGAGCCCCAAATCCTTTCGTTGTTGACTTCCTTGTGTGGAATGCACCAAGCCGGACTTTCTATAAAGCGAACGTCGTGATTGAAGATGGCAAGTTGATAGGTATCATTGTGAGGTGCTATCTAGGTTAAGGGATAGAAGTCACAATTGGTATTAATGTGACGTATTATCCAAGTCTTGGATGAGAGTATGAGCTTTGAATGATATTTCTATCATTAATAAATTTCTTAAGCGTATTCTTGAAGATTTCTTAGCCTACTTAGAGCGTGAAATCGAACTTTGTATTGACCCAAAGACAAAAACCCATTTCTTAAACACTCAAATATTTCTTCAACTAAAAGGATCATTTACGAGGATTATGATGAAAGTCATAATAAAAGCATTGGACTAATGAAAATCATGGGTATATGAAGTATTAGTAAGTTATGTGAGTTATGTTATTATGTGAAAACATGAAAGTTTCTTTGAAATCACAAAGAGTTGAAAATCGATTTTGGTGAAAAACGTAACATGAAATTCAATTGACCATATCTCCTATTATATTTTGAATTTTTGAGTATGGTCAAGTTCTAGAGTTAGATCTATGAGTTACCTAACTAATCCAAGTGGAATTACTGGAAAAGGTGTTGTAGATTTTGTGTGGACTGATTTTAGCAAATGAGGCCAAAGCTGTAAAAACCGAAAAAATACTCTTCGCCATGAAACTTTAAGGGGCTGTTTCGGCCACTTAAATTATGAGAAAAATTCTGGCCTTTTGGGACATGAAAGTATATGGTATAAAGTACCTCCTGTCCAAAAATGAGCTCATTCTCGACTTAAAATGAGCAAGTTATGACTATTTCAATATTTAGGTTTTTCCAATGAAAAATTTATAACCGGAGTTCTATAACTCAGATGACCATGAAATTTAAACTAGAAGCTCACGTTAACATGTGTAAGGTCCTGCCAAGATTTGGGAATTTTTGAGTTAAACTTGAGGTAGCTAATTTTTTAAGGAATTAATTAGAAATTGATTTTTGAAAAATAGTAAATGAATTTTAAAATTTCGAGAAAAATATATTTTCATTATGGGACTATATTATGCTAAATCCCAGAAAAGAAATATTTTTGGGACTGATTTGGTATTTTTCATGAAAATAGTTTAATTACTGAACATATGAGTTAAATATGTTATGTGAAGTAACAAAGTTGAAAATAGGATTTTATGGCTAGAGAGAATCCTATATAGAGTATATGCATATTTTTGAGGATTTGATAATTGGTGATGATATCTTATGAGTATGGCATTTTGAATGATTAAATGCATTATATGGTAAAGCGTAAACAATTGAGATAAATTGTTTATAAATTTAAGAAGTGATTAAAATATTGTTATAATATTAATGATATTAGATTATGAGATTATTAAGTGATTGATAACATGGGGATATTCTTGAATCTGGATAAATTATATTATAAATGTTTAATATTTATCCTTTATCTCATTTGATTGATTCTTTATATCATTATCCTCATGTTATATTATGTTGAAAGTCATCTCGTGGCCTGTAATGCATGTAGATGGACTTGGTATGATATGATGGACTTGGTATGATTATGAATACACTTATCTTCGGTGTGATTGTGGTTACTAATGAATAATCATAATCTTTCGTATAGTATCATACAATAATACACAATTATCTTCGTCAGATGCAATAATTTGTGGTCGTGATACTAATGAATACACAATTATCTTTGGTAGTGCACGGATAATTTGTGGTCGTGATACTAATGAATACACAATTATCTTTAAATCGTAGTGTGGATAATTAATTTGTGGTCGTGATACTAATGAATACTTAATTCGAATACATAATTTTATACTTTACACATTATCTTCGTAGTAGTGCATGGATAATTTGTGGTCGTGATACTAATGAATACACGATTATCTTTGGTAGTAGTGCATGGATAATTGTGGTCGTGATATAATGAATACACAATTATCTTTGGTAGTAGTGCATGGATAATTTGTGGTCGTGATATCTTAATGAATATACGATTATACGAATTATCTTAGTGGATAGTAGTGCATGGATAATTTGTGGTCGAATACAATTATCTTCGCCGTAGTATGGATGGATATATCCTACTAATGAATATCCTTGGCACGTGAGTGCGGGGATGATTCGATGATATGGATTAATTATTGAAATTTGAGTCTCAAAGAATGAAATATTAATTCATGGATGTGGTAAAAGTCATCTTTAGCCGTAGTGCATTGATAGACTTGGTATGATTATGACCAAGGATTATTCGGTATAATCATGACCATAATTGACAACACAAATATCCTTGGCCAGTAGTGCATGGATAATTCGTGGTCGTGATACTATTAAGCTAAGTCTCAGTATTATTGGTTTTACAGTTATATATCTTTGGCTTGTAGTGCAAAGATGAATTGTTAATGAATATCTTTGGCCGGATTGCAAAGATGAACTTAATATTTTTAAGGATAAAGGTATTCAAGGTATCCTCACCTCTTTATCATATCAGTATGCACTCTAATTTCGAGGGGCAAATTCCATAAGGAGGGAGATTGTGAGACCCCGATTTTATCAATAAAGATTTAAATTTTGTTGAAATAATTTTTTAATATTATGGTGTGAATTTAAGATAATATTATAGTTGTGGGTAGTATTTATAAATTTTGCAAAGTATGCAAGTGGTTATATTATATTCGATTGGTCGGGGAATATTCGGCTTAGTTAGGGAATATTCGCATAACTACTCAATCATTGGTGGACCCCACAATGTAATTATTGGTTTGATCGAGAAAACGACAAAAATATTTTATTGAAATAACGGCGGAAGTTTTACCGTAGATTACCGTTGAACTACTTTGGTAGTAAAAGTACAATAATACGTGTGGTCGCATAGTAGAAAGACACCAGATTGATTATCGATGCTTATGTGAGAAGTCACCACTTTGATTCCATTATCACGATTAATAATATGAATTATTATAATGATAATGACGCTTTGTTTTATTCGTATTATTAACGTAATAAAATGTAAACATCTTTTATATAAAATAGAATACTTTATTAAAGTTATTCTATAAATAGAATATATTATATTTTATTATGCATAGTGTTGCATAGTGTTTTGCATAGTGTTTTTTAGTAAGATATAGTGTTTGCATAGTAAAATGTTTTTATATAAATAGAATATATTATATTTTATTTAAAAGATTTTTCTTTAAATATGGACCGTCGATTAAAGTAAATCAATCTGACCGCTCATGGATTAGTTACTATGCATTCCATTTTCCTATAAATAGAAGCTCATTCCTTCATTATTTTCTTACGAATTCATTGAAACTCTGTAGAGAGAAATTATAGAGAGAAGCTATAGAGAGAAAATTATAGAAAGAAGAAGAGTATTCTCGCTACTTCACTACTTCTATATTCATTTCTTTTTTACTAGAAGGGTGTTATTCTTTCTTCTTGAAGAGAACTTCATTATTCCATTCACTATTATTCTGTTGAATAACTCGTAAAAGTGGCATACCCTATACATAATCTATATATGCCAGCATATCCTATACTTGGTGAAATCCTTATGTTATTCCATTCTTATTTATTCGTTGAATAACTCAGATATACGCTAATGGTTTTACCCTATACTTGGTGACATTCTTCTATTATTCTCATTGAACATCCTCGTCTGCATGTTTTTACACGACCGGTTCCGCTTTTTATTATTCTCGTTGGAACATCCTCGTCTCGTGTGTTTTACACCGACACTGGTTCCGCTTTTTATCATTCTGTTGGAATATCCTATCTCGTGTTTTACAATCGGATCCGGTTCCATCTTTATTATTCTGTTGAACATCCTCGCTTGTGTGAATTTCACCGACCGTTCCGTTATTATTATTCTATTGAATAACTCGCTCATGCGCAAGTACCGCATGCACGGTGATTTCTTTTGTTATTCCATTCTTTATTATACCCAAATTGGTTAAAACTTTGACTTCTATACTCCATGAAATTAGTAGAATATCCTTGATATTTGCGCTTCATCCAAAGATCTTTCATGGAAATATTCTTCCGATCATTCTTGAATTTTACTCTACAAAAACAAAGATCATGTCGACAATTTGACGTTAATAATTCATGGATTAAATAATTCTTGAACTTGTTTTTATTGAATTATTATGTCATTGTCATCATCCTCATGTTATATTATGTTATCTTCGCTTACGCATGATAGATGAACTTAGTATGATTATGACCGTGGATCATTCTAAGATAATCACGACTTGATATAAATGATGTGACAAAAGTCCTCAAAGGGCTGTAATGCAAATGATGGATAGTTTTGGTATGATGATGATGACCAGGTGATTCTAAGATAGTCATGCTTACCATTGATAATTTGATGAAAATCCTCGACCGTGGTACAGTGGATGATTAGATGTGGTGGTTTATTTATTGTCGAGTCTCAAATGATAAAAATTGATGAAAACCTTTAAAACCTAAAAGATAGTAGACTTTATTCTCTACTTGACTTTTTTAATGGATTGCTTATTCCCGCAGCTAAACCGGTTGTTCATTGTATTTTATCGCTTTAACATCGTTGAAGGCTAATGATAATTTATTCGCATTATCTTAGTCATAATATTTTTATCGGGCTAGTTGAGCTCACCTTTTCTTTCACCGTTTCTTCGTGAAATGAGAACATAGTTAGGACGAGCTCGGGGAACGAAGTAATGGTCCGTAGGATAGCATTAGTAGTCCTCACTATTCTCGTGAAATAGTGTGATAATAGTTGTAATGAGGACTCCTTTTGAGTTTGTATAATATCTAGTAGACAATATTTGTATTCAAACTCACGCTTTATGTCGTATTGTACACCTACGCTTATATTAGTAAGTTGATTTGAATTTATGTACCATGTAAGTGGCGACCCAAGATGGGTGACGATACCTAATTTTGGGGGCGCACAACAGTATCGTAGCTTAGGATATGATCCTCGCTAAGATGTGAGACAAGAACTAGGAGGGAGAGACGGGAAATTCTTCGCTAGTATGACCTACCTAAGTTTATGTGGTATTTATTTGGCTCACGTCCGTATATAGGGATAATATGTGATATGTTATTTAACCCATGTTTGGTGGCGATTTTTGAAAATGACATCCTAAAATATTGAGATAAGCAATGAAGCACATGAGATCGCTGAGTCACTTTCAACCAAAAGGTAATGAGCAACAACACGATAATAATCATACCGGTGGCAATTGGCCATCTAACAATGATAACCATCGTGGGGAAATTATCATGTCAAGAATGGTAACCATTTCGGTGGTAATCATGGCCAAGATAATAAGAATGGACATTTCAAGAAGAGAGGGTTCAACAATGACGTGAAGACGCTTCAGATCAAAGACCGTTTCAAAGGAAGAAGAACGACCACCGGTCAGATGTTTCAAATGCGACAGAGGGACACATCCGTCTAAACCAGCACGCAAAGAATCCAAAGCGTGTTTTAATTGCGAAAGAGAAGGTCACTTAGCTCGATTTTGTCGTATGGTGAAGTCAAGTCCAGCTTGAGATAGTGATGCCAAAGGATGTCCCGCATAAGCCAAAGCCTAGTAGTTTAAGAGAGAGTTTTTTTTCTCGTGACGAGGAACCCGAATAAAATTATCACGTAAGTTAATCATAAGCTCTTGCGAAAGTCTATATCGTATTCGATACCTGTTCTACCTATTATTTTATCTCTCTTGCTTCATGCTCAACGCTTAAATTTGACTCCGAGAAATTGGACTTTGATTTATCTGTTTAAACTTAGTTGGGAGAAACCTTCGTTACCTCCACTCGCTTATAAATCTTGTTGATTCAAATCGAAACTTTCACGCTACTTCGTCAATCTTATCTCTTTGAAAATACTTGCCTTTGATTTTAGGAATCAATTGGTTAACTACTCATCATGCTTTTCGTAAGGTTGTTAGCTTTTATATTTATAACAACCTCATATACTCTAATTCAAAGTAACCAAACCCTAAAATTAATCATCATCATATCAAGCCATAAGTAAAGAGCCCCTTAACCTTTCGTTGTTGACTTCCTTGTGTGGAATGCACCGCTTTACTTTCTCAGAGGCAACATCGTGAATGAAGATGGCAAGTTTATAGGTATCATTGTGAGGTGCTATCTAGGTTAAGGGATGTAAGTCACAGTTGGTATCAATGTGACGTATTATCCAAGTCTTGGATGAGAGTCACAGCTTTTGAATGATATTTCTATTATTAATAAATTTCTGGCGATTCTTGAAGACTTCTTAGCCTACTTAGAGCGTGAAATCGAATTTTGTATCGAATTCCCCAAAGATAAAAACCCATTTCTTAAACCTCAAATATTTCTTCAACTAAAAGGATCTGCTTTACGTGGATTATGATGAAAGTCATAATAAAAGCATTGGACTAATGAAAATCATGGGTATACGTGGTATTAGTAAGTGTTATAATGAGTTATGTTGGTTAGTATGTGAAAACATGAAAGTTTCTTAGAAATCACAAAGAGTTGAAAATCGATTTTGGTGAAAAACGTAATATGAAATTCAATTGACCATATCTCCTATTATATTTTGAATTTTGAATGTGGTCAAGTCCTAGAGTTAGATCTATGAGTTACCTAACTAATCCAAGTGCAATTACTGGAAAAGGTGTTGTAGATTTTTGTGTGGACTGATTTTAGCAAAGGAGTGCAAAGCTGCAAAACCAAAAAAGCTTCTCGCCATGATTTTAGAGAGGCTGTTTCGGCCACTTAAATTATGAGAAAAAATTCTGGCCTTTTGGGACATGAAGGTATATGGTATAAAGTACCTCCTGTCCAAAAAATGAGCTCATTCTCGACTTAAAATGAGCAAGTTATGACTATTTCAATATTTAGGTTTTTCCGATTTAAAAACGCTATAACCGGAGTTCTATAACTCCGATGACCATGAAATTTAAACTAGAAGCTCACGTTAACATGTGTAAGATTCTGCCAAGATTTGGGAATTTTGGAGTTATCTTGAGGTAGCTAATTTCTTAAGGAATTAATTGGAAATTGATTTTGAAAATAGTAAATGAATTTTAAAATTTTGAGAAAATATATTTTCATTATGGGACTATATTATGCTAAATCCCAGAAAAGAAATATTTTTGGGACTGATTTGGTATTTTCATGAAAATAGTTTAGTTACTGAACATACGAGTTAAATATGTTATGTGAAGTAACAAAGTTGAAAATAGGATTTTATGGCTAGAGAATCCTATATAGAGTATATGCATATTTTTTTGATGAGGGATTTGATAATTGGTGATGATATTTTATGAGTATGGCATTTTTGAATGATTAAATGCATTATATGGTAAAGCGTAAACAATTGAGAAAAATTGTTTATAAATTTAAGAAGTGATTAAAATATTGTTATAATATTAATGATATTAGATTATGAGATTATTAAGTGATTGATAACATGGGATATTCTTGAATCTCGGATAAATTATATTATAAATGTTTAATATTTATCCTTTATCTCATTTGATTGATTCTTTATATCATTATCCTCACGCTTATATTATGTTGAAAGTCATCGTTCAGAAGGTCAGATGGACTTGGTATGATTATGACTGATTGACTTGGTATGATTATTCGACCGTGATTGTCTTCTAAGATAATCATAACCGTAAATGAATACACAATTATCTTCGGCCAGAAGTGCATGGATAATTGTGGTCGTGATACTAATGAATACACAATTATCTTCGTCATACACATTATAATTTGTGGTCGTGATACTAATGAATACACAATTATCTTTGTCAGTAGTGCATGGATAATTTGTGGTCGGATACTAATGAATACACAATTATCTTTGGTTATCTTCGTAGAGTGCATGGATAATTTGTGGTCGGATACTAATGATACACAATTATCTTCGGCCGTAGTGTACATGGATAATTTGTGGTCGTGATACTAATGAATACACAATTATCTTCGTCCGTAGTAGTGCATGGATAATTTGTGGTCGTGATACTAATGAATACACAATTATCTTCGCCGTAGTGCATGGATAATTTGTGGTCGGATACTATATGAAATATCATGGATAATTTGTGGTCGTTTGTGGTCGGATAAATGAATACACGATTATCTTTGGATAGAGTCGCAATGGATAATTCTTTCGCCGTGGTCGGATAATTTGTGGTCGAATACTAATGAATACACAATTATCTTTGGTAGTGCATGGATAATTTGTGTCGGATATATTAATGAATACACAATTATCTTCGCAGTAGTGTACTGGAGAGACCCCGATTTTATCAATAAAGATTTAAATTTTGTCAAATAATTTTTAATATTATGGTGTGAATTTAAGATAATATTATAGTCAGGTAGTATTTATAAATTTTGCAAAGTATGCAAGTGGTTATATTATATTCGATTGGCTCTGGGAATATTCTTGCTTTAGCAGGAAATATTCGTATAACTACTCAATCATCAGGACCCCATAATGTAATTATTGCTTGATCGAGAAAACGACAAAAATATTTTATTGAAATAACTACGAAGTTTTTACCGTGGTTATCGCTGAACTACTCTTAGTAGTAAAAGTACAAAAGAATACGTGTGGTCGCATAAGAAGACACACCAGATTTGATTATCGATGCTTATGTGAGAAGTCACCACTTTGATTCCATTATCACGATTAATAATATTAATTATTATAATGATAATGACGCTTTTGTTTTATTCAGATTATTAACGTAATAAAATGTAAACATCTTTTATATAAAATAGAATACTTTATTAAAGTTATTCTATAAATAATAATATATTATATTTTATTATGCATAAGTCAGTATAAAGGTTTTGCATAAGTATTTGCATAGTATTGCATAAAGTTTGCATAGTAAAATGTTTTTATATAAATAGAATATATTATATTTTATTTAAAAGATTTTTCTTTAAATATGGACCGCCGATTAAAGTAAATCAATCTGACCGCTCATGGATTAGTTACTACGCATTCCATTTTCCTATAAATAAGCTCATTCCTTCATTATTTTCTTACTTAATTCATCAAACTCTGTAGAGAGAAATTATAGAGAGAAGCTATAGAGAGAAAATTATAGAAAGAAGAAGAGTATTCTACTTCATACTTCACTACTTCTATATTCAGCCTTTTTTACTGTAGTAAGGGTGTTATTCTTTCTTCTTCAAAGAGAACTTCATTATTCCATTCATTATTATTCTCGCTGAATAACTCGTAAAAGTGGCATACCCTATACATAACCTCGTATACGCCAGATACCCTATACTTGTGTGAAATCCTTATGTTATTCCATTCTTTATTATTCTCGCTGAATAACTCAGATACGCCATTAATTCTATACTTGGTGACATTCTTCTATTATTCTCGCTGGAACATCCTCGTTCGTGTGTTTTACACCTTTGACCGGTTCCGCTTTTTTATTATTCTGCTGAACATCCTCGCTCAGTGTTTTACACCGACCGGTTCCGCCTTTTTATCATTCTCGCTGAATATCCTATCTCGTGTTTTTACACCGGATCCGGTTCCATCTTTATTATTCTCGTTGAACATCCCGCTTGCAGAATTTCACCGACCGTTTCCGTTATTATTATTCTCGTTGAATAACTCGCCTATGCGGCACCGCATGCACGGTGATTTCTTTTGTTATTCCATTCTTTATTATACCCAAATGGTTAAAACTTTGACTTCTATACTCCATGAAATTAGTAGAATATCCTCGATATTTATGCTTTCATCCAAAGATCTTTTCATGGAAATATTCTTCCGATCATTCTTGAATTTTACTCTACGAAAACAAAGATTATGTCGACAATTTGGACGTTAATAATTCATGGATTAAATAATTCTTGAACTTGTTTTATCAATTATTATGTCATTGTCATCATCCTCATGTTATATTATGTTATCTTCGCTTACGCAAGCATAGATGAACTTAGTATGATTATGACTGTGGATCATTCTAGATAATCACGACTTGATATAAATGATGTGACAAAAGTCCTCAAAGGGTCGTAATGCATGCGTTGATGGATAGTTTTTGGTATGATTATGACCAGGGGTGATTCTAAGATAGTCACGACCATCGATAATTTGATGAAAATCCTCGACCGTGGTACAGGGATGATTAGATGTGGTGGTTTATTTATTGTCGAGTCTCAAATGATAAAAATTGATGAAAACCTTTTAAAACCTAAAAGATAGTAGATTTTATTCTCTACTCGACTTTTTAATGGATCGCTTATTCCACCGCAGCTAAACCGGTTGTCTATTGTATTTTATCGCTTAACACATCACAAGGCTAATGATAATTTATTCTCGCATTATCTTAGTCATAATATTTCTTATCGGGCTAGTTGAGCTCACCTTTTCTTTCACCGTTTCTTCGTGAAATGAGAACATAGCCGGGACGAAGCCTGGGAACGTAAGTAATGGTCCGTAGGATAAGATTAGTAGTCCTCACTATTCGTGAAATAAAGTGATAATAGTTGTAATGAGGACTCCTTTTGAGTTTGTATAATATCTAGTAGACAATATTTGTATTCAAACTCACGCTTTATGTCGATTGTACACCACGCTTATATTAGTAAGTCAGATTTGAATTTATGTACCATGTAAGTGGCGTACCCAAGATGGGTGACGATACCTAATTTTGGGGGGCGCCACAACAGATCGTAGCTTAGGATACGATCCCCGCTAAGATGTGAGACAAGAACTAGGAGGGAGAGACGGGAATTTCTTCGCTAGTATGACCTACCTAAGTTTATGTGGTATTTATTTGGCTCACGTAGTATAGGATAATAATATGTGATATGTTATTTAACCCATGTTTGGTGGCGATTTGAAAATGACATCCAAAAATATTGAGATAAGCAATGAAGCACATGAGACCATTGAGTCACCAACCAAAAGGTAATGAGCAACAACACGATAATAATCATACCGGTGGCAAATTCACCATCTAACAATGATAACCATCGGGGGAAATTATCATGTCAAGAATGGTAACCATTTCTGGTAATCATGGCCAAGATAATAAGAATGGACATTTCAAGAAGAGAGGGTTCAACAACGACGTGAAGACGCTTCAAGACAAAGACCCGCTTCAAAGGAAGAAGAACGACCACCGGTCAGATGTTTCAAATGCGACAGAGGGACACATCCGTCAAACCGTACGCAAAGAATCCAAAGCGTGTTTTAATTATGGAAGAGAAGGTCACTTAGCTCGATTTTGTCGTATGGTGAAGTCAAGTCCAATTGAGATAGTGATGCCAAAGGATGTCCTGCATAAGCCAAAGCCAGAGTTTAAGAGAGAGCGTTTTTTTTTTCTCGTGACGAGGAACCCGAATAAAATTATCACGTAAGTTAATCATAAGCTCATGCGTAAGTCTATATCGTATTCGATACCGGCTCTACCTATTATTTTATCTCTCTTGCTTATGCTCAACGCTTAAATTTGACTCCGCAGAAATTGACTTTGATTTATCTGCTTAAACTTAGTTGGGAGAAACCTTCACTACTCTCCACTGCTTATAAATCTTGTTGATTCAAATCAAACTTTCACGCTACTTCGTCAATCTTATCTCTTTGAAAATACTTGCCTTTGATTTTAGGAATCAATTGGTTAACTACTCATCATGCTTTTCGTAAGGTTGTTAGCTTTTATATTTATAACAACCCCTCATATACTAATTCAAAGTAACCAAACCCTAAAATTAATCATCATGTATATCGTCCATAAGTAAAGAGCCCCAACCTTTCGTTGTTGACTTCCTCAGTGGAATGCACCGCCGCATTTCTCAGAGCAACATCGTGAATGAAGATGGCAAGTTTATAGGTATCATTGTGAGGTGCTATCTAGTTAAGGGATAGTAAGTCACAACTGGTATCAATGTGACGACTCATCCAAGTCTTGGATGAGAGTCACAGCTTTGAATGATATTTCTATTATTAATAAATTTCCGGCGATTCTTGAAGACTTCTTAGCCTACTTAGAGCGTGAAATCGAATTTTGTATCGATTCCAAAGATAAAAACCCATTTCTTAAACCTCAAATATTTCTTCAACTAAAAGGATCTGCTTTACGTGGATTATGATGAAAGTCATAATAAAAGCATTGACTAATGAAAATCATGGGTATACGTGAAGTATTAGTAAGTTTTATGATGAGTTATGTTGGTTAGTATGTGAAAACATGAAAGTTTCTTAGAAATCACAAAGAGTTGAAAATCGATTTTGGTGAAAAACGAATATGAAATTCAATTGACCATATCTCCTATTATATTTTGAATTTTTGAATGTGGTCAAGTCCTAGAGTTAGATCTATGAGTTACCTAACTAATCCAAGTGGAATTACTGGAAAAGGTGTTGTAGATTTTGTGTGGACTGATTTTAGCAAAGGAGTGCAAAGCTGTAAAACCTAAAAAGCTTCTGCCATGATTTTAGAGAGGCTGTTTCGGCCACTTAAATTATGAGAAAAATTCTGGCCTTTTGGGACATGAAGGTATATGGTATAAAGTACCTCCTGTCCAAAAATGAGCTCATTCTCGACTTAAAATGAGCAAGTTATGACTATTTCAATATTTAGGTTTTTCCGATTTAAAAACGCTATAACCGAGTTCTATAACTCCGATGACCATGAAATTTAAACTAGAAGCTCACGTTAACATGTGTAAGGTCCTGCCAAGATTTGGGAATTTTTGGAGTTAAACTTGAGGTAGCTAATTTCTTAAGGAATTAATTAGAAATTGATTTTTGAAAATAGTAAATGAATTTTAAAATTCCGAGAAAAATATATTTTCATTATGGGACTATATTATGCTAAATCCCAGAAAAGAAATATTTTTGGGACTGATTTGGTATTTTTCATGAAAATAGTTTAGTTACTTAACATATGAGTTAAATATGTTATGTGAAGTAACAAAGTTGAAAATAGATTTTATGGCTAGAGAATCCTATATAGAGTATATATGCATATTTTTGATGAGAGGATTTGATAATTGGTGATGATATTTATGAGTATGGCATTTTTGAATGATTAAATGCATTATATGGTAAAGCGTAAACAATTGAGATAAAATTGTTTATAAATTTAAGAAGTGATTAAAATATTGTTATAATATTAATGATATTAGATTATGAGATTATTAAGTGATTGATAACATGGGATATTCTTGAATCCTCGATAAATTATATTATAAATGTTTAATATTTATCCTTTATCTCATTTGATCGATTCTTTATATCATTATCCTCACGCTTATATTATTACGTCGAAAGTCATCTCGTGGCCTCAGAAGTGCATAGATGGACTTGGTATGATTATGACCTGTGGATTGTTTTGAGATAATCATAATCAGATTGTAAAATTGAATTCACTATAATCATAACCGTAGTGCATGGATAATTGTGGTCGTGATACTAATGAATACACAATTATCTTCGGGTCGTAGTGCATGGATAATTTGTGGTCGTGATACTAATGAATACACAATTATCTTCGTCGTAGTGCATGGATAATTTGTGGTCGTGATACTAATGAATACACAATTATCTTCGCCGTAGTATGGATAATTTGTGGTCGTGATACTAATGAATACACAATTATCTTCGTCAGTAGTGTATGGATAATTTGTGGTCGTGATACTAATGAATACACAATTATCTTCGTCCGTAGTGTATGGATAATTTGTGGTCGTGATACTAATGAATACACAATTATCTTCGCCGTAGTGTATGGATAATTTGTGGTCGTGATACTAATGAATACACAATTATCTTCGCCAGAAGTGTATGGATAATTTGTGGTCGTGATACTAATGAATACACAATTATCTTTCGCCGTAGTGCATGGATAATTTGTGGTCGTGATACTAATGAATACACAATTATCTTCGGTCGTGGAATAATGGATAATTTGTGGTCGTGATACTAATGAATACACAATTATCTTCGCCGTAGTGCATGGATAATTTGTGGTCGTGATACTAATGAATACACAATTATCTTTTCGCCGTAGTGCATGGATAATTTGTGGTCGTGATACTAATGAATACACAATTATCTTCGTCCGTAGTGGTATGGATAATTTGTGGTCGTGATACTAATGAATACACGATTATCTTCGCCGTAGTGCATGGATAATTTGTGGTCGTGATACTAATGAATACACAATTATCTTCGTCGTAGTGTATGGATAATTTGTGGTCGTGATACTAATGAATACACAATTATCTTTCGGGCAGAAAGGTATGGATAATTTGTGGTCGTGATACTAATGAATATCCTCGCCCCAGAAAAGGTGGATGATTCGATGATATGGATTAATTATCGAAATGAGTCTCAAAGAATGAAATATTAATTCATGGATGTGGTAAAAGTCATCTTCGTCAGAAGGTGCATCGATAGACTTGGTATGATTACGACCACGATTATTCTTGTATAATCACGATCAGATTGAAAACACGAATATCCTCGCCAAGAAGTAATGGATAATTCATGGTCGTGATACTATTAAGTCGAGTCTCAAAGATTATTGGTTTTACAAATTGTATATCTTTAGCCCAGAAGTGCAAAGATGAATTGTTAATGAATATCTTCGCCTGATTGCAAAATTGCAAAGATGATTTAATATTTTCAACGATAAAGGTATTCAAGGTATCCTCACCTCTTTATCATATCAGTATCGCACTTCTAATTTCGAGGGCTTAAATTCCATAAGAGGGGAGATCAGGAGACCCCGTGATTTTATCAATAAAGATTTAAATTTTGTCAAAATAATTTTTAATATTATGGTGTGAATTTAAGATAATATTATAGTCAGGGTAGTATTTATAAATTTTGCAAAGTATGCAAGTGGTTATATTATATTCGATTGGCTCTGGGAATATTCTGCTTAGCAGGAATATTCGCATAACTACCAAATCATCAGTGGACCCCACAATGTAATTATTGGCTTCTGATCGAGAAAACGACAAAAATATTTTATCAAATAACTATGAAAGTTTTACCGTGGATACCGCTGAACTACTCTTAGTAGTAAAGTACAAAGAATACGTGGTGGTCAGATAAGAAAGACACCTGATTGATTATCGATGCTTATGTGAGAAGTCACCATTGATTCCATTATCACGATTAATAATATGAATTATTATAATGATAATGACGCTTTTGTTTTATTCAGATTATTAACGTAATAAAATGTAAACATCTTTTTATATAAAATAGAATACTTTATTAAAGTTATTCTATAAATAAATATATTATATTTTATTACGATAAGGTCAGATAGTTGTTTTGATAAGTTTTTTGATATAGATTGCATAAAGTTTTGCATAGTAAAAATGTTTTTATATAAATAGAATATATTATATTTTATTTAAAAGATTTTTCTTTAAATATGGACCGCCGATTAAAGTAAATCAATCTGACCGCTCATGGATTAGTTACTACGCATTCCATTTTCCTATAAATAAGCTCATTCCTTCATTATTTTCTTTTAATTCATCAAACTCTGTAGAGAGAAATTATAGAGAGAAGCTATAGAGAGAAAAAATTATAGAAAGAAGAAGAGTATTCTCGCTACTTCACTACTTCTATATTCAGCCTTTTTACTAGTAGTGGTGTTGTTATTCTTTCTTCAAGAAGAGAACTTCATTATTCCATTCATTATTATTCTCGCTTGAATAACTCCGTAAAAGTGGCATACCCTATACATAACCTCGATACGCCAGATACCCTATACTTGGTGAAATCCTTATGTTATTCCATTCTTTATTATTCTCGCTGAATAACTCAGATACGCTGGCTTACCCTATACTTGGTGACATTCTTCTATTATTCTCGCTGAACATCCTGTCAGGTGTTTTACACCGACCGGTTCCGCTTTTTATTATTCTCGCTGAACATCCTCGTCTGTGTTTTTTACACCGACCGGTTTCCGCTTTTTATCATTCTCGCTGAATATCCTATCTCGTGTTTTACACCGGATCCGGTTCCATCTTTATTATTCTGCTGAACATCCTCGCTTGCAGAATTTCACCGACCGTTCCGTTATTATTATTCTCGCTGAATAACCTCGCCTATGCGGGCACCGCATGCACGGTGATTTCTTTTGTTATTCCATTCTTTATTATACCCAAATAAGTTAAAACTTTGACTTCTATACTCCATGAAATTAGTAGAATATCCTCGATATTTCATGCTTCATCCAAAGATCTTTTTCATGGAAATATTCTTCCGATCATTCTTGAATTTTACTCTACGTAAACAAAGATTATGTCGACAATTGGACGTTAATAATTCATGGATTAAATAATTCTTGAACTTGTTTTATCAATTATTATGTCATCATCATCATCCTCATGTTATATTATGTTATCTTCGCTTACGCAAGATAGATGAACTTAGTATGATTATGACCAGGATCATTCTAGATAATCACGACTTGATATAAATGATGTGACAAAAGTCCTCAAAGGGTCTCAGTAATGCAAATGATGGATAGTTTTTGGTATGATTATGACCAGGGTGATTCTAAGATAGTCACGACCATCGATAATTTGATGAAAATCCTCGACCGTGGTACAGTGGATGATTAGATGTGGTGGTTTATTTATTGTCGAGTCTCAAATGATAAAAATTGATGAAAACCTTTAAAACCTAAAAGATAGTAGATTTTATTCTCTACTCGACTTTTTAATGGATCGCTTATTCCCGCAGCAGCTAAACCGTTGTTTATTGTATTTTATCGCTTAACATCGTCAAGGCTAATGATAATTTATTCTCGCATTATCTTAGTCATAATATTTCATCGGGCTAGTTGAGCTCACCTTTTCTTTCACCGTTTCTTTCGTGAAATGAGAACATAGCCGGGACGAAGCCTGGGAACGTAAGTAATGGTCCGTAGGATAGCATTAGTAGTCCTCACTATTCTGTGAAATAAAGGTGATAATAGTTGTAATGAGGACTCCTTTTGAGTTTGTATAATATCTAGTAGACAATATTTGTATTCAAACTCACGCTTATGTCGATTGCATACCTACGCTTATATTAGTAAGTTGATTTGAATTTATGTACCATGTAAGTGGCGACCAAAGACGGGGTGACGATACCTAATTTTTTTGGGGGCGCCACAACAGTATCGTAGCTAGGGATACGATCCCCGCTAAGATGTGAGACAAGAACTAGAGGGGAGAGACGGGAATTTTTCGCTAGTTTAATGACCTACCTAAGTTTATGTGGTATTTATTTGGCTCACGTAGTATATGGATAATATGTGATATGTTATTTAACCCATGTTTGCGGGCGATTTTGAAAATGACATCCGAAAATATTGAGATAAGCAATGAAGCACATGAGACCATTGAGTCACCAAACAAAAGGTAATGAGCAACAACACGATAATAATCATACCGGTGGCAACGGGCCATCTAACAATGATAACCATCGGGGGGAAATTATCATGTCAAGAATGGTAACCATTTCGCGGGTAATCATGGCCAAGATAATAAGAATGGACATTTCAAGAAGAGAGGGTTCAACAACGACGGAAAGACGCTTCAAGATCGCGACCCGCTTCAAAGGAAGAAGAACGACCACCGTCAGATGTTTCAAATGCGACAGAGGGACACATCCGTCTAAACCAAACGCAAAGAATCCAAAGCGTGTTTTAATTGCAAAGAGAAGGTCACTTAGCTCGATTTTGTCGTATGGTGAAGTCAAGTCCAATTGAGATAGTGATGCCAAAGGATGTCCTGCATAAGCCAAAGCCAGAGTTTAAGAGAGAGCGTTTTTTTCTCGTGACGAGGAACCCGAATAAAATTATCACGTAAGTTAATCATAAGCTCATGCTAAGTCTATATCGTATTCGATACCGGCTTCTACCTATTATTTATCTCTCTTGCTTATGCTCAACGCTTAAATTTGACTCCGAGAAAAATTGACTTTGATTTATCTCGCTTAAACTTAGTTGGGAGAAACCTTCACTACTCCACTCGCTTATAAATCTTGTTGATTCAAATCGAAACTTTCACGCTACTTCGTCAATCTTATCTCTTTGAAAATACTTGCCTTTGATTTTAGGAATCAATTGGTTAACTACTCATCATGCTTTTCGTAAGGTTGTTAGCTTTTATATTTATAACAACCTCATATACCTAATTCAAAGTAACCAAACCCTAAAATTAATCATCATTATATCAAGCCATAAGTAAAGAGCCCCCAAACCTTTCGTTGTTGACTTCCTCAGTGTGGAATGCACCGCCGCATTTTCTCAGAGAGGCAACATCGTGAATGAAGATGGCAAGTTTATAGGTATCATTGTGAGGTGCTATCTAGTTTAGGGATGTAAGTCACAATTGGTATCAATGTGACGATCATCCAAGTCTTGGATGAGAGTCACAGCTTTGAATGATATTTCTATTATTAATAAATTTCCGACGATTCTTGAAGACTTCTTAGCCTACTTAGAGCGTGAAATCGAATTTTGTATCAATTCCCAAAGATAAAAACCCATTTCTTAAACCTCAAATATTTCTTCAACTAAAAGGATCTGCTTACGTGGATTATGATGAAAGTCATAATAAAAGCATTGACTAATAATGAAAATCATGGGTATACGTGGTATTAGTAAGTGTTATATGATGAGTTATGTTGGTTAGTATGTGAAAACATGAAAGTTTCTTAGAAATCACAAAGAGTTGAAAATCGATTTTGGTGAAAAACGAATATGAAATTCAATCGACCATATCTCCTATTATATTTTGAATTTTTGAATGTGGTCAAGTCCTAGAGTTAGATCTATGAGTTACCTAACTAATCCAAGTGGAATTACTGGAAAAGGTGTTGTAGATTTTGTGTGGACTGATTTTAGCAAAGGAGTGCAAAGCTGCAAAACCGAAAAAGCTTCTGCCATGATTTTAGAGAGGCTGTTTCGGCCACTTAAATTATGAGAAAAATTCTGGCCTTTTGGGACATGAAGGTATATGGTATAAAGTACCTCCTGTCCAAAAATGAGCTCATTCTCGACTTAAAATGAGCAAGTTATGACTATTTCAATATTTAGGTTTTTCCGATTTAAAAACGCTATAACCGAGTTCTATAACTCCGATGACCATGAAATTTAAACTAGAAGCTCACGTTAACATGTGTAAGGTCCTGCCAAGATTTGGGAATTTTGGAGTTAAACTTGAGGTAGCTAATTTCTTAAGGAATTAATTGGAAATTGATTTTTGAAAATAGTAAATGAATTTTAAAATTCTTAGAAAAATATATTTTCATTATGGGACTATATTATGCTAAATCCCAGAAAAGAAATATTTTTGGGACTGATTTGGTATTTTTCATGAAAATAGTTTAGTTACTTAACATATGAGTTAAATATGTTATGTGAAGTAACAAAGTTGAAAATAGATTTTATGGGCTAGAGAATCCTATATAGAGTATATGCATATTTTTTGATGAGGATTTGATAATTGGTGATGATATTTTATGAGTATGGCATTTTGAATGATTAAATGCATTATATGGTAAAAGCGTAAACAATTGAGATAAATTGTTTATAAATTTAAGAAGTGATTAAAATATTGTTATAATATTAATGATATTAGATTATGAGATTATTAAGTGATTGATAACATGGGATATTCTTGAATCCTCGGATAAATTATATTATAAATGTTTAATATTTATCCTTTATCTCATTCGATCGATTCTTTATATCATTATCCTCACGCTTATATTACGTTGAAAGTCATCTCGTGGCCTCAGAAGCATAGATGGACTTGGTATGATTATGACTGTGATTGTTCTAAGATAATCATAACCAGAATTGAAAACACAATTATCTTCGGTCAGAGTGCATGGATAATTTGTGGTCGTGATACTAATGAATACACAATTATCTTTCGCCAGAGTGCATGGATAATTTGTGGTCGCGATACTAATGAATACACAATTATCTTCGCCGTAGTGTATGGATAATTTGTGGTCGTGATACTAATGAATACACAATTATCTTCGTCAGTAGTGCATGGATAATTTGTGGTCGTGATACTAATGAATACACAATTATCTTCGTCAGAAGTGTATGGATAATTTGTGGTCGTGATACTAATGAATACACAATTATCTTCGTCGTAGTGCATGGATAATTTGTGGTCGTGATACTAATGAATACACAATTATCTTCGCCGTAGTGTATGGATAATTTGTGGTCGTGATACTAATGAATACACAATTATCTTTCGTCGTAGTGCATGGATAATTTGTGGTCGTGATACTAATGAATACACAATTATCTTCGCCGTAGTGTAGTGTGGATAATTTGTGGTCGTGATACTAATGAATACACAATTATCTTATCGTCAGTAGTGCATGGATAATTTGTGGTCGTGATACTAATGAATGGTCGGATACTAATGAATACACGATTATCTTCGTCGTAGAATGGATAATTTGTGGTCGTGATACTAATGAATACACAATTATCTTCGGGCCGTAGTGCATGGATAATTTGTGGTCGTGATACTAATGAATACACAATTATCTTCGGTCGAGTACATGGATAATTTGTGGTCGTGATACTAATGAATACACGATTATCTTCGGCCGTAGTGCATGGATAATTTGTGGTCGTGATACTAAATGAATACACAATTATCTTTACCGTAGTGCATGGATAATTTGTGGTCGTGATACTAATGAATACACAATTATCTTCGGTCGTAGTATGGATAATTCGTGGTCGTGATACTAATGAATATCCTCGCCCGTAGCAAGTGGGATGATTCGATGATATGGATTAATTATCGAAATGAGTCTCAAAGAATGAAATATTAATTCATGGATGTGGTAAAAGTCATCTTCGTCAGAGTGCATCGATAGACTTGGTATGATTACGACCACGGATTATTCGGTATAATCACGATCATCAGATTGAAAACACGAATATCCTTAGCCAAGAAGTGTATGGATAATTCATGGTCGTGATACTATTAAGTCGAGTCTCAAAGATTATTGGTTTTACAAATTATATATCTTTAGCCAGAGTAAAAGATGAATTGATGAATTGTTAATGAATATCTTCGCCTTCGATTGCAAAGATGAATTTAATATTTTCAACGATAAAGGTATTCAAGGTATCCTCACCTCTTTATCATACTCAGTATCGCACTTAATTTCGAGGGCTTAAATTCCATAAGGAGGGGAGATCAGTGAGAGACCCCGATTTTATCAATAAAGATTTAAATTTTGTCAAATAATTTTTAATATTATGGTGTGAATTTAAGATAATATTATAGTTGTGGGTAGTATTTATAAATTTTGCAAAGTATGCAAGTGGTTATATTATATTCGATTGGCCTGGGAATATTCTGCTTAGCAGGAATATTCGCATAACTACCAATCATCAGGTGGACCCCATTAATGTAATTATTGCCTGATCGAGAAAACGACAAAAATATTTTATTGAAATAACTACGAAGTTTTACCGCTGGTTATCGCTGAACTACTCTAGTAGTAAAAGTACAAGAATAATGCGTGTGGTCGCATAAGAAGACACCAGATTGATTATCGATGCTTATGTGAGAAGTCACCATTTGATTCCATTATCACGATTAATAATATGAATTATTATAATGATAATGACGCTTTTGTTTTATTCAGATTATTAACGTAATAAAATGTAAACATCTTTTATATAAAATAGAATACTTTATTAAAGTTATTCTATAAATAATATATTATATTTTATTACGCATAAGGTCAGATATAAGTGTTTTGATATAGTGTTTGCGATAAGATTGCATAAAGTTTTTTGCATAGTAAAATGTTTTTATATAAATAGAATATATTATATTTTATTTAAAAGATTTTTCTTTAAATATGGACCGCCGATTAAAGTAAATCAATCTGACCGCTCATGGATTAGTTACTATGCATTCCATTTTCCTATAAATAAGCTCATTCCTTCATTATTTTCTTTTAAATTCATCAAACTCTAGAGAGAGAAATTATAGAGAGAAGCTATAGAGAGAAAATTATAGAAAGAAGAAGAAGAATATTCTCGCTACTTCACTACTTCTATATTCAGCCTTTTTACTAGTAGGGTGTTATTCTTTCTTCTTCAAGAGAACTTCATTATTCCATTCATTATTATTCTCGCTGAATAACTCGTAAAAAGTGGCATACCCTATACATAACCTCGTATACGCCAGATACCCTATACTTGGTGAAATCCTTATGTTATTCCATTCTTATTATTCTCATTGAATAACTCAGATACGCTGGGTTACCCTATACTTGGTGACATTCTTCTATTATTCTCGCTGAACATCCTCGTCTGGTGTTTTACACCTACCGGGTTCCGCTTTTTATTATTCTCGCTGAACATCCTGTCTGCTGTTTTTTTACACCGACCGGTTCCGCTTTTTTATCATTCTCGCTGAATATCCTATCTCGTGTTTTTACACCGATCCGGTTCCATCTTTATTATTCTCGTTGAACATCCCGCTTGCGTGTGAATTTCACCGACCGTTCCGTTATTATTATTCTCGCTGAATAACTCGCCTATGCGCAAGTACCGCATGCACGGTGATTTCTTTTGTTATTCCATTCTTTATTATACCCAAATTGGTTAAAACTTTGACTTCTATACTCCATGAAATTAGTAGAATATCCTCGATATTTGCAAGCTTTCATCCAAAGATCTTTTCATGGAAATATTCTTCCGATCATTCTTGAATTTTACTCTACGTAAACAAAGATTATGTCGACAATTTGACGTTAATAATTCATGGATTAAATAATTCTTGAACTTGTTTTATCAATTATTATGTCATTGTCATCATCCTCATGTTATATTATGTTATCTTCGCTTACGCAAGATAGATGAACTTAGTATGATTATGACCAGTGATCATTCTAAGATAATCACGACTTGATATAAATGATGTGACAAAAGTCCTCAAAGGGCCTGTAATGCAAATGTTGATGGATAGTTTTTGGTATGATTATGACCAGTGGGTGATTCTAAGATAGTCATTAACCATCGATAATTTGATGAAAATCCTCGACCGTGGTACAGTGGATGATTAGATGTGGTGGTTTATTTATTGTCGAGTCTCAAATGATAAAAATTGATGAAAACCTTTAAAACCTAAAAGATAGTAGATTTTATTCTCTACTTGACTTTTTTAATGGATCGCTTATTCACCGCAGCTTAAACCGGTTGTTTATTGTATTTTATCGCTTAACATCATTGAAGGCTAATGATAATTTATTCTCGCATTATCTTAGTCATAATATTTCATCGGGCTAGTTGAGCTCACCTTTTCTTTCACCGTTTCTTCGTGAAATGAGAACATAGCCGGGACGAAGCCTGGGAACGTAAGTAATGGTCCGTAGGATAAGATTAGTAGTCCCTCACTATTCTCGTGAAATAAAGGTGATAATAGTTGTAATGAGGACTCTTTTTGAGTTTATTAGTAAGTATAATATCTAGTAGACAATATTTGTATTCAAACTATCTGACTTATGTCGATTTTGACCTATGCTTATATTAGTAAGTTGTATTTTGAATTTATGTACCATGTAAGTGGCGGGGTGACGATACCTAATTATGTAAGATAGTAGTTTGCATTCTCTACTTAACTCTTCTAATGAATTATTATTTCTGTTTGTGAATATTAGTTTAAAAACTTGTTGTCTATTGTATTCTATTAGTTTTTTTCCCTGTTGAAGACTAATGATAATTTGTTGTATATTATCTTAGTCATAATATTCTTTACTTGGGCTAGTTGAGCTCACCCTTTTCCTTTTGTTCCATTTTTCTTCTCGGAGGCGAGAATATAAGCGAGTACGAGTCTGGGGTATGGAATGAAGGTTCTAGAGAGTTGTTTAGTAGTCCTCACCATTTTTGTAAAATAATGTATCAATAAATGTGATGAGGATTTATTTGAGTATAGATATTGTCTAGAAGATAATATTTGTATTCAAACTCACAGCCTTCTTGTAATAATAAAGTTGTAGTTGTTTCTGTACCATGTATTGACAACTCAGAATGGGTGATGTATACCTATTTTGGGGGCGTCACACAATCAATCCCTAAAATCACATCAAAAGCAAGTATCTTTAAAGAGATAAGGTCAATAGGTAATGTGATGGTGCCAACTTGGATCAAACAAGATTTATAAATAGTGGATGTGATGAAAGTTTCTCCTAACGGAGTTTCCACAGATAGGTCAAAGTCTAATTCCTCCGGAGTCAAGTTTAAACGTTGAGCAAAAGCAGGAGAGATAAAGGAATGGGTAACACCGATATCAAGTAATGTATAAACTTCGCATGAATTTATGATTAGCTTACCCGTGATCACCTCGTTTGGGTTCCTCGCATGTTGACCAGTCACGACAAACGCTCTTCCAGGAACCGTTGACTTTGACTTTTCTAAGACAGCCTTTTGAGTCACCATCCCCGCTGGACTTGGTTTCTCTACAGTGCAATCTCGAGCGATATGTCCTTCCTTTCCACAGTTATAACATACCTTAAACTGTTGTGGGCGCTTAGGTGATATATCTACTTTTCCGCACTTATAAAGATATAATGGGTGGTCGCTTCCTCCTCCTGGAACCAATTCTGCTTTGGTCTTTGGCGTCTTCACATTGTCATTGTTGAATCTCCTCTTTTTAAAATCTCCCCCCGAGTCGCTTTTTTCTATTTTCATGGTCACGATTACCACTAGAGTGGTTACCGCTTTTCAAATGTTTTCCTCCCGTCATTGGTTTTCATTGCTCAGATGATCGCCGCCAACCGGTATGACCACAGTTGCGGTCCCTTGGTTGAACGTACTCATTATCTCGCTCTAATAATTGAGCCCTGTTGACAACATCTGAATATAAAGAAAATTTATGAGAGATGAGATATTGCCAAATCTCGGGTTTTATACCTCTCAGAAACATCCTCGTCATTCGTTCCTCATTCTCTACCAAATGAGGTGCAAACCTGGATAACTTTGCGAACTAGCCCAGTAAAGAACATTATGACTAAGATAATACAGAACAAATTATTGTTAGTCCTCAACAGGGAAAAATCTAATAGAATACAATAGACAATAAGTTTGAAATCAATATTCGCAGCGGAAATAATAATTCATTAGAAGAGTTAAGTAGAGAATGAAATCTACTATCATCTATGAATTTAAAAGTTCATCGTCTATCTTTTATCCCCGTAACATTAATCAATATATAACTGAAATCAAATATTTATCTTTGCACTACAGGCCAAAGATATTCATCAGTTGGTCATGTTCATCTAAACACCTGTTCATCTTTGCACTACGGGCCAAAGATATTCATCAGAAATCATTAATCTTTGCAATACAGGCCAAAGATATTCAATTATATCATCATTTAGGACGGAGGATGATGAAAAATATTTTAAAGAAAACGAATCCAATGAAACAAAAGAATAAATATTAAGGATTCGTATTTCAGCTATTCCATGTCCAAAAATACGTCATAAATAATCATAGTGGAGTAAAATTCAAGAATGATCAAAACATGGATACAGTCAAAGCTAGTATCCATAATAAATATTTTGGACGAAAAACAAAAATTTAATTTTTCTGTGAATAGTGTCGTATTCGTGAATATTGTCATATACATGAATAGTGTCGTATACGTGAATAGTAACTCCGACACTAAAAGATAGAAATTTCACAAAAAAATCACCATCATGCTTCATGAATAGTAACTCGTGAATAGTAACTCATGAATAGTAACCCCGACATGAAAAGTTCCAAATTTGATAAAAATTTAGACCAATATTTCGGCATAATGATATTGAAGAAATAATATCATTTATGAAGAAAATAGCATCCCTTACCTAAAAAGGATAGTATTTCTGACTGGTATACTGGATATAGTGCTGAAAGAACTTGTACCGTATAGCAATACTCAAAGTACTAAAATACTCACAAGAATACGCTCAATATATCGAGAGAGAAAGAGAGGGAAATCTTTAGTTTCTAGTGTGATTTTCAATTCTAACCTAAGCACCCTATTTATAGGAAAATGCTTAGAACACCAAAGTAGAAAATTTAATAAATTAATATTATTTATTTTTCACATCTTCCTACGCATCCAAGAATCTAAATTCAGCCCCTAGCACATGTTAATGATGCCTCCACACATTCCAAAAACATTTTTGTTATTTAAAATAATTAAAACTTTCAAAAATCAATTATTTCGGAACTTCAGAACTTCAATAATTTATAATAAATAGCCCTTTTATCAGAAAATTCGAATCTCGCGACTTTTTATAGGAAATTCAATTCTCTACAACTTTGTAGAAGAAAGTTTTTCCAAATAGAAATTGACCAAATCCATAAACCAAGCGATTTTACGTGCTCTAATCAAATTTCATCAAGAAATGGGCCCACGAGACATGTTTAACATGTTTTAAACAACTTTTAAAACAAAAATACTCTTCCTCCTCATATACTCATATATCCCACATTCATTGTAAAAAATATTATCATTATTATATAATATAATAAAATATTATTTTATCGTAAAAGATAAAATATCAAGTTTTAACAATTGTCACTTTAAAAATTTTCTCCATCTATAACCATATAAAATCAATATTTTCCTCATCATATAAATCAATAATTAATTATTCATAAATAATATTACAAAATCACAAAGATCTTGCAACTGTGCCGCTCCTCAGAAAGAGGGGCTTTCCAATAAGGATTTCTCCTTCTTGCCAGCAATTAGGTGACCAAACCTCTCCTTGATGTAACTTTCTAGACATTGCCAATAATATTTTCTAATAATATTATTCGGATAATATGAATTATTGCTTCGATAATGGAAAATACTTGTGTAGTGACAATTATTGAAACAACAAGAATATAAAATATCAACGCAAAGAATTATTGAATCAATAAAATAAAATAGTGAACAAAGAATTCATCAGAATAATTATTGAGTAGTGCCTTCACGTAAGAATCAATAATTGGTGCAATACTGGTACTTATTGTGCAACAACGCCAGACATATTCGTGTTTTTAACCACCGGGGTATTCCAACAAAGGTTAATTCAGTAACCACTACGTCGTTATTTATCAATAACTTATACTTGTCATTTTCTTCATCCAACCGCTTTCCGTTATGGGGCCCACAAAAGACCGCGTACAAATATTCTCCGACAACAAGAATATTCCACGACCAAACGAATATTCCCCGACAACAATGAATATTTTATAACCACCTGCTTATTATTTAAAATATATGCACATTTTACCCATAACTAACCACATTAATCAATTCAACCCTTACTATTTCAAAATAATAAATAGAGAAAATTAAATTTCATTTATTAATAATTTGGGGTCTTACATATGGACATGAAGATTTCTGAGGATTTTCTTATTCACTTCATTATGACTCCTCTTCCTGCAAAGTTTGATCCATTTAAGATCAATTATAACACGCAAAAAAAAAAAGTGGAAGATGAGCAAGTTAATCGTAATGTGCGTCCAAGAGGGAAAAAAGGCTTAAGGTTGAAAAACCTAATGTTGCTCATTTGACTACCATTGGATCCTATAAAAAGAAGGCTTATAAAAATGGAAAAAGTTTTAAGAATAAGGATAAACTAATTTCTACCAAAATAAATAAGACAAATTATTCAAGTAACAACTCTGAGGCAGGTCCTAAATATGCCTCTTCTGTAAGAAGCAATGACATATTCAGAAAGAATGCCCTAAGTTTAGAGAATGACTTGAAAAGAGAGGGATTCCTTTCAAAGAAAACAGTCCAAAAGGGGGAAAGAACCATTAAAGTTGGCAATTGAAAGTCTATACAAGTTGAAGCTGTAGGAACTCTTCCTTTAGTTCTTTAGTTTTGGAGAGTGGTTTCACCTTGTATTTATATGATACTTTTTATGTTCCCAGTATGATACATAATTTAATTTATGTATCTAAACTTGACGTTGATGGTTTTTCGTTTAAGTTTGGGAATAATAAAATAATTATTTATCATTACTCTCATGTTATTGGTTCTGGCTCCTTAGAGGGAAACCTCTATAAGATAAATTTGGATAATGTTTTTGCGGAATCCTTGTTAACAATGAATGTGATAGAAAGTACCTCTAAAAGTGAAAATAAAAGAAAACTAGATAATGAGAATTCTTCAAAATTATGGCATCAACACTTGGGCCATATTTCAAAGACAGAATGCAACGTCTTATAAAGAATGGAATTCTTCATTAACTAGATTTTTTTGATCTGGACCGAAAAATTAAAGTAGTGAGATTAGATAGAGGCGGAGAGTGTTATGGTAAACACTTCGATACAGGTCATAATCCTGGTCCATTTGCCTTATTTTGTCAAGAAAATGGCATCGTCACTTTGTATACAATTAGGGATGCAAATGAGTCGAATCTCAGCGAACACCTTCATGCTCAGATTCGGCTCGACTCGAAAAAATTGAGCTCGAATTCGACTCGGATTCGATAAGGGATTTATATTTTTGCGTCAGATTCGACTCGGATCATTACTTGGACCTACTTTAAACAGAAGTACTAACTCGCTTACAAAACGAGTTACTTCATGAGCCTTCAAATC
Source organism: Panax quinquefolius (assembly GCA_020205615.1). NCBI lineage: Eukaryota > Viridiplantae > Streptophyta > Magnoliopsida > Apiales > Araliaceae > Panax > Panax quinquefolius. The sequence continues at coordinate 130,036,808 of CM035167.1, forward strand.
GAGTTTCAATATGAACCATTTCACTTAAAATTGAACCACTACATACTAAATTGGTTACTTAACTAATATTTATATATAAAACTTTTTCACTTTTATTTATGTATTGAAATTATAAAGAATGTAATATAAATTGACATTTAATTCATTGATTTATTCAAGTACAAGTTTACACAATTTCATACTACACTTTATACATTATAAAGATTGATACAAATATCACATATTTAGCTTACTAGCATGGATTAGACCAATATTCGAATATGATCCATCGAGCAGGTATCGAGTATTATTTGAGAAAAAAATGAAATACTCGAACCTTAATATGAGCAAACACTGGTCTGTTCGAGTTTGACTCATGTATCATTAAACAGAAAACGAGTATGGATCAGATTCGACTCGGATCAACTTCGAATTCGAGCTTTGGATCATATTTTTGAATCGATCTCGAGTCAAGTACCGAACTACTTAGCTCGATTATCACCCCTATATACAATGCTTGGTACACCGCAGCAGAATGGTATAGTTGAGAGGTGAAATCGTACCTTTATGGATATGGTATGTAGTATGTTATGCAATTCTAGCTTACATATATTTTTATGGACCGAGGCATTAAAGACAGCTGTTCATATTTTAAATCGGGTTCCTAGCAAATCTGTACTTAACACTGCTTATGAAATTTGGACAGGTGGGAAACTTATTTTAAAATACTTACGGGTATGGAACTGTCCCACCGAGGCTAAGATTTTTAATCCACAAATAAAGAAACTTGACTTTAAAACCATTAGTTATCATTTCATTGGATATCCTAAAAGATCTAAGGGTTTTGGATTTTTCTGTCCCTCGCATGCCACTAGAATTGTTGAGACTAGGCATGCAGAATTTTTAGAGAATGGTGATTTAAGTGGGAGTGGTGAACTTAAAAAAATTGATATTGAATAAAACATGATTTATGTTTCTAATCTTGTAATTCAAGATGGTGAGGCACAACAACCTCCTATTTAGGTGAATGATGCCCCTGAGATAGTTGAGTCACCACCTAATGTTGAACCCTACATTGTTGAAAATCATATTCTTGAAATTGTGCAACCTTTACGTAGGTCCGAAAGACATAGAAAACCTATTAATTTTGATGATTTTATAACCTATCTTAATGAGATTAACTATGATTCAAGTAAGATTAACGATCCTATCTCCTATAAAGAGGCCATTACGAGCGCTCAATGGCTTGAAGCCATGAATGATGATTTGAAATCAATGGAGCTTAAAATGTTTGGGAGCTTAAAAATTTACCAGAAGATGTTAAACATTTTGGTTGCAAGCGGGTCTATAAGACCAAATTAGATCCTAAAGGGAACGTTGAAAGGTATAAAACTCGATTGGTTACTAAGGGTTTCTCTCAAAAGGAAGGTGTGGATTATAATGAAACTTTCTCTCCAGTATCCAGGAAAGATTCATTTAGAATAGTCATGACTCTAGAAGCTCATTATGATTTAGAATTACATCAGATGGATGTTAAAACTGCCCTTAATGGTAGCTTGCATGAGAATGTCTATATAGCACAACGAGAAGGTTTTCTGGTTAAAGGCAAGGAAAATATGGCATGTAGACTTAAGAAGTTCATCTATGGGTTAAAACAGGTTTCTTGACAATAGTATCTTAAAATTCACGAAGTGATGAGTAATTTTGATTTTAAGAAAAATACAATGGATCAATGCATATACTTGAAGGTCAATAGGAGTAAATTTGTTATTGTTGTTTTGTATGTTGATGATATACTACTTGCAAGTTATAACTTAAACATGTTACATGTGTGACGCCCCCAAAATAGGTATACATCACCCATTCTGAGTTGTCAATACATGGTACAGAAACAACTACAACTTTATTATTACAACAGTAAAACTATGAGTTTGAATACAAATATTATCTTCTAGACAATATATATACTCAAATAAATCCTCATCATATTTATTGATACATTATTTTACAAAAATGGTGAGGACTACTAAACAACTCTCTCTAGAACTTTCATTCCATACCCACACTTTCGTACTCGCTATATTCTCGCCTCCCGAGAAGAAAAAATGGAACAAAAAGGAAAAGGGTGAGCTCAACTAGCCCAATAAAGAATATTATGACTAAGATAATATACACCAAATTATCGTTAGTCTTCAACGAGGAAAAATCTAATAGAATACAATAGACAACAAATTTTAAATCAATATTCGCAATGAAATAATAATTCATTAGAAGAGTTAAGTAGAGAATGCAAACTACTATCTTCTATGTATGAATTTAAAAGTTCATCGTCTATCTTTTATCCTGTAACATCAATCAATATATATCTCGAATCAAATATTCATCTTTGCACTACAGTGCCAAAGATATTCATCGATTAGTCATGTTTCATCTAAACACTGCTCATCTTTACACTACTACCAAGATATTCTTCAAATCATTCATCTTTGCACTACGGGCCAAAGATATTCCATAATATCATCATCATTTAAGATCAAGATGATGAAAAATATTTTAAAAGAAACGAATCCAAAGTGAAACAAAATGACAAGGATTAAGGATTAAGGATTCGTACTTTGTTTTACCCACGTCCAAAAATACCTCAAAAATAATCACAATGGTGTAAAATTCAAGAATGATCAAAACATGGATACAATCAAAGCTAGTATCCGAATAGATATTTTAGACGAAAAGAAAATTTTTCATTTTTCATGAATAGTGGTCAGATTATTAAGTGAATAATGTCGTATCGTGAATAGTAACTCCGACACCAAAAGTTCCAAATTTGATAAAAACTTCAGATCAATATTTCAACATAATGATATTGAAGAAATAATATCATTACGAAAAAAATAATATCCCTTACCTCGAAAGACAATACTTCTAGTTGAAACACCGGATATAGGTTATGACTTGAACTTGCACCGTATAGCAATACTCAAAGTATACTCAAAATACTCACAAGAATACGCTCGATAATAGAGAGAAAACTTCAGTTTCTGGTGTGATTTTCAATTATAACCTAAGCACCCTATTTATAGGAAATTGCTTAGAACACCAAAGCAGAAAATTTAATATAATAATATTATATATATTACAAATTCTCTCGCACACTTAGCATAGCATCTGAAATCAGGAATCTTAACACATGTTAAATGAGTCCCAACAATGTAAAAACTTTTTTGTAATTAAAATATTTTAAACTTCCAAAATTAATTATTTGAACTTGAACTTCAATAATTCATAATAAATAGCCCTTTTATCAGAAAATTCGAATCTCGCGACTTGGTATAGGAAATTCAATTCTCTACAACTTTGCGAAGAAAGTTTTTCTAAATTCCAAATGTAAATTAACCAAAATCCACAAATCAGGCGATTTTACAAAGCTATAATCAAATTTCACCAATAAATGGGGTCCACATTCATGTTTAACTTGTTTTAAACATTTATTGCAACAAAAATACTCTTCCTCCTCAGATACTCATATATCCCACATTCGTTGTAAAAAATATCACCATTATTATATTATTAAAATATAATAATACATTTAAATGAATTATCTTATCGTAAAAAGATAAAATTTCAATTTTCAACAATTGTCACATTAAAATTTTCTCCATCTATATCCACATAAAATCAATATTTTCCTCATCATATGAATCAATAATTAATTATTTACAAATAATATTACGTAATCACAATATTGATAACCAGTGCGCTTCCTGGAAAGAGGAGCTTTCCAATAAGAATTTCTCCTTATCTTGGCGCGAATTAGGTGACCAAACCTCTCATTAGACGTAACTTTCTAGACATTGCCAATAATGTTATCTAATAATATTATTCAGATAATATGAATTATTATCGATAATGAAAATACCGTGTAATGACAATTATTGAAACAATGTAATATAAAATATCAACGCAACAATTATTAAATCAATAAAATCTTGAGCAGAATTATCAGTAAATATTATTAAGTAGTGCCTTTTTACGTAAGAATCAATAATTGGTGCGATACTGCTAATGTCTTCTTGTTTTTAACCAATTTAGTATTTTAACAAGATAATTGGTAATAACTACGCCTAGATTTTTTAAACCACTTATATTTGTCATTTTCTTCATCCAATCGCTTTCCGTTATGGGGCCCACAAAATACTGCGCCGTCGTACGAATATTCCCTGACAGCAAGAATATTCCACGACCAAACGAATATTCCCCGACAAGAATGAATATTTTATAACCACTTGCTTATTTTGAAATATTTGCGTATTTTACCCATAACTATTCACATTAATCAAATCAACCCTTACTATTTCAAAATAATAAATAGAGAAAATTAAATTTCATTAATAATAAGTTGGGGTCTTACAACATGAGACCAAATGTTTTCTTTCTGGAAATTTTGACATGAAGGATCTCGGTGAAGCCTCTTATGTTATAAGTATTGTAATTCATCGAGATAGGTCTCGCGGGATATTAGGATTGTCCCAAAGAGCTTATATTGACAAAGTTCTTAACAAATACAACATGCAAAATTGCTCCCCTACTGTCGCCTCTGTTGTTAAGGGTGACAAATTTGGCTCTTATCAATATCCTAAGAATCAACGTAAACGTGATCAAATGAATCTTATTCCCTATGCTTCTATGGTTGGGAGTCTTATGTATGCTCAAGTTTATATTGACAAAGTTCTTAACAAATACAACATGCAAAATTGCTCCCCTACTGTCGCCTCTGTTGTTAAGGGTGACAAATTTGGCTCTTATCAATATCCTAAGAATCAACGTAAACGTGATCAAATGAATCTTATTCCCTATGCTTCTATGGTTGGGAGTCTTATGTATGCTCAAGTTTGTACACGTCCAGATATAGCGTATGTAACTGACATGCTTGGACGTTATCAGTCAAATTCAAGTTTGGATCATTGGAAAGCAGCCAAAAAGGTTTTACGCTACTTACAGGGTATTAAGAATTTTATGTTTACATTCAGAAAAATAGATAACCTTGAAGTTGTTGGTTTTTCTGATTTTGATTTTGCCAAGTGTAAAGACGAAAAGAAATCTACGTCAGGATACATCTTTATGCTTTCAGGAGGCTATATTTCGTGAAGAAGTCATAAGCTGGAGTTAACTACCACTTTCACTTCCACGATGATAGCATAATATGTGGCTTGTTATCATGCTACTTGTCACGCCGTATTATTGAGGAATCTTATTTCAGGACTTAAGGTTGTAGATTCCATTTCAAGGTCATTAAAAGTATTGTGATAATGATTTTGATGTTAGTTTTTCCAACAACACCAGTTCGAGTGGTGTTGGACTATACTTCGACACTAAGTACTTATTTGTCAGGAAAAGAGTTGAAGATCAAAGCGTTGTCATTAAGTATATTAGTACGCATGATATGTTAGCGGATCTACTTACGAAAGGCTTACCACCCAAGCTCTTTTTAGAGCATGTTGTTGGAATGGGTTTAACTGGTAGTCTTAATTAGTTAGTTATTTTGATGTAAGACAACAATTTTGAGCTCGTTATTTTGAACTTTCACATTATGTTTATGGTTTGCTATTCTCATTTTTGTGACCCAAAATCACCAAAAATCCGTCACTAAAGCTCACGCTTTATTAATAGAGATATAGTTTTCATGTGCTATTGCCTAGACTAAAACAATAAGGCTGAACTACTTTGATGATAAAGAAAATCTCAACTTTTAAAATGCTAAAATACTTGTAGTCTTTGCATGTTAAAGTGTGTAATTGAAAATTATGGCAGCAACAAGATTATAGAAATAGTACAATAGCAGGCCACTGCTTTCATACAGGTGGTTTTATGAACTGCAGGGAAAGGGGAGAGAGAGCTCTGGAAGCTGAGAGGTTGACCTCTGCAGGGAGCACTGAAGAATTGCAAAGAGATGCCACAGACAATGTTTAGTGCCCGAGAACACAGAATTATACAACTGTCAGAAAATGTGTCTGCCTTTCCAAAATCAGAGGTGGTCTTTATCATTTTGATGATTGATCCCGAAGACAATTTTTTAATACTTTTTTTACCTTTGGTAATTATACTTGTGGTACAAAAAAAACAAAAAACTTTGGTATTTCTAACTTGTACTTTTTTCCATACTTGTTCAAGGTATATAGAGTTATTCATCCATGTGTTTTAAGAAGTGTTTCCTTTAAACTCAAAATAGAGCAGAATCTGTTCTATGAAACTGTAGGGGCTATAAGGCGTGATTCTGATTATCGTTGATCGAGTCTTGATATATTCCAGTCATCTAGAAAAGCATTCTAAAATGAAGTGCAGTTGGTAGAATTAGCGTCTTGATTCCAATCATCTAGAAAAGCACGTTGATGTGAAGTGCGGTTGCTAGACTTAGCTTTCGCTATGAATGGAATCAAATGTGAAAATTCATCTGCTAAATAATTGCGATGTATTTTTGCATAGGGAAGTACTGTTGAGCTGATAGTTCCCGGTCAAAGCTATGAAAATTTTAGAAAAGATAAAGTTCTATTCAGGGTGAGAACTAACCACAAGAGTTTGATTGGAATAAACTTAGCTTATTGATGATCTAGAAAGAGTTTAAATAACAATAGGAAATAACAATTATTCCTAATTCTCAGGTCACAACTCTGAGAGATAAGATACTAATAACTAAAAAAATAACAAGATAGCCGAACTTTATTTAAACAAATAATAACCACTTGTCATATTCTTAGCATGACTAACAATCTTGGACTATTTCTTTGGCCACCTGCCAATCCATTTCCTCTCATTGCATGACTCATGTGTTGTCCCTACGTGTGCATGTGCATGTCAATCCAAATACTTTGTATTTTTCACTGGCATTCTTTGAGATCTTCTTGGTGGTTTATCATGAGAGCCGATTCCCATTTTTCAATTTTATGGTGTAAGAGACCTTCTCCATTGTCAATGGCATATGCTAATTGCCTGGTTTGAGACTCAAAACAAGTACTCTTGCATGGTCTGGAGAATCTATGCTACTAGGCCTTACTCTGAATACTCCTTCCTTGATAGTAACAGGGCAACATGGCTTTGCACATTAGGTCTAAGGTAGCTACATCCTTGATGTAGTTAATTTTTATATTCTCGACCTTTTGCCTATATTTGTTTGCAAAGATTATAATCCATGTCGAGATTATAATCCATGGGATATAATCTTGGAATTATAATTATAATGTCAAGACTATTAATCTATCTTATAATCCCGATCGAGACTAATAATTCTAAGTCTAAATTTGAAAACAAACAAGACTCTTGGAATTAATAGTCTTATGTCAAGTATAATTCTTGTAAACAAACATAGTCTTTATATATAATAATAAAGTATGCTTTTATAAAATAAATTTATAAATATTTACTTTCGCTGTTACTATCACTGTCTTCAACATAATAATTAGATAGAAAAAATGATCAACAAAATTAAAGAAAAAAAAAAGTATGGGAGAGGATTTACATTTTGTTTATTATTGTGCTCTTATATTTTGAAAATTATATTCTTTTAAGCAAAAAAAATCCTGCCTTTAGTAGTATATTTGGATCAGCTATCTATATTATAAAGAGAGGGAGAAATCTATATGTATTTATTTTCTATTTGTCTCTTTCTATATTATAAAGCGGCAGAAATGAATAGCAGTTTTCTATCTGTCTATCTATTTTTTATTTTCCTATTTTACCCTCTAAACTTTATTTATTTTCTTTCTCTCTCCCATTGTCCGGGCTCCTACTTTTTAGTATTCTATTTTTACTTTTATAAGACACTTAGGTTATATTTGTTTGTAAGTATTATATTTAGGATAAAACTATTAATCTCGTTTTATTTATTTTTAAATTTGAACTTCAGACTATTTGTTCAGGGATTATAAAATAACTTAGTGTGTGAAATTATTTAATACCATGTACAATTAGATATTATAATCCCATCATTTGGGACTAAAAAAATTTAGACAAAATTAACCTCATTTTAAAAAAAAAATGACAATGATATCCAGACAAATTAATTTCCAAAATATCTACACCTGAATATTAAGTCAATAATTCAGCCACCTAAAAACAACATGTAGTTTTATAAAAGTTGTAGGAGAATTAAAATGAAGTTTTGAACAAATTACAGGTACTAATTTGAACAAATTATATAGTATGTGGGTAGCTAAACATAAAAAGCCTTATAATAATGCTTAAAAAGTGCATTTGCAGGAATAACACGTCCACACCGGTTAAAAAGTCTAGACCCCACTCCCTTTCACCTCACATTGATGAGCCAGGAATTAATAATATGACAAATGAAATGCAAACAAATGAAATTATTCTCCTATATGTATCCACGTGGATTAAAAGGTTATTTTTTTAAAAAAAATAAAATAAATAAATTAAAATAACGTGGTCATCAAAATATGCATATGAGTGTATATAAACGGTATGTGAACGGTTTTATATGATAGTAGACTTACTGAATAAATTATACATATGAAAATAACACTAGACTAATATAAAATTAATAAAAATATTGTGATTTTTTTTATTAAAAAAATCTACTTGGAATAAATTAAACAAGATAATTTAAAATATTTTTAATTTTGTTGTATAAAGTAGGGAAAAAATTAATTTTACCCTATAAAGTTGTTACTGTTGGAGACAACTTTTAAAAATTACTTTTTAGGCGGGTTAAATATACTTTTTCTCACTCTACTCGACTTCGGTTTACAAATGTATCATTGGACTGAATTTTTTTTTCATTCGACTCATTGAACTACAATTTGTTTACAAACCGTTATAAATTATGTTAACTTGTTTGACTTTTAAAGGATTGAGTACACATGGCAGATAGACTTTGTATATGTCATATATATATATATATATATATATATATATATATATATATATATATATATATATGTCCACGTGGCATGTCATGGTGAAAAAAATAAATAAAATACTCAAAAGCCAACAATTAAGACAAGTTAACCAAATAAAACAATAGGAAAAAAAGCAACTAAATATTTATTTGGTATGGTAAACTTTGGTATTATAGCATACAATTTTTATTTTCCAAAGATGGTACAATTTTAAATAAATTATATAAATTACACATAAATATGTAATTTTCTTTTAATTTAAATAACTCATTAAATTTATTAATTTAATTAATCTGTGACGCCCCCAAAATTAGGTATACATCACCCATCTTGGAGCGCCGAGATACATGGTATGTAATTCAAATACAACTTACTAATACAACTCGTCGGTATAATACTGAAAAAACATAAACCATGAGTTTGAATACAATTATTGTTTACTAGAGATTATACAAACTCAAAAGGAGTCCTCATAACAATTATTATCACACTATTTCATATAATAGTGAGGACTACAAATGCTATCCTCCGGACCATTACTGCTTCCAGAAGCTGTCTCAAATTTATATTCTCATTTCAAGAAGAATAAAGTGAAAGAAAGGGTAAGCTCAACTAGCCCAAAGAAGAAATATTATGACTAAGATAATGCGTAATAAATTATCATTAGCTTTCAACAGAAGTTAAAACCGATAAAATATAATAAACATCAAGTTTAATCTGCGGTGAACTAGCAATCCATTAAAAGAGTCAAGTAGAAAATAAAATCTACTATCTTTTATGATTTAAAAGGTTTTTCATCATTTATTATAGTGAGACTCGACTTTTAATAAATAATCCACATCATCGAATCACCCTCGCACTACTTTTGGCCAGGATATATTTTTAAGATCACGACCATAATTATTCATACCACTACGGCCGAGAATAGTTGTGTATTCATTAATGGTCGTGATCATGCCAACAATCGTCCATCAATACACTACTACATCGAGGATTTTTACCACATCATTTGTAACATTACTGATTTTGATTACAATCGAATTTCTCCGGTCATTACATACCAAGTCCATCTACACTACAGAATACTTTCAACATAATATAAACATGAGGATGATGACAATGATATAAGAATTCAATAAAACAAGTTCAAGAATTAATTTATCCAGAACCAATAACATCCAAACTATCAACATGATATCGCTTTGTAGAGTAAAAATTCAAGAATACTTAGAAGAATATTTCCATGAAAGGATACTTTAGATGAAGCGCAAATATCAAGGATATTTCACTAATTTCATAAAGTATAGAAGTCAAAGTTTTAACCAACCGAGTATAATAAAGAATGGAATAACAAAAGAAATCACCATGCATCGATAGATCACAGCAGCGTTTATTCCAATGAATAATAAATAACGGAACCAGTCCCATAAAACGCATGCATGACGATATATTCAAACGAATAATAAAGAATGGAACCAGTCCTACGTAAAACACACAAACAGGATGTTCCAACGTAATAATAATAAGGATTTTAACCAGTCCGGTAAAAACACACGACGAAGATGTTCCAATGTAATAATAATAAAGATTTTAACCAGTGTCCGTAAAACACATGACATGTGATGTTCCAATGAATAATAGAAGAATGTCACCAAGTATAGGTTAAACCACAGACATCAAAAGTTATTCCAATGTAATAATAAGCAATGGAATAACAACAGTTCTCTTCAATGAATAAGAAAGAATAACACCCTTTACTTTAGTAGGAGATTGAATCTGCGAGAGTGTAGTAACGAATACTCTTTTTTCTTTCTCTCTTATTCTCTCTATACTTTCTCTCTCTATAGCTTGAATGAATTCGTTAAAAATAATGAAGCACTAGGCCTCTATTTATAGAAGATTTCTAGCTTAGCACTTGCCATGTGAAAATGCAAGTGGCTTGACGACTGGTGATGTGAAAAGAAAAGTGGTTTGACGCCTATAATGTGAAACGACAATTGGTTCAACGCCTGTAATGTGAAACGACAAGTGGTTTGACGACTAGTTAAGGTAATTACTATTGACGAAGGTAATTACTATTGACGAAGGTATTACTATTGACGAAGATAATTACTATTGACGAAGGTAATTACTATTGACGAAGGTAATTACTATTGACGAAGGTAATTACTATTGACGAAGAGACTCTTAGATGATGACATATGGGCCCCCATATAATAACCAAACTTACCACAAACGTCTCATAATGACTTTTATATACATCAAGGATTGAATAAATATTACCACAAATCATTTTATTTTTAATCAACACATATTTAATCTTTCAACAATTATTAATTATTTATAACTTTTCGTTCAATTATTGATTTAATAATATAACATATTATATGTATGATGATCTTTGTGACAATAATTGAATCAATAATATAAGAGATATGATGCGTTGAATTCTCAGAAGTAATAATTGAGTATAAATGAGTGACTTCTCACGTAAGCATCAATAATCAATACCACGTGCTACTATGCAACCATGCGATACATCGTACTTTTACTACCCAGTAGTTCAACGGTTTTAATGGTAACACCTCCGCCAATTATTTTCATAAAGTATTTTTGTCGTTTTCTCAATCCGACAATAATTTCGCTAGGGGTCCACTAATGATTGTCTTGTCGCATTTAATATTCCCCAAACAAAAGAATATTCCCCGATCAAACGAATATTTTATAACAACTTCGTATTTTGCAAAATTTATAAATATTACCCACAACTATAACATTATATCAAATCCACACCATAATTTTAAAAATATTTTGAGAAAATTAAATCTTTATTCATAAAATCTAGAGTCTCACATAATCTCTCTTCAAATAAAACTAAAATTAGTAATATAACATATGAATATATGTATGACATGTTATATTATTAATTTTGTCATAATACCTCAACATTAACAATGAAAAATTATTAATATTTTTTTCTTTGACAAATTTATCTTTTATTATATTCGGATATATTACATATATTATTAAAATAAGAGAAATTTGGATAAATTTTGAATTTGAGTTATATATTTTATAATAAGCACAAATTAAAAATTAAAATTCACAAAAATAAATTCAAATTTCAAAAATATAACTAAAATATTAAAAGCTGTTATAAAAGATTACTAAAAATTAAGAACAAACGATTAGAGAAAAGAGATTATTCTCATAATATTTTCTATCATCTCCTATCCTCTAGACAATACAACTATTTATTGTGAGACCCCGAATTTTATGAAATAAAAGTATTCAATTTTTCTATTTTGGTAAATAGTTAAAATTGATAAAAGGTTAAAGTTAAGGGTGATATGTGAAAAAAATTTCAAAGTAGACAAGTTGTCATAAAATACCTGGTTACTATTTACTCTAGTATTATTCACTAGAGTATTTGGGACACTTTTTGTGTCGGAGTACTATTCACGAGTTACTATTCACAGGTTACTATTCACCTAAATTACTATTCACTCTAGTATTGTTTACTCGAGTATTTGGGACACTTTTTGTGTCGGAGTTACTATTCACGAGTTACTATTCATGGGTTACTATTCACCCAAATTACTATTCACTCTAGTATTGTTCACTCGAGTATTTGAGACACTTTTTGTGTCGGAATACTATTCATGAGTTACTATTCATAAGTTACTATTTACGGGGTACTATTCACCCGAAAAATATATTTCTTTTCGGTCCAAATCATTTTTGAGTACAATATTATTCCATGAAGAGATGTACTAATTTTTCAGATCGTTGGTTGAAATTATAACAGAAAAGCTTTTTATATAAAATAGAATACTTTTATAAAGTTATTCTATAAATAGAATATATTATATTCTATTATGCATAGTATTTTGCATAGTAAAATCTTTTTATATAAAACAGAATACTTTTATAAAGTTATTCTATAAATAGAATATATTATATTCTATTGTGCATAGTGTTTTTACTAGTAAAATCTTTTTTATAAAAAACATAATACTTTATTAAAGTTATTCTATAAATAGAATATATTATATTTTATTATGCATAGTGTTTTGCATAGTGCTGCATATAGTAAAAATCTTTTTATATAAAATAGAATATATTATATTTTATTTAAAAGATTTTGCTTTAAATATGGACCGTCCGATTAAAGTAAATCAATCGGACCGTTAATGGGTTGGTTACTATTCATTCCATTCTTCTATAAATAGAAGCTCATTCCTTCATTATTTCTTACAAATTCAACGAAACTCTAGAGAGAAAAACTATAGAGAAATTCTTCTTCTATAATCTTGAGCGTATTTCTTTAGAGTTTAAGAAAACTTTGAGAGTAGTGCAAGTTTTCTTGAGTATATCATCGCCCTACTAGTGGAATACTCTTATTTGAAAGGTAAAGGGATATTGTTATAGTAAGGGATGTTTTGTCTTACTTTCTTTATTCATTCAAGAGAACTTACATTATTCCATTCTTTATTATTACATTGGAATAACTTTGTAAAAGTGGCATACCCTATACTTGGTACATAACTTGTATATGCGGCGTACCCCTATACTTGGTGAAATCTTATGTTATTCCATTCTTTATTATTACATTTGGAATAACTTGTATGCGTGGTTTACCTATACTTGGTGGAATGACTTTATATATATTGGTTTAACCAATACTTGGTGATCTTCTTTTATTATTCCACATTTATTATTTTGTCGGAATATCACATCGGTGAATTTCACACGACTGACTGAAATATTATTTATTATTACATTGGAATAACTTTTATCACGGATTCTTAGTATACTTTGAAGTCTATTGTTATTCCATTCTTTATTATTACATTTGAATAACTTGTATATGGGATTCTGTATACACCGTGAAGTCTGTTGTTATTCTATTCTTTATTATTTTGTTGGAATAACTTTTATATGTGGATTACCGTATACCTAGTGAAGTCTGTTTGTTATTCCATTATTTATTATTTCATTCTTTACTATTACATTTGAATATCTTGTGCATGCGTTTTTTTTGGTACGGACTGGTTCTATTATTTATTATTCTCGCATTTATTATTACATTGGAATAACTTTTATGCATCTGGATTACATGCGCATGGTAAAATTCTTCGATTATTCCATTCTTTATTATTATGTTGAATAACTTTTACATCATGCTGAAATCTTGCATACATGGTGAAATTCTTTAATTATTCCATTCTTTATTATTATGTTGGAATAACTTTGTCTGTCAAAATCTTTGCATACATGGTGAAATTCTTTTATTATTCCATTCTTTATTATCTTTGTTGGTTATGGGTTTTACATTTGTATGTCTTTGGCTTGTAGTGCAAAGATGATATGTTGTTGAATATCTTTGACCTGTAGTGCAAAGATGATCTGTTATTTGATAACTTTGACCTGTAGTGCGAAGATGGATAGGTGTATGACATGATCATGACTACTAGTGATAATAACGAATATCCTTGGCCGTAGTGCATGGATAATTCAATGATGTGATTGGCAGGATCATGACCATTAGTTAACAGTTGAATGTCTTTGGTAGTAGTAGTGCCTTGACAGACAATTGATTGGTATGATCATGACCATTGGTTTTATAGTTGAATATCTTTGGCCCGTAGTGCAAAAAGATAGACAATGATTAGTATGATCATTGTTATTACATTTGAATATCTTCAGCCTTTGGGGTAAGGATATTGAGTATACATTCTATTAATCCTTTGTGGCAAGGAGAAACTGTTGATTTACATGATTATAAATATGAATTGTGAACTTAATTAAAATCTTTAGTGGTTCGGTGAAGGCAATTGATGAAAGTTCTCTTTGTCTTGAGTACAACGAAGAAGCTGTTGATGAGTATTACAGAATGAAATATTAACGATGGACTTTTAATTTGGAGGAGAAAGTAGACATTATGTTCTACTTGACTCTTCTAATGGATTGTTGATTCCGCTGCAATTATGGTTGAAAAGTTTTATTATCTACCATATGTTATAAATCTCTAATTTATTCTGATAAAGGCTATTGATAAATTAATTATCTTAGCCATGATATTCTTTACTAGGCTAGTTGTGCTCACCCTTTTGCTTCACAATTCCTTTCAGGTAATAAGAGTGTTGCCATAAGAGTGTAGCTGGTTCGAGCGGGGATAACAGGGAAATAGTGTGATGGTTCGAGACTGTTGAAGTTTCTCAATACATTATAAAATGGCATGACATGCAACAGATAATTGAATTGAAGACCTAAGATGTGTGTGTCGTATTTTATACGTCACATAATAATTGATTTTGGCGAACAACAATAGGGTGATGAAAACCCGACTTTGAAAGCGTCAAAAGTGCACCTCATTAGAATGAATATGATAGTAATCTTCTCGTTCTTCTTTGGGCTCTTAAAATATTTGCTGCTGTATTTTATATGGCATTGTAACAATTTGAGTTTGGATACTGTCTACGAGACAATATTGTATTAAAACTCACGATTAAGCTAATAATTAGTATTTTTATCTGACGATTCAACGATTAATATAAATGGAGTTTGTATTTGATTTTTATAATGTGATATCTGGCGACTCAGAATGGGTGATGTATACCTATTTTTGGGGGCGTCACAATTGGTATCAGAGCTTAGGGATATGGTCGCTGGCGGAGATAAGAGTCTAGAACTAGGAGGGGAGAGACGAGTTATATACTTCGCTAGTGTGTGACTTACCTAAGCTAAAATTGTTTACTTGATAAATTGATAAATTATGATATGTCAGTTAACCTTTGTTTTGAAGGTATATTTTAAAATGATATCTGAAATACAGGAGATGAGCAATGGGAAAATTATGATACAGAGGAAATAATCGGGAAGGTATAATCCGAAAAGAAAGCAAGGTATTCTCATCTCTTTGAATATCAGGTACGTACGTAAATTTCGAGGGCGAAATTTCATAAGGAGAGGAGATTGTGAGACCCCGAATTTTATGAAATAAAAGTATTCAATTTTTCTATTTTGGTAAATAGTTAAAATTGATAAAAGGTTAAAGTTAAGGGTGATATGTGAAATTTTTTTTAAAGTAGACAAGTTGTCATAAAATACCCGATTACTATTCACTCTAGTATTATTCACTCGAGTATTTGGGACACTTTTTGTGTCGGAGTACTATTCACGAGTTACTATTCATGAGTTACTATTCACAGGTTACTATTCACCCAAATTACTATTCACTCTAGTATTGTTTACTAGCGAGTATTTGGGACACTTTTTGTGTCGGAGTTACTATTCATGAGTTACTATTCATGGGTTACTATTCACCCAAATTACTATTCACTCTAATATTGTTTACTCGAGTATTTGGGACACTTTTTGTGTCGAGTACTATTTATGAGTTACTATTCACGGGGTACTATTCACCAGAAAAATATATTTCTTTTCGGTCCAAATCATTTTTGAGTACAATATTATTCCATGAAGAGATGTACTAATTTTTTCGAATAGTTGGTTGAAATTATAACGAAAAGCTTTTATATAAAATAAAATACTTTTATAAAGTTATTCTATAAATAGAATATATTATATTCTATTATCGTATAGTATTTTGCATAGTAAAATCTTTTTATATAAAAGCGAGAATACTTTTATAAAGTTATTCTATAAATAGAATATATTATATTCTATTATGCATAGTATTTTGCATAGTAAAATCTTTTTATATAAAATAGAATACTTTATTAAAGTTATTCTATAAATAGAATATATTATATTTTATTATGCATAGTATTTGCATAGTGCCTGCATAGTGTTTGCATAGTAAAAATCTTTTTATATAAAATAAAATATATTATATTTTATTTAAAAGATTTTGCTTTAAATATGGACCGTCCGATTAAAGTAAATCAATCTGGACCGTTCATGGGTTGAGTTCTTATTCATTCCATTCTTCTATAAATAGAAGCTCATTCTTTCATTATTTCTTACGAATTCAATTGAAACTAGAGAGAGAAAACTATAGAGAGAATTCTTCTTCATAATCTTGGCGTATTTCTTTAGAGTTTAAGAAAACTTTGAGAGTAGTCTGAAGTTTTCTTGAGTATATCATCGCCTCTACTAGTTAGAATACTCTTTATTTGAAAGGTAAAGGGATATTGTTATAGTAAGGGATATTATTCTTTCTTATTCATGAAGAGAGATTCTTTCATTATTCAATTCTTTATTATTACATTGGAATAACTTTTGTAAAAGTGGTATACCTATACATAACCTCAGGTATACGCGGCATACCTATACTGGTGAAATCTTTATACATTATTCCATTCTTTAATATTATGTTGGAATAACTTGTGTGCGTGGTTTACCCTATACCCGGTGGAATGACTTTTATATGCGGTTTACCCAATACTTGGTGATCTTCTTTTATTATTCCGCATTTATTATTACTGTCGAATATCCATCGGTGTGAATTTCACCGACTTTGGTTCCATTATTTATTATTACATTGGAATAACTTTTGTATCTGTGATTCTGTATACCGGTGAAGTCTATTATTATTCCATTCTTTATTATTACATTGGAATAACTTGTATCTGGCGGATTCTAGTATACACAGGTGAAGTCTGTTGTTATTCCATTCTTTATTATTACATTAGAATAACACATATCTGAGGATTACCGTATACTGGTGAAGTCTGTTGTTATTCCATTACTTATTATTTCATTCTTTACTACTATTCGTTTAATATCTTGTCTCATGCGTTTTACGCCGCACACTGTTCTATTATTTATTATTCTCGCATTTATTATTACATTGGAATAACTTTTGCATGCGGATTACGCAAGCATGGTGAAATTCTTGATTATTCCATTCTTTATTATTATGTTGGAATAACTTTTATTATTCCATTCTTTATTATTATGTTGGAAAACTTTACATGCTCTTGCATACATGGTGAAATTCTTTTATTATTCCATTCTTTATTATTATGTTGGAAGAACTTTGTACATCGCAATCTTTTACATACATGGTGAAATTCTTTTATTATTCCATTCTTTATTATCTTTTGTTGGTTATGGGTTTTACTGGTTGTATGTCTTTGGCACGTAGTGCAAAGATGATATGTTGTTGAATATTTTTGGCTTTTGTAGTGCAAAGATGATCATTGTTTGATAGCTTTGACCCGTAGTGCGAAGATGGACGGTGTGTATGACATGATCATGACCACTAGCGATAATAACGAATATCCTTGGCCGTAGTGCATGGATAATTCAATGATGTGATTGGCGGGATCATGACCATTAGTTAAGAGTTGAATGTCTTTGCCGTAGTGCCTTTGACAGATGAATTGATTGGTATGATCATGACCATTGGTTTTATAGTTAAATATCTTTGGCCCGTAGTGCAAAGATAGACAAGCCCATTGGTATGATCATTGTTATTACATTTGAATATCTTGACCTTTGGGGTAAGGATATTGAGTAAACATTCTATTAATCCTTTGTGACAAGGAGAAACTGTTGATTTACATGATTATAAATATGAATTGTGAACTTAATTAAAATCTTTAGTGGTTAAGGTGAAGACAGGTGATGAAAGTTCTCTTTGTCTTGGGTACAACGAAGAACTGTTGATGAGTATTACAGGAATGAAATATTAACGATGGACTTTTAATTTGGAGGAGAAAGTAGACATTATGTTCTACTTGACTCTTCTAATAGATTGTTGATACCGCTGCAATTATGGTTGAAAAGTTTTATTATCTACCATATGTTATAAATCTCTGATTTATTCTGATAAAGGCTGTTGATAAATTAATTATCTTAGCCATGATATTCTTTACTGGGCTAGTTGTGCTCACCCTTTTGCTTCACAATTCCTTTCAGTTAATAAGAGTGTTGCCATAAGAGTGTAGCTGGGTCGAGCGGGGATAACAGGGAAATAGTGTGATGGTTCGAGACTGTCGAAGTTTCTCAATACATTATAAAACGGCATGACATGCAACAGATAATTGTATTGAAGACCTAAGATGTGTGTGTCGTATTTTATACGTCACATAATAATTGATTTTGGCGAACAACAATAGGGTGATGAAAACCCGACTTTGAAAGCGTCAAAAGTGCACTTCATTAGAATGAATATGATAGTAATCTTCTCGTTCTTCTTTGGGGTCTTAAAATATTTGTTTCTTTGTATTTTATATGGCATTGTAACAATTTGAGTTTGGATCATCGCTCTACGAGACAATATTGTATTAAAACTAACGATTAAGCGTAATTAAGTATTTTATCTGACGATTCAACAATTAATATAAATGGAGTTTGAATTTGATTTTTATAATGTGATATCTGGCGACTCAGAATGGGTGATGTATACCTATTTTTGGGGGCGTCACATTTATAGTTAGGTACATCAACATCAATATTTGGAGGTTTCAAAACTTAAAGGTCATGAGTTTCAAACCTTAAAGAATATAAGAGTTACAAAGCTCAAATGTAATTACAATAAAGAGGGGTAGGAATGTATCTAAACATGGGTAGGAATGTATCTAGACATCCACACACTGTGACGCCCCCAAAATTAGGTATACATCACCCATCTTGGGTCGCCAGATACATGGTACAGAATTCAAATACAATCTTAAATACACAACTATCCTGTACAATACGACAAAACATAAACTGTGAGTTTGAATACAATTATTGTCTACTAGAGATTATACAAACTCAAAAGGAGTCCTCATTACAATTATTATCACACTATTTCACAAAATAGTGAGGACTATTAATGCTATCCTCTGGACCATCACTCCGCTCCCCGACTAAATCCCAAATATATTCTCATTTTACTCAAGAAAATAAAGAAAGAAAGGATGAGCTCAACTAGCCCAGTAAGAAATATTATGACTAAGATAATGCAGAATAAATTATCGTTAGCCTTCAACAGTGTTAAAATATAATAACTATCAAGTTTAACTGCATCGGAACAAGCAATCCATTAGAAGAGTCAAGTAGAGAATAGAATCTACTATCTTTTATGATTTAAAAAGTTTTTCATCACTTTTATCGCTGAGACTCAGCTCAATAAATAATCCACATCATTAAATCATCCCTGCACTACAGGCCAAGGATATTCTTTAGTATCACTGTGACGCCCCCAAAATTAGGTATACATCACCCATCTTGGGTCGTCAGATACATGGTATAGAATTCAAATACAACTTACTAATACAACATTGTATGCAATCTGAAAAAACATAAAGCTGTGAGTTTGAATACAAATATTATCTACTAGAGATTATACAAACTCAAAAGGAGTTCTCATTACAATTATTATCACACTATTTCACAAAATAGTGAGGACTACTAATGCTATCCTCTCGACCATCACTGTTCCCAGACTAGTCCCATTATATTCTCATTTCACGAAGAGAACGGTGAAAGAAAGGGTGAGCTCAACTAGCCCAGTAAGAAATATTATGACTAAGATAATGTAGAATAAATTATCATTAGTTTCCAACAATGTTAACTGATAAAATAAAATAGACATCAAGTTTAACTGCAGCGGAACAAACAATCCATTAAAAGAGTCAAGTAGAAAATAAAATCTACTATCTTTTATGATTTAAAAGGTTTTCATCAACATTATCGCCGAGACTCGACAATAAATATTCCACATCATCGAATCACCCCTGCGCTTCTGACCAATGATATTCTTTAGTATCACGACTACAATTATCCATGCACTACGGGCCAAGAATATTTGTGTATTCATTAATGGTCATGATCATGCCAACAAATGTCCATCAATGCACTACGGGCCAATGAGAACTTTTACCACATCATTTGTAACATTAAGGTCATGATTACAATCAATAATCCACAGTCATAATCATACCAAGTCCATCTATTCACTATACTGAATACAGATGACTTTCAACAAAATATAAACATGAGGATGATGACAATGATATAAGAATTCAATAAAACAAGTTCAAGAATTATTTTATCCGAGAATTATTAACGTCCAAATTGTCAACATGATCTTTGTTTTGTAGAGTAAAATTCAAGAATGATCGGAAGAATATTTCCATGAAAAGATCTTTGGATGAAGCGCAAATATCGAGGATATTCTACTAATTTCATGGAGTATAGAAGTCAAAACTTTAACCAATGAGTATAATAAAGAATGGAATAACAAAAGAAATCACCATGCATGCGGTAATTCGCATAGACAAGTTATTCCAATAGAATAATAATAACGGAACCAGTCGTCGAGGCAAAATTTGCACCAAGCGGATGTTCCAAATGTAATAATAATAAGAGCGGAACCGAGTGCGTGTAAAACACACAGCATGGGATGTTTCAACGGAATAATAATAAAGATTTTAACCAGTCGGTAGTAAAACACGCAGACGTGGATGTTCCAACAGAATAATAGAAGAATGTCACCAAGTATAGGGTAGACCGCGTGTACAGGTTATTCCAACAGAACAATAAAGAAATGGAATAACATAAGTTCTCTTCTTGAATACAAAAGAATAATATCCCTTACGAGTACAACAAATAATATTCCCTACATTAAGAAGAAGAGTACTGGATATATAAGTAGTGAAGTAGCAGAATACTTTCTTCTTTCTCTCTATAGTTTATCTCTCTATAGTTTCAGTGAATTAAAAGAAAATAATGAATGAATGAGCTTATTTATAGAAAAATGGAATGCATAGTAACTAACTCATGAACGGTTGAGATTGATTTACTTTAATCTGACGGTCCATATTTAAAGCAAAATATAATATAATATATTCTATTTATAATCTAATAAAACGAATAACTTTATAAAAGATTTTACTATACAAACACTATCACGAGCACTATCTGAACACTATGCGTAATAAAATATAATATATTCTAATTATTGTCTAATAAAACAGATAGCTTTATAAAAGTATTACATTTTTATATAAAAAGATTTTACTATACAAAACACTATGCAGACTACATGCAACACTATGCATAATAGAATATAATATATTCTATTTATAGAATAACTTTATAAAAGTATTACATTTTATATAAAAAGATTTTTGTATTATTACATTAATAATACCAATAAAACCGAGTGACTTTATCACTTAAGCATCAATAATCAATCTGGTGCTACTACTGCAACCACACAGCAGTATTCTTTATTTTTTTAACACCGGGTGTTTCAACAGTTAACGGTAAAACTTCCGCCGTTATTTTCATAAAGTATTTTTGTCGTTTTCTCAATCCGACAATAATTTCGTTGTAGGGTCCACCAATGATTGTGCCGTTGTACTAATATTCCATGTTAAAACGAATATTCCCCGACCAATCGAATATTATATAACAACTTGCGTACTTTGCAAAATTTATAAATATTACCCACAACTATTATATCAATTTCACTCCATAATATTCAAAATTAATATTTATAGAAAATTCATCTTTATTCAAAAAGTTGGGGTTTTACAATCACGATCAAGAATTATCCATGCACTACGGGCCAAAGATAATCGTGTTTTCATCAACGGTCCTGATCATGCCATAAAACAATTCATCTTTGCTCCCTTGGCCAAAGAGAATCCATAGCCAAAATCATACCAAAAACTATCCATCAATGCACTACGGGCCAATGAGGAATTTTAATTTTCACATCATTTGTAACATTACTGTCCATGATTATTATACCGAATAATCCTCAATTCATAATCATACCAAGTCCATCTATGCACTGAATACGAGATGACTTTCAACATAACATAAACATGAGGATGATGACAAAGATATAAGAATTCAATTAAACAAGTTCAAGAATTAATTTGTCCACGAACCAATAACGTCCCAAATTGTCAACACGATCTTTGCTTTGTAGAGTAAAATTCAAGAATGCTCGTAAGAATATTTCCACGAAAAGATACTGGATGAAGCGCAAATATCAAGGATATTCCACTAATTTCATGGAGTATAGAAGTCAAAATTTTAATGAACTAAGTATAATGCCGAATGGAATAACAAAAGATATCACCATGCATGCGGTACTTCGCATAGACGGTTATTTCAACAGAATAATAATAACGGAACCAGGTCAGGTGAAATTCACACCGACATGATGTTCCAATAGAATAATAAATGCGGAATAATAAATGATGGAACCGGGTTCTACAGATAAAGACGCAGACGGGATATTCTTACGGAGAATAATAAAGACGAAATAATAAAAATAGAACCCGTGTCCCATGTATAGCATGCACGAGGATATTCCGACGCGAATAATAAAGATGTAATAATAGAAGACTGTCACCAAGTATAGGGTAGCCCGCGTATAAAGGTTATTCCAACAGAACAATAAAGAAATGGAATAACAGAAGTTCTCTTCTTGAATACAAAAGAATAATATCCCTTACCGTAAAAGAAGAGTATTCCGACTTGTAGGGCGATGATATACTCGAAGAAAACTTGTACTACGCTCAAAGCTTTCTTAAACTCTAAAGAAATACGCTCAAGATTATAGAAGAAGAACTCTTTCTATAGTTTCTCTCTCTAGAGTTTCATGAATTCGTGAAATAATGAAAGAATGAGCTTATATTTATGAAGAATGGAATGAATAAGAATCAACCCATGAACAGTCAGATTGATTTACTTTAATCGGACGGTCCATATTTAAAGCAAAATCTTTTAAATAAAATATAATATATTCTATTTTATATAAAAAGATTTTTACTATCTGAAACACTATCAGAGCACTTATCTGAACACTATGCATAATAAAATATAATATATTCTATTTATAGAATAACTTTAATAAAGTATTCATTTTATATAAAAAGATTTTTACTATGCAAAATACTATACACAATAGAATATAATATATTCTATTTATAGAATAACTTTATAAAAGTATTACATTTTTTTATATAAAAAGATTTTACTATGCAAAATACTATGCATAATAGAATATAATATATTTTATTTATAGAATAACTTTATAAAAGTATTACATTTTTTATATAAAAAGCTTTTACATTATAATTTCAACCAACTATTCAAAAATTAGTACATTTCTTCATGGAATAATATTGTACCCAAAAATGATTTGAATTTGAAAAGAAATATATTTTTAAATGAATAGTACCCGTGAATAATACTTGAAATAGTACCCTGTGAATAGTATCCCGACACAAAAAGTGTCCCAAATACCCGAGTGAAGAATACTAGAGTGAATAGTAATCGGGTGAATAGTAACCCGTGAATAGTCACTCGTGAATAGTACTCCGACACGAAAAATACCCCAAATACCCGAGTGAATAATATTTGGGTGAATAGTAATTTAGTAAATAGTAACTCGTGGATAGTACTCTGACACAAAAAGTGCCCCAAATACCCGAGTGAATAATATTTGGGTGAATATTAATTTAGGTGAATAGTAACTCGTGAATAGTACTCCGACACAAAAAGTGCCCCAAATACTCAAGTGAACAATACTAGAGTAAATAATAACTGGGTATTTTATGACAACTTGTCTACTTTGAAAAATTTTCACATATCACCCTTAACTTTAAACTTTTATCAATTTAACTATTTACCAAAATAGAAAAATTGAATACTTTTATTTCATAAAATTCGGTCTCACAATCTCCCTCCTTATGAAATTTCGCCCTCAAATTTTACGACGTATCTACTGGTATGCTTAGAACGAGATCACGGACACTTCACGATTCTAACTCTTGAGGTATAACCTTTAAGCGTAGAATATATTCCAGGATTTAAACAGGTACATCTTCATACGTTAAATCATCCGCTATCTCGTCCGGTTTTAAATCAATAATGTGGTTCGGGTCGTCCACATATTTACATAACATCGATACGTTAAAAACGTTATGAACACGCGACATACTTAGCGGTAAAACGAGTCTATAAGCCACAGTTCCTACTCGAACAAGTATTTCAAATGGGTCAATTAAATCGAGGGTTGAGATTTCCTTTCTTCGTCGATTCTTGCTTCTAGAATAACGCCCTCTTGAACCTTCTTCTTCACATTCATCAGCTCTGAGTATGTAGCTTGAGCGGCTTTAACTTTATCGATTAAAGTCGATTCCACTCCTATATTCGTTATCTTCACGTGGGTTCGTATATTCGCACTTGTAAACGCATACGATCTTCTACTCAATGTGTCAGCTACCACGTTCGCACTTCCACGATGATATTGCATGGTACGATCATAATCTTCAACAGCTCGAGCCAACTTCTTTGGCGCATGTTACGTTCGTTTTAGCTGAAGAAATATTTGAGGGTTTTAGAAATGGGTTTTGTACTGGGGTCAATACAAAATTCGATTTCACGCTCTAGGGTAGACCAGGAAGTCTTCAAGAATATGTCAGGAAATTTATTAACAATAGAAATATCATTTAAAAATTTTGACTCTCATCCAAGACTTGGATAGCACATGAAATGAAGGTTTCTACTAACGAAGTTTCAAGCGATAAGTCAAAATCTAATCTCTCTGGAGTCAAATTTAAACGTTGAGCACAAGCAAGAGAGATAAAAGAATGGGTAGAACCGGTATCTAATAAGATATAGACTTTGCAAGAATTTATAATTAACTAACCCGGCCCTAACCCGTTCGGGTTACTTCTTTTTTGAGAAGTCACGAAAAACGCTCTTCCTGAAACCATCGACTTTGTTTTTATCAGATCCGCTTTGGTGCCAATTGCCCAGTTGGACTTAACTTTACTATATGATAAAATCGAGCTAAATGACCTTCTCTTCTTGAAATTTCCTCTTCTATTATCTTGGCCATGATTACCACCGAAGTTGTGACGCCCCCAAAATTAGGTATACATCACCCATCTTGGGTAGTCGATACATGGTGCGTAATTTAAATATAACTTACTAATATAACTGCTGTAAATATACAATACGACATAAAGCGTGAGTTTGAATACAAATATTATCTACTAGATATTATACAAACTCAAAAGGAGTCCTCATTACAATTATTATCACACTATTTCACGTAATAGTGAGGACTACTAATGCTATCCTCCGGACCATTACTCCGCTCCTCGACTCGTCCCAAATATGTTCTCATTTCACAGAGAGAAAAAGTGAAAGAAAGGGTGAGCTCAACTAGCCCAGTAAGAAATATTATGACTAAGATAATGCAGAATAAATTATCATTAGCCTTCAACAGTGTTAAACTGATAAAATATAATAAACATCAAGTTTAACTGCAGCGGAACAAGCAATCCATTAAAAAAGTCAAGTAGAAAATAAAATCTACTATCTTTTATGATTTAAAAGGTTTTTCATCACTGTTATAGCTGAGACTCAGCTTTAATAAATAATCCACATCATCGAATCACCCCTGCACTACGACCAAGGATATTCTTTAGTATCACGACCACAATTATTCATGCACTACGGGCCAAGAATAGTTGTGTATTCATTAATGGTCATGATCATGCCAACAACTGTCCATCAATGCACTACGGCCAATGAGGATTTTTACCACATCATTTGTAACATTACTTTAAGCGATGATTACACCGAATAGTCTCTCAGTCATAATCATACCAAGTCCATCTATACACTACAAAAGCCACGAGATGACTTTAAAAAAATATAAACATGAGGATGATGACAATGATATAAGAATTCAATAAAACAAGTTCAAGAATTATTTTATCCGAGAATTATTAACGTCAAATTGTCAACATGATATCTTGTTTTGTAGAGTAAAATTCAAGAATGATCGGAAGAATATTTCCATGAAAAGATATCTTTGGATGAAACGCAAATATCAAGGATATTCTACTAATTTCATGGAGTATAGAAGTCAAAGTTTTATCCAACTGGGTATAATAAAGAATGGAATAACAAAAGAAATCACCATGCATGCGGTACTTGCAGATGAGACAAAAGTTATTCCAATGTAATAATAATAATGGAACCCTTAAAGTGAAATTCACACCGACAGGATGTTCCAAATGTAATAATAAAGATGGAACCCGGATCCTGTAAAATATACAGATAGGATATTCTAACGTAATGATAAAGATTTTAACCGGTCCTGTTGTAAAACACACGCATGAGATGTTCCAACGAGAATAATAAAGATTTTAACCAGTCCTGTAAAACACACACGCATGGATGTTCCAATGAGAATAATAGAAGAATGTCACCAAGTATAGGGTAAACCACGTATACAAAGTTATTCCAATGTAATAATAATAAGCAATGGAATAACAATGCCTCTCTTCATGAATAAGAAAGAATAACACCCCTTACGAGTACAACAAATAATATTCTCTACCTTAGAAGAACTGAATATTGGCAAAGTGAAGTAGCAGAATAC
This sequence comes from Panax quinquefolius, assembly GCA_020205615.1. Classification (NCBI taxonomy): domain Eukaryota; kingdom Viridiplantae; phylum Streptophyta; class Magnoliopsida; order Apiales; family Araliaceae; genus Panax; species Panax quinquefolius. The sequence continues at coordinate 130,064,081 of CM035167.1, forward strand.
TTTTCTTCTTTCTCTCTATAGTTTCTCTCTCTAGAGTTTCAAAGAAATTAAATGAAAAAATAATGAAGGAATGAGCTTCTATTTATAGGAAAATAGAATGCATAGTAATTAATCCATGAACTAGTCCAGATTGATTTACTTTAATCGGACGGTCCATATTTAAAGCAAAATCTTTTAAATAAAATATAATATATTCTATTTATATAAAAACATTTTACTATGCAAACACTATGCAACACTATGCAAAACACTATGCAAAAACACTATGTAACACTATGCATAATAAAATATAATATATTTTATTTATGAATAACTTTAATAAAGTATTACATTTTATATAAAAGATGTTTCTATTTTATTACGTTAATAATAATGAATAAAAAAAACGTCATTATCGCTATAATAATTCATATTATTAATCGACAATAATGGAATCAAACCGAGTGACTTCTCACATAAGCATCAATAATCAATACCGTAAGCTACTATGCAACCACATCGTATTCATCGTACTTTTACTACCGAGTAGTTCAACAAAGATCAACCCAGTAAAACTTCCGCCGTTATTTCAATAAAATATTTTTGTCGTTTTCTCAATCCGACAATAATTCTGTTGTGGGGTCCACCAATGATTGAACCGTTGTACGAATATTCCCTGCTAAACCGAATATTCCCCGACCAATCGAATAATATAACCACTTGCATACTTTGCAAAATTTATAAATATTACCCACAACTATAACATTATATCAAATTTATTCCATACTATTCAAAAATAATATTTATAGAAAATTCATCTTTATTTATAAAAGCTGGGGTCTTACAGAAGTGGTTACCATTCTTGGCATGATAATTTCCCCCACGATGGTTATCATTGTTTCGATGGCCGTCACCGGTACGATTATTATCGCGTTGTTGCTCGTTACCTTTTGGTTGAGCTGACTCAACGGTCTCATGTGCTTCATTGATTATCTCAGCATTTTTATATGCCATTTTCAAACACTGTCACAAAATAAAGGTTAATTAACATATCACATATTATCCCTATACTCTAACCGATCAATTAAACACCAAATAAACTTAGGTAGGTCATACTAGCGAAGGAATTTCCCGTCTCTCCCCTCCTAGTTCTTGTCTCACATCTTAGCCAGAGATCATATCCCTAAGCTTTGATACCAACTGTGACGCCCCTAAAATTAGGTATACGTCACCCATCTTGGGTCGCCAGATACATGGTACAGAATTTAAATACAATCTTAAATACACAACTGTCGTGTACAATACGACAAAACATAAACTGTGAGTTTGAATACAATTATTGTCTCTAGAGATTATACAAACTCAAAAGGAGTCCTCATTACAATTATTATCACACTATTTCACAAAATAGTAAGGACTACTAATGCTATCCTCTGGACCATCACTCCGCTTCTTCGACTCGTCCCCAAATATATTCTCATTTCACAAGAAACGGTGAAAGAAAGGGTGAGCTCAACTAGCCCGAAGAAAAATATTATGACTAAGATAATGCAGAATAAATTATCATTAGCCTTCAACAGTGTTAAACTGATAAAATATAATAACTATCAAGTTTAACTGCAGCGGAACAAGCAATCCTGTGACGCCCCCAAAATTAGGTATATGTCACCCATCTTGGGTCGCCACTTACATGGTACATAAATTCAAATACAAACTTACTAATATAACTGTCGTGTACAATACGACAATACATAAACTAAGAGTTCTAATAGGAATATTGTCATTTAGACAATATCCATACTCAAGGAGTCCTCATTATAATTATTGTCACACTATTTAACAGAATAGTGAGGACTACTAATGCTATCCTCTGGACCATCACTCCGTTTCCCGACTCGTCCCAGCTATATTTTCATTTCCTGAAGAGAACAGTGAAAGAAAGGGTGAGCTCAACTAGCCCAGTAAGAAATATTATGACTAAGATAATGCAGAATAAATTATCATTAGCCTTCAACAATGTTAAACTGATAAAATACAATAGACAACCAGTTTAACTGCAGCGGAATATGCAATCCATTAAAAGAGTCAAGTAGAAAATAAAGTCTACTATCTTTTAGGTTTTAAAAGGTTTTCATCAATTTTTATCACTAAGACTCAGTTTAATGAATAAACCACAATATCTAATCATCCTTGTACCACGGTCAAGGATTTTCATCAAATTATCAATGGCCATGACTATACCGAATCACCCCTGGTCATAATCATACCAAAAACCATTCATCAGTGCATTACAGGCCACTGAGGACTTTTATCACATCATTTATAACAAGCCATGATTATACCGAATGATCCCTGGTCATAATCATACTAAGTTCATCTATGCACGTAAGCCAAAGATAACATAATATAACATGAGGATGATGACAATGACATAATAATTCAATAAAACAAGTTCACGAATTAATTTATTCAGAAAACTAATAACGTCCAAATCACAAACATGATATCGCTTTGTAGAGTAAAATTCAAGAATGATCGTAAGAATATTTCCATGAAAAGATATCGGATGAAACGCAAATATCAAAGATATTCTACTAATTTCATGGAATATAGAAGTCGAAGTTTTAACCAACCGGGTATAATAAAGAATGGAATAACAAAAGAAATCACCATGCATGCGGTACTTTGATGTATGTTATTCCAATGTAATAATAATAATCTAACCAGTCGTGAAATTCACACCGAGCGGGATGATCCAAATGTAATAATAAATGCTGAATAATAAACAATGGAACCAGTCCTGTAAAACACACGCATGGGATATTCCAATGAGTATAATAAATGCGAATAATAAACAATGGAACCGGTCCGGTGTAAAACACACGCATGTGATATTCCAATGTAATAATAAAGAATGGAATAATGTAAGAAGATCACCAAGTATAGGGGATTCCACAGATACAAAGTTATTCCAATGTAATAAATAAGAATGGAATAATATAAGGATTTCACCAAGTATAGGGTATGCCATGCGTATACAAAGTTATGTATAGGGTATACCACTTTTACAAAAGTTATTCCAATGAATAATAATGAATGGAATAACAGGAGTTCTCTTCATGAATAAGAAAGAATAACACTTTTACGCACACAAATAAATAATACCCTTACCTTAGAAGAACCTGAATATTGGAAAAGTGAAGTAGCGAATACTTTTCTTCTTTCTCTATAGATTTTCTCTCTATAGCTTCTCTCTCTATAATTTCTCTCTGTAGAGTTTCAAAGAATTCGTAAGAAAATAATGAAGGAATGAGCTTCTATTTATAGGAAAATAGAATGCGTAGTAATTAATCCATGAACGGTCCAGATTGATTTACTTTAATCGACGGTCCATATTTAAAGCAAAATCTTTTAAATAAAATATAATATATTCTATTTATATAAAAACATTTTACTATGCAAACACTATGCAACACTACACAACACTATGCATAATAAAATATAATATATTCTATTTATGAATAACTTTAATAAAGTATTACGCTTTATATAAAAGATGTTTCGCTTTTATTACGTTAATAATACTGAATAAAACAAAACGTCATTATCGCTATAATAATTCATATTATTAATCGACAATAATGGAATCAAACCGAGTGACTTCTCACATAAGCATCAATAATCAATACCGTGTGCTATTATGCAACCACACGACATCGTTTTTTTACTACCGAGTAGTTCAACAATGATCAACCAGTAAAACTTCCGCATTTATTATTTCAATAAAATATTTTTGTCGTTTTCTTAATCCGATAATAATTACATTGTGGGTCCACCAATGATTGAGCCGTTGTACGAATATTCCTCCTTTAAAGCCTAATATTCCCAAACCAATCGAATATAATATAACCACTTGCATACTTTGCAAAATTTATAAATACTTCCCACAACTATAATATTATCTCAAATTCACACCATAATATTAAAAATTATTTAACAAAATTTAAATCTTTATTGATAAAATCTGGGGTCTCACAATCTCCCTCCTTATGGAATTTCGCTCTCGAAATTAGGGTACGTACCAGGTATGATAAAGAGGTGAGGATACCTTGAATACCTTTATCGTTGAAAACATTAAATTCATCTTTGCAATCCCGCCAAAGATATTCATTAACAATTCATCTTTTGCACTACAGCCAAAGATATACAATCAGAAAACCAATAATCTTTGAGACTCGACTTAATAGTATCACGACCATGAATTATCCATGCACTACGGGCCAAGGATAATTGTGTTTTCAATTACGATCATGATTATACCGAACAATCCCTGGTCATAATCATACCAAGTTTATCAATGTATTACGGCCAAAGATGACTTTTACCACATCCATGAATTAATATTTCATTCTTTGAGACTCAAATTTCAATAATTAATCCATATCATCGAATCATCCCCGCACTACGTGCCAAGGATATTCATTAGTATCACGACCACGAATTATCCATGCACTACTACGGCGAAGATAATCGTGTATTCATTAGTATCACGACCACAAATTATCCATGCACTTCACGTGCGAAGATAATCGTGTATTCATTAAGTATCACGACCACGAATTATCCATGCACTACGTGCCAAAGATAAATCGTGTATTCATTAGTATCACGACCACAAATTATCCATGCACTACATGCCAAAGATAATTGTGTATTCATTAGTATCACGACCATAAATTATCCATGCACTACGTGCCAAAGATAATCGTGTATTCATTGGTATCACGACCACAAATTATCCATGCACTACGTGCCAAAGATAATTGTGTATTCATTAGTATCACGACCATAAATTATCCATGCACTATGGCCAAAGATAATCGTGTATTCATTAGTATCACGACCACAAATTATCCATGCACTACGGCCAAAGATAATCGTGTATTCATTAGTATCACGACCACAAAATTATCCATGCACTACTACCAAAGATAATCGTGTGTATTCATTAGTATCACGACCACAAATTATTCATGCACTACTACCAAAGATAATCGTGTTTTTCAATTACGGTTATGATTATACCCAACAATCCACGGTCATAATCATACCAAGTCCATCTATGCACTACTGAAGCCACGATTTGACTTTCAACATAATATAAACATGAGGATAATGATATAACGAATCAATCAAATGAGATAAAGGATAAATATTAAACATTTATAATATAATTTATCCAGATTCAAGAATATCCCCATGTTATCAATCACTTAATAATCTTATAATCTAATATCATTAATATTATAACAATTTTTAATCACTTCTTAAATTTATAAACAATTTATCTCAATTGTTTACGCTTTACCATATAATGCATTTAATCATTCAAAATGCCATACTCATAAGATATCATCACCAATTATCAAATCTCTCAAAAAAAATATGCATATACTCTATATAGGATTCTCTAGCCATAAAATCCTATTTTCAACTTTGTTACTTCACATAACATATTTAACTCATATGTTCAGAATTAAACTATTTTCATGAAAATACTAAATCAGTCCCAAATATATTTCTTTTCAGGATTTAGCATAATATAGTCCCATAATGAACATACATTTTTCTAAATTTTAAAATTCATTTACTATTTTTCAAAAATCAATTTCTAATTAATTCCTTAAGAAATTAGCTACCTCAAGTTTAACTCCAAAAATTCCCAAATCTTGGCAGGACCTTACACATGTTAACGTGAGCTTCTAGTTTAAATTTCATGGTCATCGGAGTTATCGAACTCCTAAGTTATAGCATTTTAAATCGAAAAAACCTAAATATTGAAATAGTCATAACTTGCTTATTTTAAATCGTAATGAGCTCATTTTTGAACAGGAGGTACTTTATACCATATACCTTCATGTCCCAAAAGGCCAGAATTTTTCTCATAATTTAAGTGGCCGAAAACAGCCCTCTAAAATCATGACAAAGAAATTTTCGATTTTTTTGCAGCTTTGCACTCCTTTGCTAAAATCAGTCCACACAAAAATCTACAACACCTTTTCCAGTAATTCCACTTGGATTAGTTAGGTAACTCATAGATCTAACTCTAGGACTTGACCACACTCAAAAAATTCAAAATATAATAGGAGATATGGTCAATTGAATTTCATGTTACGTTTTTCACCAAAATCGATTTTTCAACCCTTTGTGATTTCTAAGAAACTTTCATGTTTTCACACATAACCACCACATAACTCATCATAACACTTACTAATACTTCATATACCCATGATTTTCATTAGTCCAATGCTTTTATTATGACTTTCATCATAAACCACGTAAACTGCTCATTTTAGTTGAAGAAATATTTGAGGGTTTAAGAAATGGGTTTTATACATGGGGTCAATCTGAAATTCGATTTCACGCCTAAGTAGGCTAAAAAGTCTTCAAGAATATGCCAGAAATTTATTAATAATAGAAATATCATTCAAAACTGTGACTCTCATCCAAGACTTGGATAAGACGTCACATTGATACCAACTGTGACTTCTATCCCTTAACCTAGATAAGACACTCACAATGATACCTATAAACTTGCCATCTTCATTCACGATGTCGCCTACAGAAAGTCTGGCTTCGGTGCATTCCACACAAGGAAGTCAACAACGAAAGGTTCGGGGCTCTTTACTTATGGCTTGATATGACAATAATTGACTTTAGTAGTTTGGTTACTTGAATTCGCACAACAAGTTGGTTATGAATATAAAAGCTAACAACCTTACGAAAAGCATGATGATTAGTTAACCAATTGATTCCTAAAATCACATCAAAGGCCAGTATTTTTTTAAAAAATAAGATCGACAAGTAACGTGAAAGTGTTTATTTGAATCAAACAAGATTTAAAAACAGTAGAGGTAACAAAGGCTCCTACTAACGAAGTTTCAACCAATAAGTCAAAGTCTAACTTCTCCGGAGTCAAATTTAAACGTTGAACGCAAGCAAGAGAGATAAAATAATGGGTAGAACCCCAGATCTTATAAGGTATAGACTTCGCAATTTATAATTAACTAACCCGTGCTAACTTCGTTTGGTTTACTCGCTTTTTGAGAAGTCATGAAAAATGCACTTCCTAAAACCAACAACTTTGTTTTGTCCACATCCACCTTTGGTGCCACCGTCCCAGCTAAACTTGACTTTGGTGCACAACAAAATTGGGCTAAATGATCTTCTTTTCTTGCAATTTCCACTTCTATTATCTTTTCCATGATTACCACCGAAGTGGTTACCATTCTTGGCATGATAATTTCCCCGATGGTAATCATTATTCGATAAATTGCCAACAAATGATGATTATTATCGTGTTGTTGGTCGTTACCTTTTGTTTGAAATTTGAATCAACAATCTCATGTGTTTCATTGCTTATCTCAAAGATTTTCGGATGCCATTCTCAAACACCATCACAAAACAAGGGTTAATTAACATATCACATATTATCCCTATACTCTCGTGACCAATTAAATACCAAATAAATTTAGGTAGGTCATACTAGCGAAGGAATTCCCTATCTCTCCCTTCCTAGTTCTAGTCTCACATCTTAGCCGTGATCATATCCTAAGCTCGATACCAACCGTGATGCCCCCAAAATTAGGTATATACGTCACCCATCTTGGGTCGCCACTTACATGGTACATAAATTCAAATACAAACTTACTAATATAACTGCGTAGGTATGCAATACGACAATACATAAACTAAGAGTTCTAATAGAATATTGTCATTTAGACAATATCCATACTCAAGAGTCCTCATTACAATTATTGTCACACTATTTAACGTAATAGTGAGGACTACTAATGCTATCCTCTCTCCGACCATCACTCCGCTTCCCGACTCGTCCCAAATATATTTTCATTTCCGAAAAGAACAAAGTGAAAGAAAGGGTGAGCTCAACTAGCCCAAAGAAGAAATATTATGACTAAGATAATGTAGAATAAATTATCATTAGCCTTCAACAATGTTAAACCGATAAAATACAATAGACAACCGCTTTAATCTGCATGATGAATATCTGATCCATTAAAAGAGTCAAGTAGAAAATAAAGTCTACTATCTTTTAGGTTTTAAAAGGTTTTCATCAATTTTTATCACTAAGACTCGCTTTAATGAATAAACCATAATATCTAATCATCCTCGCATTACACGGCCAAGGATTTTCATCAAATTATCAATGGCCATGACTATACCGAATCACCCCTGGTCATAATCATACCAAAAACCATTCATCAGTGCATTACAGGCCACTGAGGACTTTTATCACATCATTTATAACAAGCCATGATTATACCGAATGATCCCTGGTCATAATCATACTAAGTTCATCTATGCACGTAAGCCAAAGATAACATAATATAACATGAGGATGATGACAATGACATAATAATTCAATAAAACAAGTTCACGAATTAATTTATTCAGGAACTAATAACGTCCAAATCACAACATGATATCTTTGCTTTGTAGAGTAAAATTCAAGAATGATCAGAAGAATATTTCCATGAAAAGATACTGGATGAAACGCAAATATCAAAGATATTCTACTAATTTCATGGAATATAGAAGTCAAGTTTTAACCAACTGGGTATAATAAAGAATGGAATAACAAAAGAAATCACCATGCATGCGGTATTTCAGATGTATGTGTTTATTCCAATGTAATAATAATAATCTAACCAAAGTCGTGAAAATTCACACCGACAGGATGATCCAATGAATAATAAATGTTTGAATAATAAACAATGGAACCAGTCCTGTAAAACACACGACATGTGATATTCCAATGTAATAATAAATGCGGAATAATAAACAATGGAACCAATGTCCTGTAAAACACACGACATGTGATATTCCAACGTAATAATAAAGAATGGAATAACGAAGAAGAAGATCACCAAGTATAGGGGATTCACAGATATCAAAGTTATTCCAATGAATAAATAAGAATGGAATAATATAAGGATTTCACCAAGTATAGGGTATCTGGCCATCTGATATGTTAAAGTATGTATAGGGTATACCACTTTTACAAAGTTATTCAAATGAATAATAATAATGAATGGAATAACAGGAGTTCTCTTCATGAATAAGAAAGAATAACACCCCTTACTTTACAACAAATAATACCCCTTACCTTAGAAGAACCTGAATATTGGAAAAGTGAAGTAGCGAGAATACTTTTCTTCTTTCTCTCTATAGATTTTCTCTCTATAAACTTCTCTAATAATTTCTCTCTCTAGAGTTTCAATTCGTAAGAAAATAATGAAGGAATGAGCTTCTATTTATAGGAAAATAGAATGCGTAGTAATTAATCCATGAAATCGGTCTGATTGATTTACTTTAATCTGACGGTCCATATTTAAAGCAAAATCTTTTAAATAAAATATATATATTCTATTTATATAAAAACATTTTACTATGCAAACACTATATACAACACTATGCAAAAAACTACTATGCAACACTATGTATAATAAAATATAATATATTCTATTTATGAATAACTTTAATAAAGTATTCTCATTTTATATAAAAGATGTTTCGCTTTTATTACGTTAATAATACGAATAAAACAAAACGTCATTATCGCTATAATAATTCATATTATTAATCGACAATAATGGAATCAAACCGAGTGACTTCTCACATAAGCATCAATAATCAATACCGTGTGCTATTATGCAACCACACGTACATCGATTTTTTACTACCGAGTAGTTCAACAAGATCAACCAGAAAAACTTCCGCATGATTATTTCAATAAAATATTTTTGTCGCTTTTCTTAATCCGATAATAATTACATTGTGGGGTCCACCAATGATTGAGCCATTGTATGCGAATATTCCCGATAAAGTCGAATATTCCCTAACCAATCGAATATAATATAACCACTTGCATACTTTGCAAAATTTATAAATACTTCCCACAACTATAATACAAATTCACACCATAATATTAAAAATTATTTCGACAAAATTTAAATCTTTATTGATAAAATCTGGGGTCTCACAAATCCATTAGAAGAGTCAAGTAGAGAATAGAATCTACTATCTTTTATGATTTAAAAAGTTTTTCATCACTTTTATCGCTGAGACTTAGCTCAATAAATAATCTACATCATTAAATCATCCCCGCACTACGTGCCAAGGATATTCTTTAGATCACGACCACGAATTATCCATGCACTACGGGCCAAAGATAATCGTGTTTTCATCAACTATCCCCGATCATGCCATAAAATAATTCATCTTTGCTCCTTGTCAAGAGAATCCATAGCCATAATCATACCAAAAACTGTCCATCAATGCATTACGGGCCAATGAGGACTTTTAATTTTTACATCATTTGTAACATTACGGTCATGATTATACCGAATAATCCCTGGTCATAATCATACCAAGTCCATCTATGCACTACAGGCCACAGATGACTTTCAACATAACATAAACATGAGGATGATGACAAAGATATAAGAATTCAATTAAACAAGTTCAAGAATTAATTTGTCCACGAACCAATAACGTCCAAATTGTCAACATGATACTGCTTTGTAGAGTAAAATTCAAGAATGCTCAAAAGAATATTTCCACGAAAAGATACTGGATGAAGCGCAAATATCAAGGATATTCCACTAATTTCATGGAGTATAGAAGTCAAAATTTTAATCAACTGAGTATAATGCCGAATGGAATAACAAAAGATATCACCATGCATGCGGTACTTCGCATAGACGGTTATTTCAACAAAATAATAATAACGGAACCAGGTTAGGTGAAATTCACACCGACAGAATGTTCCAACAGAATAATAAATGCGGAATAATAAGTGATGGAACAAGGTCCGACGTATAGCACAGACAGGATATTCCGACAGAATAATAGAAGACTGTCACCAAGTATAGGGTAGCCCGCGTATACAGGTTATTCCAACAGAACAATAAAGAAATGGAATAACAGAAGTTCTCTTCTTGAATACAAAAGAATAATATCCTTACCGTAAAAGAAGAGTATTCCACTTGTAGGGGCGATGATATACTCGAAGAAAACTTGACTACTACGCTCAAAGCTTTCTTAAACTCTAAAGAAATACGCCAAGATTATAGAAGAAGAACTCTTTCTATAGTTTCTCTCTCTAGAGTTTCAAATGAATTCGTAAGAAATAATGAAAGAATGAGCTTCTATTTATAGAAGAATGGAATGAATAAGAACTCAACCCATGAACGGTCCAGATTGATTTACTTTAATCGGACGGTCCATATTTAAAGCAAAATCTTTTAAATAAAATATAATATATTCTATTTTATATAAAAAGATTTTTACTATCTAACACTACGCAGCACTATGCAAACACTATGCATAATAAAATATAATATATTCTATTTATAGAATAACTTTAATAAAGTATTCATTTTATATAAAAGATTTTACTATGCAAAATACTATGCACAATAGAATATAATATATTCTATTTATAGAATAACTTTATAAAAGTATTCATTTTTTATATAAAAGATTTTACTATACAAAAATACTATGCATAATAGAATATAATATATTTTATTTATAGAATAACTTTATAAAAGTATTCATTTTATATAAAAAGCTTTTACATATAATTTCAACCAACTATTCGAAAAATTAGTACATTTCTTCATGGAATAATATTGTACCCAAAAATGATTTGACCTTGAAAAGAAATATATTTTCTAAAATTGAATAGTACCCGTGAATAATACTTGAAATAGTACCACGTGAATAGTATCCCGAGCACAAAAGTGTCCCCCAATACCCGAGTGAAGAATACTAGAGTGAATAGTAATCGGTGAATAAGTAACTCCGTGAATAGTCACTCGTGAATAATATTCAACATTTAAAAAATACCCCAAATACGAAAGTGAACAATATTTGGGTGAATAGTAATTTAGTAAATAGTAACTCGTAAATAGTAACTCGTGAATAGTGCTATTGACACAAAAAAGTGCCCAAATACATTCGAAAGTGAATAATATTCGGGTGAATAGTAATTTAGGTGAATAGTAACCCGTGAATAAGAACTCTCATGAATAAGAACTCGTGAATAGTACTCAGACACAAAAGTGCCCCAAATACTCGAGTGAACAATACTAGAGTAAATAGTAACCGGGTATTTTATGACAACTTGTCTAGTTTGAAAAATTTTCACATATCACCCTTAACTTTAAACTTTTATCAATTTAACTATTTACCAAAATTGAATACTTATTTCATAAAATTCGTGGTCACACACACACAATATAAAATTTAATAACACTCCCCCTTGGATGTCTATTATATAGTCATACGCATTAAAAGCTGCCTCATTAAAAACCTTACCAAGAGAAACCCAATGTGGAAAAACCTTAGTTAAGGGAAAAAGAGTGCAGCGCGTATTAGCTCCCCCTCATGAATGTATCTTTAAGTTCTTCAGCTGTCGCATTCCATTATTGTAACGCAATCCTTCAAACATTGTAGTTGATAATGATATGCTGAACATATCTGCGAGATTATCTTTTGATCGAATTTGTTGAACATCAATGTTATCACACTTTTCAAGGTCATGTGTGAAAAAGAATTTATGTGAGATGTGCTTTGTTTTATCTCCTTTGATGTATCCTTTTTTTAATTGAGCTATACATGCAACATTGTCTTCATACAGAATGGATGGAGTTCTTTTGTAGCAATTTTTTAAGAATATACCTCAAAAAAATCTTACCAAATAAAAACCTAGTAGGAAAAAAAATTGGCAAAGGAAAAGAGTACAATATTCTTGTATAACTTCTAGCGCCTTGGGATTGCCTCAATCAGCACATATCCTTTTTTACTCCCCTTCATAAGTACATCATTAAGTCGAAGTATGCCAATATTGTGCACCATCTTCTCCAAAATCATAGTTGGTAATGACTTAATGAATATATCAACCAAATTATCACATGATCAATATTGTCATTCTTCTAGGGCTCATGTGTATAAAATAATTTTTGTGCAATATGCTTAGTTCTATCACCATTTGGATTAAATAATCCCAAATCAATTGTCTCACGAAGATAACATAAAATATGTTTAATTTTATTACAATATCTTCGAGTTGGTGCATAACTATACATTGTTATTAAGTTAACTGCAAATGTTATATCAGGTACATCAACATCAATATTTGGAGGTTTCAAAACTCAAAGGTCATGAGTTTCAAACCTTAAAGGATATGAGAGTTACAAAACTCAAAGGTAATTACAATAAACAGGGGTAGGAATGTATCTAAACATGAGTAGAAATGTATCTAGACATCCAAACACAATATATAATTTTATAACAAAAACACTTAAAACATCATTTATTTATTTTTTTAAATCCCAAAACATTAACAATTTAAAACCATCTTCTTCTTTCTCTGTCAAATCTCCCAAACCAGATCTGAAAAATCTCCCAATTTGATATGAAAAAACTTAACAATTTAAAACCATCTTGTTATTTCTCTGTTAAATAACCTTAAAAACTTAAAACCATCTTCTTCTTTCGATTTCATCTTCTGAGTAGCACGATTCAACCACCCGCCCGTTTGAATCGAAAAACATCGACTTTCTCAAATCTTCTTGTTCAAATCCGACTTCATTGAAAAGAAACCTTCTTTTTGCATCATCCAAACTGATCCTTTTGATCCATCAATAAAAGGATCGTAGCACGGTGCGGTGATTTTAAAATTGATAGTGTTCTCGCCGGAGGAGGGCAAAACGGAGCCGTTTAGGTCAGCGTCGGAGGAGGTATGGCTCACAGTAGTCGCCGCTTGTTTCGGGAACAAAATCAATTTGGACATCGTGAGAGGAGAGAATCGTCATCGTCGTCGAGAATCAAAAGTCGCCGATGAGTTAGGAGAAGTCTAGGTTCGAAGAAGAAGAGAATTATAATAATATAAATAATAATAATAATAATAATAATTATTATTATTATTATAAAACTCCAACTTTTTGAATAAAGATGAATTTTCTATAAATATTATTTTTGAATATTATGGAGTAAAATTGATATAATGTTATAGTTGTGGGTAATATTTATAAATTTTGCAAAGTACGCAAGTTGTTATATAATATTCGATTGATCGGGGAATATTTGTTTTAACAGGGAATATTCGTACAACGGCACAATCATTGGTGGACCCCACAACGGAATTATTGTCGGATTGAGAAAACGACAAAAATACTTTATGAAAATAACGGCGGAAGTTTTACCGTTAACTATTGAAACACCCTTGTTAAAAAATACAATGTCTACGCGTTGTTGCATAAGTAGCACACCTGTATTAATTATTGATGCTTACGTGATAAGTCACTCAGTTTTGTTGGTATTATTAATGTAATAATACAAAAAAATCTTTTTATATAAAAATGTAATACTTTTATAAAGTTATTCTATAAATAGAATATATTATATTCTATTATGATATAGTGTTGCGTAGTGTCTCAGATAGTGTTTTGCATAGTAAAATCTTTTTATATAAAACATAATACTTTTATAAAGTTATCATTTTTATTAGACAATAATTAGAATATATTATATTTTATTATGCATAGTGTTTGCGTAGTAAAATCTTTTATAAAGTTATTCGTTTTATTAGATTATAAATAGAATATATTATATTTTATTTAAAAATTTTGCTTTAAATATATGACCGTCAGATTAAAATAAATCAATCTGGACTGTTCATGAATTAGTTAATATCTGATCCATTTTTCTATAAATAAAGCTCATTCCTTCATTATTTTCTTACGAATTCACCAAACTCTAGAGATAAACTATAGAGAGAAAAGAAGAAAGATATTCTTTACTTCACTACTTATATATCCAAAGACTCTTCTTCTTAAGGTAGGGAATATTATTTGTTATACTACTTAAAGGGTGTTATTCTTTTGTATTCATGAAGAGAACTTATGTTATTCCATTCTTTGTTATTACGTTAGAATAACTACGTATATCGCTGCTACCCTATACTTGGTGACATTCTTCTAATATTTCATCTTTATTATTATTCATTGGAATATCATGTCTATGCGTTTGCGTCGAACCTGGTTCCGTCTTTATTATTATTCTGTTGGAATATCCTCACATCATGCGTTCTGGCGGGACTGGTTCCGCTCTTTATTATTACATTGGAACATCCCGCTTGCAAGTAATTTACTTTGACACAGTTCCGCTTACTTATTAATCTGTTGGAATAACTTTCTCTGTCGCGATCTCCGCATGCATGGTGATTTCTTTTGTTATTTCATTCTTTATTATACTCAGTTGGTTAAAGTTTTGACTTCTATACTCCATGAAATTAATGGAATATCCTTGATAATTGCGCTTCATCTAGTATCTTTTCATGGAAATATTCTTCTGAGCATTTTTGAATTTTACTCTACAAAGCAGTATCATGTTGACAATTTAGACGTTATTGGTTCTTGGACAAATTAATTCTTGAACTTGTTTTATTGAATTCTTATATCATTGTCATCATCCTCATATTTATATTTTTTGAAAGTCATATGTGGCATGTAGTGCATAGATGGACTTGGTATGATTATAACCAGGGATTATTCGGTGTAATCATGACCGTAATGTTAAAAATGATGTGGTAAAAGTCATCATTGGCCCGTAGTGCATTGATGGACAATTGTTGGCATGATCATGACCATTAATGAATACACAAATATTCTTGGCCCGTAGTGCATGGATAATTGTGGTCGTGATACTAAAGAATATCCTTGGCCGTAGTGTAGGGGTGATTCGATGATGTGAATTATTTATTAAGTTGAGTCTCAACGATAAAAGTCATGAAAAACCTTTTAAATCATAGAAGATAGTAGATTTTATTCTCTACTTGACTCTTCTAATGGATTGCTTGTTCCGCTGCAGTTAAACTTGATGTTTGTTATATTTTATCTGTTTAACACTGTTGAAGGCTAATGATAATTTATTCTGCATTATCTTAGTCATAATATTTCTTACTAGGCTAGTTGAGCTCACCCTTTCTTTCACTGTTCTCTTCAGGAAATGAGAACGTAGCTGGGACGAGTCGGGGAACGGAGTGATGGACCGGATGATAGTATTAGCTAGTAGTCCTCACTATTCTGTTAAATAGTGTGACAATAAATGTAAGACCCCAACTTATTATTAATGAAATTTAATTTTCTCTATTTATTATTTTAAAATAGTAAGGGTTGATTTGATTAATGTGGATAGTTATGGGTAAAATACGCAAATATTTCAAAATAAGCAAGTGGTTATAAAATATTCATTGTTGTTTGGGAATATTCGTTTGGTCGTGGAATATTCTTACCGCTTAGGGAATATTAAATGCGACGGCGTAGTATTTTGTGGGCCCATAACTTGAAGCGATTGGATGAAGAAAACGCACAAATATAAGTGGTTTAAAATAACTACAGAAGTTGTTATTCACAGTTATCTTGTTAAAATACTTTGTGGTTAAAAAACAGAGTGACACCGGTGATTGCACCAATTATTGATTCTTACGTAAGAAGGCACTACTCAATAATGGTTACGATAATTACTTATTCAAAGATTTTATTGATTTAATAATTGCTTGCGTTGATATTTTATATTCTTTGTTGTTTCAATAATTGTCATTACACGATATTTTTATTATCGAAGCAATAATTCATATTATCTGAATAATATTATTAGATAACATTATTGGCAATGTCTAGAAAGTTATGTCTAAGGAGAGGTTTGGTCACCTAATTGCGCTACCAAGAAGAAAAAATTCTTATCGGAAAGCCCCTCTTTCTTGGGAACCGCACAGGTTGTCAATATCAGTGATTCTCAGAATATTATTTGTGAATAATTAATTATTGATTTATATGATGAGGAAAATATTGATTTTATGTGGATATAGATGGAGAAAATTTTTAAAATGACAATTGTTGAAAATTAATATTTTATCTTTTTACGATAAAATAATTCATTTAAATATATTATTTTAATAATATATTAACTTGATATATTTTACAACGAATGTGGGATATATGAGTATACTGAGGAGGAAGAGTATTTTTGTTGCAATAAATGTTTAAAACATGTTAAACATGCTCTGGTGGACCCCATTTATTGACCGAAATTTGATTATAAATTTTAAAAATCGCCTGCTTGTGGATTTCCTTGGTCAATTTCTATTTGGAATTTGGAAAACTTCCTTCTGCAAAGTTGTAGAGAATTGAAATTCTTATAAAATTCATGAGATTCAATTTTCTGAAGAAAGGGCTATTTATTATGAATTATTGAAGTTCAAACTCAAAAATAATTGATTTTTGGGAGTTTAAAATATTTTTTTGTAAGAAAAACGTTTTTTGTTGCAATTGAGTGGCTCACATGTGTTACCAACCGTGACGCCTCCCAAAATTAGGTATACGTCACCCATCTTGGGTCGCCACTTACATGGTACATAAATTCAAATACAACTTACTAATATAATCATGCTGTATAATACGACATATAAATCGTGAGTTTGAATACAAATATTGTCTACTAGATATTATACAAACTCAAAAGGAGTCCTCATTACAACTATTATCACACTATTTCACGTAATAGTGAGGACTACTAATGCTATCCTCTCGACCATTACTTCGCCCCGACTGTCCCCAAATTTATGTTCTCATTTCAAGAGAACAATGAAAGAAAGGGTGAGCTCAACTAGCCCAAGAAGAAATATTATGACTAAGATAATGCGTAATAAATTATCATTAGCCTTCAACAAAGTTAAACCGATAAAATACAATAGACAACCAGCTTTAATCATAGCTGAATAAGCAATCCATTAAAAGAGTCAAGTAGAGAATAAAGTCTACTATCTTTTAGGTTTTAAAAGGTTTTCATCAATTTTATCACCGAGACTCAAACAATAAATAAACCACCACATCTAATCATCCCCGCATTCACCACGGCCAAGGATTTTCATCAAATTATCAATGGTCATGACTATACCGAATCACCCCTCGTCATAATCATACCAAAAACTATCCATCAACGCATTACAGTGCCAATCGAGGACTTTTGTCACATCATTTATATCAAGTCATGATTATACCGAATGATCCCTAGTCATAATCATACTAAGTTCATCTATGCACGTAAGCCAAAGATAACATAATATAACATGAGGATGATGATGATGATGATAGTAATTCAATAAAACAAGTTCAAGAATTATTTAATCCATGAATTATTAACGCCCAAATTGTCAACATGATATCTGCTTTTAGAGAGTAAAATTCAAGAATGATCGTAAGAATATTTCCATGAAAAGATATCGATGAAACGCAAATATCAAGGATATTCTACTAATTTCATGGAGTATAGAAGTCAAAGTTTTAACCAACCGAGTATAATAAAGAATGGAATAACAAAAGAAATCACCATGCATGCAGTATGCTCAGATGGACAAAGTTATTCCAATGTAATAATAATAACGGACCAAAGTCGTGAAATTCACACCGATGCGATGTTCCAACAGTAATAATAAAGATGGAACCGCATCCTGTAAAACACACGATAGATATTCCAACAGAATGATAAAGATTTTAACCAGTCCTGTAAAACACATGCATGTGATGTTCCAATGTATAATAAAAATCGGAACCAGTGTCCTGTGTAAAACACACGCATGTGATGTTCCAATGTAATAATAGAAGAATGTCACCAAGTATAGGTAAAATCACAGATACAAAGTTATTCCAATGTAATAATAAGCAATGGAATAACATAAGGATTTCACCAAGTATAGGTACGCCGCATATACAAAGTTATGTATAGGGTATACCACTTTTACAAAGTTATTCCAATGTAATAATAAAGAATGGAATAATGTGTTCTCTTCAAGAAGAAAGAATAACACCCTTTACCGTAAAAAGAACCTGAATATGTAGTAGTGAAGTAGCAGAATACTCTTCTTCTTTCTATAACTTTCTCTCTATAGCTTCTCTCTCTATAATTTCTCTCTCAGAGTTTCAATGAATTCAGTAAAAAATAATGAAGGAATGAGCTTCATTTATAGGAAAATGGAATGCATAGTAATTAATCCATGAACTATCCAGATTGATTTACTTTAATCGACGGTCCATATTTAAAGAAAAATCTTTTAAATAAAATATAATATATTCTATTTATATAAAAACATTTTACTATGCAAACACTATGCAATACTATGCAAAACACTATGCAAAACACTACGCAACACTATGCATAATAAAATATAATATATTCTATTTATAGAATAACTTTAATAAAGTATTCTATTTTATATAAAAGATGTTTCGCTTTTTATTACGTTAATAATACTGAATAAAACAAAACGTCATTATCGCTATAATAATTTATTAATCGACAATAATGGAATCAAACCGAGTGACTTCTTCTCACATAAGATCAATAATCAATACCGCAGTGCTACTATGCAACCACACGACATCGTATTTTTTACTACCGAAGTAGTTCAACAAGAACTACGGTAAAACTTCCGCCGTTATTTCAATAAAATATTTTTGTCGCTTTCTCAATCCGATAATAATTTCATTTAAGGGGTCCACCAATGATTGAGTCATTGTACGAATATTCCCTCGCTAAACCGAATATTCCCCACCAATCGAATATAATATAACCACTGTGATATACTTTGCAAAATTTATAAATACTACCCACAACTATAATATTATCTCAAATTCACACCATAATATTAAAAATTATTTTGACAAAATTTAAATCTTTATTGATAAAATCTGGGTCTCACAATCTCCCTCCTTATGGAATTTCGCCCTCGAAATTAGGGTGCATGACTGATATGATAAAGAGGTGAGAATACCTTGAATACCTTTTATCATTGAAAACATTAAATTCATTTTTGCAATCCGCCAAAGATATTCATTAACAATTCATCTTTTGCACTACAAGCCAAAGATATACAATCAGAAACTAATAATACCGAGACTCAAACAATAGTATCACGACCACGAATTATCCATGCACCATCGCCAAGGATATTTGTGTTTTTAATTACTGGCCATGATTATACCGAATAATCCGTGGTCATAATCATACCAAGTCTATCAATGCACTACTACCAAAGATGACTTTTACCACATCCATGAATTAATATTTCATTACTGAGACTCAAAATAATTAATCCATATCATCGAATCATCCCCGCACTACGTGCCAAGGATATTCATTAAGATCACGACCACGAATTATCCATGCACTACTACCAAAGATAATCGTGTATTCATTAAGATTACGCACGACCACAAATTATCCATGCACTACTACCAAAGATAATTGTGTATTCATTAAGATCACGACCACAAATTATCCATGCACTACTACCAAAGATAATTGTGTATTCATTAAGATCACGACCATAAATTATCCATGCACTACTAAAAAAGATAATCGTGTATTCATTAAGATCACGACCACAAATTATCCATGCACTACTACCAAAGATAATTGTGTATTCATTAAGATATCACGACCACAAATTATCCATGCACTACTACAAAAGATAATCGTGTATTCATTAAGTATCACGACCACAAATTATCCATGCACTACTACCAAAGATAATTGTGTATTCATTAAGATCACGACCACAAATTATCCATGACTACTACTAAAAAGATAATCGTATTCATTAGTATCACGACCACAAATTATCCATGCACTACTACCAAAGATAATTGTGTATTTATTAAGATCACGACCACAAATTATCCATGCACTACTACCAAAGATAATTGTGTATTCATTAAGATCACGACCACAAATTATCCATGACTACTACCAAAGATAATTGTGTATTCATTAGTATCACGACCACAAATTATCCATGCACTACGGCCAAAGATAATTGTGTTTTCAATTACGGTTATGATTATACCGAACAATCCCTGGTCATAATCATACCAAGTCCATCTATGCACTACAGGCCACAAATGACTTTCAACATAATATAAGCATGAGGATAATGATATAAAGAATCAATCAAATGAGATAAAGGATAAATATTAAACATTTATAATATAATTTATCCAGGATTCAAGAATATCCCCATGTTATCAATCACTTAATAATCTCATAATCTAATATCATTAATATTATAACAATATTTTAATCACTTCTTAAATTTATAAACAATTTATCTTAATTGTTTACGCTTTACCATATAATGCATTTAATCATTCAAAATGCCATACTCATAAGATATCATCTCCAATTATCAAATCTCTCAAAAATATGCATATACTCTATATAGGATTCTTTAGCCATAAAATCCTATTTTCAACTTTGTTACTTCACATAACATATTTAACTCATATGTTCAGAATTAAACTATTTTCATGAAAAATACCAAATCAGTCCCAAAAATATTTCTTTTCTGGGATTTAGCATAATATAGTCCCATAATGAAAATATATTTTTCTCGAATTTTTAAAATTCATTTACTATTTTTCAAAAATCAATTTCTAATTAATTCCTTAAGAAATTAGCTACCTCAAGGTTAACTCCAAAAATTCCCAAATCTTGACAGGACCTTACACATGTTAACGTGAGCTTCCAGCTTAAATTTCATGGTCATCGAGTTATAGAACTCCTATTATAGCGTTTTTCGCCTTAAAAAACCTAAATATTGAAATAGTCATAACTTGCTCATTTTAAGTCGAAATGAGCTCATTTTTGGACAGAAGATACTTTATACTATATACTTTCATGTCCCAAAAGGCCAGAATTTTTCTCATAATTTAAGTGGCCGAAACAGCCTCTCTAAAATCATGGCGTAAGCTTTTTCGTTTTTGCAGCTTTTTGCACTCCTTTGCTAAAATCAGTCCACACAAAAATCTACAACACCTTTTCCAGTAATTCCACTTGGATTAGT
The DNA here is from genome assembly GCA_020205615.1 of Panax quinquefolius. NCBI lineage: Eukaryota > Viridiplantae > Streptophyta > Magnoliopsida > Apiales > Araliaceae > Panax > Panax quinquefolius. Next base: position 130,086,051 of record CM035167.1, read on the forward strand.
TAGGTAACTCATAGATCTAACTCTAGGACTTGACCACATTCAAAAATTCAAAATATAATAGGAGATATGGTCAATTGAATTTCATGTTACGTTTTTCACTAAAATCTGATTTTCAACTCTTTGTGATTTCTAAGAAACTTTCATGTTTTTACATACTAACCAACATAACTCATCATAAAACTTACTAATACTTCATATACCCATGATTTTTATTAGTTCTATACTTTTATTATGACTTTCATCATAATCCACGTAAACAGATCCTTTTAGTCAAGAAATATTTGAGGGTTTAAGAAATGGGTTTTGTATCAAAATACAAAATTCGATTTCACGCTCTAGGGTAGGCTAGAAGTCTTCAAGAATACGCCAAGAAATTTATTAATGATAGAAATATCATTCAAAATCATACTCTCGTCCAAGACTTGGATAAGACGTCACATTAATACCAACTGTGACTTCTATCCCTTAACCTCGATAAAGACCTCACAATGATACCTATCAACTTGCCATCTTCATCACGACGTCGCCTACGTAAAGTCTAGCTTCGATGCTTCCACACAAGGAAGTCAACAACGAAAGGATCGGGCTCTTTACTTATGGCTTGATATAACAAAGGATTAACTTTAGGATTTGGTTACTTTGAATTGTATAACAGTTGGTTAGAATATGAAAGCTAACAACCTTACAAAAAGAATAATGAGTAGTTAATCAATCGCTTTTCAAAATTACCTCAAAGGCAAGTATTTTCAAAGAGATAAGATAGACAGTAACGTGAAAGTGTTTATTTGAAACAACAAGATTAATAAATGAAGGAGGTAACGGGTTTCTCCCAACGAAGTTTCAATAGATAAATCAAAGTCTAATTTCTCCTGAGTCAAATTTAAACGTTGAACGCAAAGCAAGAGAGAGATAAAAGAATGGGTAGAACCCAGATCTTATAAGGTATAGACTTCGCAAGAATTTATAATTAACTAACTCCGTATAACTTCGCTCGAAAGTCACTTGCTTTTTAAGAAGTCATGAAAACGCCTTCATGAAACCCACCGACTTTGTTTTATCCAGATCCGCCTTTGTGCCACCGTCCCAAATTGGACTTGACTTTGGTGCACGACAAAATCGAGCTAAATGACCTTCTTCTTGAAATTTCCACTTCTATTATCTTGGCCATGATTACCACCGGTGGTTACCATTCTTAGCATGATAATTTCTCCCACGATGGTCATCATTGTTCGATGGTCGCTTCACCAGATTTATTATTACCGTGTTGTTGGTCGTTACCTTTTGGTTGAGTGACTCATTATCGCTCTCCAATAACCGAGCCCTATATTCACAACATCTAAATACAAACACCGCCACAAAACAAGGGTTAATTAACATGCAAATATATTATCCCTATACTCGAATTCTACCAATTAAATACCAAATAAACTTAGGTAGGTCATACTAATAAGGAATTTCCGCCTCCCCCTCCTAGTTCTTATCTCACATCTTAGCCAGGATCATATCCTAAGCTCGATACCAACCGTGACGCCCTAAAATTAGGTATACGCCACCCATCTTGGGTCGCCACTTACATGGTACATAAATTCAAATACAACTTACTAATATAACTGTCAGGTATAATAATCGACATAAACTATGAGTTTGAATACAAATATTGTCTACTAGATATTATACAAACTCAAAAGGAGTCCTCATTACAACTATTATCACACTATTTCACGTAATAGTGAGGACTACTAATGCTATCCTCTGGACCATTACTTCGCTCCCCGACTCAGTCTCAAATTTATGTTCTCATTTCCTCAAGAGAACAATGAAAGAAAGGGTGAGCTCAACTAGCCCAAGAAGAAATATTATGACTAAGATAATGCGAATAAATTATCATTAGCCTTCAACAAAGTGTTAAACCGATAAAATACAATAGACAACCGCTTTAATCTGCAGTGGAATAAGCAATCCATTAAAAGAGTCAAGTAGAGAATAAAGTCTACTATCTTTTAGGTTTTAAAAGGTTTTCATCAATTTTTATCACCGAGACTCACTTTTAATAAATAAACCACCACATCTAATCATCCCCGCACTACTACGGCCAAGGATTTTCATCAAATTATCAATGGTCATGACTATACCGAATCACCCCGGTCATAATCATACCAAAACTATCCATCAACGTGCATTACAAAAGCCACCGAGGACTTTTGTCACATCATTTATATCAAGTCATGATTATACCGAATGATCCTCGGTCATAATCATACTAAGTTCATCTATGCACGTAAGCCAAAGATAACATAATATAACATGAGGATGATAACAATGACATAGTAATTCAATAAAACAAGTTCAAGAATTATTTAATCCATGAATTATTAACGTCCAAATTGTCAACATGATATCGTTTTTTAGAGAGTAAAATTCAAGAATGATCGTAAGAATATTTCCATGAAAAGATATCGGATGAAACGCAAATATCAAGGATATTCTACTAATTTCATGGAGTATAGAAGTCAAAGTTTTAACTAACCGAGTATAATAAAGAATGGAATAACAAAAGAAATCACCATGCATGCAAGATTGCATGGACAAAGTTATTCCAACAGTAATAATAATAACGGAACCAAAGTCGTGAAATTCACACCGATGTGATGTTCCAACAGAATAATAAAGATGGAACTGCATCCTGTAAAACACACGGATAGGATATTCCAATGTAATGATAAAGATTTTAACCAGTCCTGTAAAACACATGCATGTGATGTTCCAATGTAATAATAAAAATCTTAACCAGTCCTGTGTAAAACACATGCATGCATGGATGTTCCAAATGTAATAATAGAAGAATGTCACCAAGTATAGGTAAACCACAGACAAAAGTTATTCCAATGTAATAATAAGCAATGGAATAACATAAGGATTTCACCAAGTATAGGGTATGCCGCATATACAAAGTTATGTATAGGGTATACCACTTTTACAAAAGTTATTCCAATGTAATAATAATGAATGGAATAATGTAAGTTCTCTTCAAGAAGAAAGAATAACACCCTTACCGTAAAAAGAACCTAATATAGAAGTAGTGAAGTAGCAGATACTCTTCTTCTTTCTATAACTTTCTCTCTATAGCTTCTCTCTATAATTTCTCTCTGTAGTTTCAATGAATTCGTAAGAAAATAATGAAGGAATGAGCTTCATTTATAGGAAAATGGAATGCATAAGAATTAATCCATGAACTATCCCAGATTGATTTACTTTAATCGACGGTCCATATTTAAAGAAAAATCTTTTAAATAAAATATAATATATTCTATTTATATAAAAACATTTTACTATGCAAACACTATGCAATACTATGCAAAACACTATGCAAAACACTATGCAACACTATGCATAATAAAATATAATATATTCTATTTATAGAATAACTTTAATAAAGTATTCTATTTTATATAAAGATGTTTCGCTTTTATTACGTTAATAATACGAATAAAACAAAACGTCATTATCGCTTATAATAATTTATTAATCGACAATAATGGAATCAAACCGAGTGACTTCTCACATAAGCATCAATAATCAATACCGCAGGCTACTATGCAACCACACGACATCGTATTTTTTACTACCGAGTAGTTCAACAAGAATTACTCAGTAAAACTTCCGCCGTTATTTCAATAAAATATTTTTGTCGTTTTCTCAATCCGACAATAATTTTGTTGTGGGGTCCACCAATGATTGAGCCGTTGTTTACGAATATTCCCTGCTAAACCGAATATTCCCCGACCAATCGAATATAATATAACCACTTGCATACTTTGCAAAATTTATAAATACTACCCACAACTATAATATTATCTCAAATTCACACCATAATATTAAAAAATTATTTTGACAAAATTTAAATCTTTATTGATAAAATCAGGGGTCTCAAAGGATTCGCTTTCTTTAAAATATTTTCATCATCTTCGCCTTAAATGATGATATTATGGAATATCTTTGGCAGTAGTAAAGATGAATGATTTCTGAAGAATATCTTGGTACAGTAGTGTAAAGATGAAACAAAGTTTAGATGAACATGACTAACGGTGATGAATATCTTTGGCACAGAGTGCAAAGATGAATATTTGATTCCAAATATATATTGATTGATGTTACTGGATAAAAGATAGACGATGAACTTTTAAATTCATACATAAAGATAGTAGTTTGCATTCTCTACTTAACTCTTCTAATGAATTATTATTTCACTGCTTAATATTGATTTAAAATTTGTTGTCTATTGTATTCTATTAGATTTTTCCTATTAAAGACTAACGATAATTTGTTGTATATTATCTTAGTCATAATATTCTTTATTGGGCTAGTTGAGCTCACCCTTTTCCTTTTTGTTCCATTTTCTTCTCGAGGGAGGCGAGAATATAAATAGTACGCAGTCTGGGGTATGGAATGAAAGTTCTAGAGAGAGTTGTTTAGTAGTCCTCACCATTTTTGTAAAATAATGTATCAATAAATGTGATGAGGATTTATTTGAGTTTAGATATTGTCTGAAGATAATATTTGTATTCAAACTCACAGCTTTTATCGTTTCTAATAATAAAGTTGTAGTTGTTTCGTACCATGTATTGACAACTCGTAATGGGTGATGTATACCTATTTTGGGGGCGTCATAGTTGGTATCGAGCTTAGGGATATGATCTCCAAGGCGAGATCGGGAATAGAATTAGAGGGAGAGACGAGTAAATCCTTCGCTAAAGTGTCCTACCTAAGCTTATTTGTTAGTTGGTCAAGATATAGGGATATTATGTGATATATTGATTTCCTTAATTAACCCTTGTTTTATGACAAGATTTGAGAATGTCGATGAGAATATTAACAATGGAAATGAGACCGTGGAGATGCTCAGAGTCACCAACGAGAGAGAACGTGCAACAGTCGGCAATGTTCCTCCCGCAACAACACCACCGAGCGATGATGAACGAGGGATGTTTAGAAGCTTTTGCGAGTTCATGCAAAATCGATTTGAGGAGACTCGTGTTCAAAATATAGAAGAAATGATAGCAATTCACGGGTTATCACAAATTTGCGCTTCAAAGAGTCGGGACCACGAATTTAAGGGAAAGCCGATCCGATCATGGCGGAAACATGGGTCAAGCAAATTACCAAGATATTCGATGTCTTGGGATGCACAGAGGAATGAGAGGTTCCATTCGCCACCTTTATGTTCCGTAATGGCGAGGCGGACTCATCGGTGGAGTCTCAAGCGTACACATCCATCCAAATTTTCGGCAAAGATGTCTTGGGAGACATTTCAGAAACTATTTAATGACAAATACTTTCCCGAAAGTGTTCATTATATGAAGGAAGTGGAGTTCATCGATTAGAACAAAACAACATGACGGTGTCTCAATGACGAGGCAAAGTTTGCGAGTTATCCAGTTCAGCACCTCATTTGGTGGAGAATGAGGAACGTATGACGCGGATGTTTGTGAGAGGTTTAAAACCCAAGATACGACAATATCTCATTTCTCATAAATTTTCTCTATTCGGATGTTGTTAATGTGGCTTAATTGTTAGAGCGAGATAACGAGTATATTCAACCGAGGGACCATAACCGAGATCGTACTGTAGATAGCGATCGATAGAATAATGATAACCAAATGGAGAAAGAAACAAACGGACAAAAATGGTAACCACTCGGTGGTAATCATGGCCATGAAAATAGAAGAAGCGAGTCGGGAGGAGATTTTAAAAGAGAGATTTAACAATCGACCGTGAAGATGACAAGGCTTAAGCAAGAATCGGTTCTAAGGGAGGAGAACGACCACCGGGTCATATGCTATAAATGCGAAAAGAGGGACATATCACCAAACCGCCCACAACAGCTCAAGGTATGCTATAATTGTGGAAAGGAAGGACATATCGCTTCTCGGATTGTATTATGCAGTAGCGAAACCTAGTTCAATGGGGACGGTGATTCAAAAGATTGTCCCGTAAAAATCAAAGTCAATCTGTTCGGAAGAGCGTTTTGTTGTGATCGGGTCAAAATGCGAGAACCCAAACGAGGTGATCACGGTAAGCTATTTATAAATTCTTGCGAAGTTTATACCTTACTTGATACCCTTATACCCATTCATTTATCTCTCCTGCATGTGCTCAACGCTTAAACTTGACTCGGGAGAAATTAGACTTTGACCTATCTGTGGAAACTCCGTTAGAGAAACTTTCATCACATCCACTCGCTTATAAATCTTGTTTGATTCAAGTTGGCACCATCACCTTACCCGTTGACCTTATCTCTTTAAAGATACTTGCTTTTGATGTGATTTTAGGGATTGATTGGTTAACTACTCATCATGCCAAAATTGATTGTTTTCGTAAGGTTGTTAGTTTTCATATTCCTAACCAACCTGTTGTTTATTCAATTCAAGCAACTAAACCATTAAAATCAATCACCATCATATCTAATCATAAAGCTATTCGCTTATTGAAAAACGGATGTCAAGCTTTCTTAGCCCATGTTATGGATTTGAATAAAGACACGCCAAATTTGAATAATATTCCCATTGTTATTGACTTTCCCGACGATTTCAAAGAACTTACCTGGCCTACCCCGAACGTGAAGTTGAATTCTTTATTGATCTTGAACCCGGTACAAAGCCCATTTCTAAAACCCATATCGAATGGCTCTATTGAACTTCAGAGTTAAAGGTCCAACTACAGAATTGTTGGACATCTGGTTTCATTCATCCTAAGACATCTCCTCGGGTGCTCCTGCTTTATTCGTAAAGAAGAAAGACGGAGTATGCGACTTTAGATTGACTATCGGGAATCAACCATGTCACCATCAAGAATAGGTATCCTCACCTCGTATTGATGACTTGTTTGACCAATTGCAAGGGGCACAATTCTTTTCAAAAATCGATCTTCGCTTCTAGATATCATCACCAAGATTAGAACCGAGGATATTCCAAAGACCGCCTTTAGAACTCCCATGACGGGCATTATGAATTCTTAGTCATGTCTTTCGGATTGACTAATGCTCCTAAGGCTTTCATGGATATGATGAACCGAGTATTCAAGGAATATTTGGATCGATTCGTTGTTGTCTTTATTGATGACATCCTCATATATTCCAAAAGTCATGAAGATCATGAGCACCATTTGAAGTCGGGTACTCCAAAGGCTTCGTGAAAACAAACTATATGCCAAATTGAAGAAATGCGAGTTCGGCTTGAGGAAGTAGCATTTCTTGGGCACGTGGTGTCAAAACATGGAGTATCCGTGGGACCGCCAAGATTGAAGCAATACAAAGTTGGGAGCAAAAGTCGGTGGCGGATCAAGTACGAAGCTTTAAGGTCTAATTTGGTTATTATCGGAGATTCGTGGAAGGGTTTTCTCGAATCACTACTCCATTAACCCAAATAACTCTCTAAGGATACAAAATTCGCTTTGGAGCGAAGAATGCGAGAAGAGTTTCCAAGAGCTTAAGAGGAGACTTATTTCAAAGACTGTTCTAATAATACCATCCGGTTTCTTGATGGATTTGTTATCTACAAATGATGCTGCTTCGTGCAAAGGGTTAGGATGTGTTCTCATGCAATGTGGGAAAGTCATAGCCTATGCCTCGCGACAACTTAAAGAGTATGAGAGGAATTATCCTACTCATGATCTAGAGTTAGCGTGAGCTCGTTCGCTGCTTGCTTAAAGATATGGAGGCACTATCTATATGGGGAGAAAGTGGAGATATATTCGCACCATAAAAGCCTTAAATATTTCTTCACTCAAAAAGAACTCAACACGCTAAGCACGACGCTTGGCTCGAGCTATTGAAAGACTACGACCACACTATTCAATACCATCCCGAAAAAGCGAACGTGGTAGCCGACGCGTTGAGTAGAAGATCATATGCGGGAATGAGTGCGATGATGTCAAGTATACGATAGAGCCAACTTTAATAGAAAAAGTTAAGGTTGCTCGAGCCACCGAATCGGAAATGATGCGTATGAAGAAGAAAAAGTACAAGAAGGAGCTATTCCTAAGCGAGAATTGATGAAGAAGGAATACTTGAGTCCACTCTGACTTTGTGTCCCTAACGACTGGATTTGAAGTACAAGATTATGATGGAGGCACACAATACACCATTTGCAATCCATCCTCGAAGTACTAAAATGTATCGTGATCTTCGACATACATTTTGGTGGAACAATATGAAGAGAGAGATTGCAAAGTTTATCTCGATGTGTTTAACTTGCCAACGTGTAAAGGCGAGCATCTAGTACCTAAGGGGTCCGTTGCAACCACTTGAGATTCTCGAAATGGAAGTGGGAACACATTACCATGGATTTCGTTACGGGTCTTCCTCTCTACGGTTTCTCAAGGCATCAATGCTATTTGGGTTATTGTTGATAGATTAACCAAGTCTCGCTTCATTTCTTACCGATACGGAGACTTATTCCCTTTAACGCCTTGCTAGTATATGACGTGAATGAGATTGTGAGGTTGCATGGCATGCCAAGATCCATAGTTTCAGATCGTGACCCAAGATTCACTTCAAGATTTTGGGTTAGCTTGCAAAAAAAGCTATGGGCACGGATTTGCGATTTAGTTCGCATACCATCCCCAAATGACGGACAATCGAGAGGACTATTCAAACTCTTGAAGATCTATTAAGACTCGTGTCCTGACTTCAAGGGCGCTTGGGATAAGTATTTACCATTGGTGGAATTCTCCTACAACAACAAAGCTTATCGTGCAAGTATAGGTGTGGCTCCATTTGAAGCATTATATGGACGAAAAGTGTCGCTTCCAATATGTTGGGATGAGGTGGGTGAAGCAACATTGTTGGGACCCGAAAGTTAAGTATGTATGACTCACCAAAAGATCCAAATGATTCGACAACGATACAAATGGCACAAGATCGACAAAAGAGTTATGCGGATCTTCATCAAAAGGACATGGAATTTAGTATAGGGGATCATGTATTGTTGCGAGTTGCTCCATGGAAGGGAGTTACAAGATTTGGGGAAGAGAGGAAAGCTCAATCCACGATTTATCGGTCCATTTCAAATTCTTGACCGAGTAAGAAATGTAGCCTATAGACTCGCGTTACGTCCGAGTATGTCTCGTGTTCATAATGTGTTTCACATATCCGTATTTCAGAAATATGTGAAAGACCCGAACCACGTTATAGAAGTTAGAACCTGGACGAGATAGCCAAGACTTAACGTATGAGGAGGTACTGTCAAGATCTTGGATAAGAAGGAGCATGTCCTACGCCAAGAAAGGTCATACCACAAGTTAAAATTTTGTGGAGGAATCATGCTATATAGAGGAAATGACCGGAATTGGAAACGAAAATGAAAGCGAGGTATCCTCACCTTTTCAAAACACCAGGTACGTACGTCAATTTCGAGGACGAAATTTCATAAGGAGGGAGGTTGTAAGACCCCAACTTATTATTAATGAAATTTAATTTTCTCTATTTATTATTTTAAAATAGTAAGGGTTGATTTGATTAATGTGGATAGTTATGGGTAAAATACGCAAATATTTCAAAATAAGCAAGTGGTTATAAAATATTCATTGTTGTTTGAGAATATTCGTTTGGTCGTGGAATATTCTTACTGTCGGGGAATATTCGTACGACGGCAAGTAGATTTTTAAATTCCCCATAACGGAAAGCGTTTGGATGAAGAAAATGACAAATATAAGTGGTTTAAAAATAACTACGTAGTTGTTACTCAAGATATCGTTAAAATACTAGGTGGTTAAAACACAAGAAGATACCAGATTGCACCAATTATTGATTCTTACGTGAGAAGGCACTACTCAATAATGGTTACGATAATTACTGCTCAATATTTTATTGATTTAATAATTGATGCGTTGATATTTTATATTCATTGTTTCAATAATTGTCATTACACAAGATTTTTTATTATCGAAGCAATAATTCATATTATCCTCGAATAATATTATTAGATAACATTATTGGCAATGTCTAGAAAGTTCTGCCTAAGGAGAGGTTTGGTCACCTAATTGCGCGCCAAGAAGAGAGAAATTCTTATTGTAAAGCCCCTCTTCCTGAACCTACCTTTGGTTGTCATATTGTGATTCTGTAATATTATTTGTGAATAATTAATTATTGATTCATATGATGAGGAAAATATTGATTTTATGTGGATATAGATGGAGAAAATTTTAATGTGACAATTGTTGAAAATTGAAATTTTATCTTTTCCTCGATAAAATAATTCATTTAAATATATTATTATATTTTAATAATATAATAATGATGATATTTTTACAACGAATGTGGGATATATGAGTATATGAGGAGGAAGAGTATTTTTGTTGCAATAAATATTTAAAACATGTTAAACATGTTGGTGGACCCCATTTATTGACTGAAATTTGATTATAGCCTGTAAAATCGCCCGTTTGTGGATTTCGGTCAATTTTTGTTTGGAATTTGGAAAAATTTTCTTCTGTAAAGTTGTAGAGAATTGAATTTCCTATAAAAAGTCGCGAGATTCGAATTTTCTGATAAAAGAGCTATTTATTATGAATTATTGAAGTTCCGAAGCTCCGAAATAATTGATTTTTGGAAGTTTAAAATATTTTTAATATAAAAAATGTTTTTGGTGATTTGAGTGTGGGTCTTACATGTGTTTTAATAGCTGAATTCAGATTCTTGGTACGTAGGAAGTTGTAGAAATAATAATAATATTATTATATTAAATTTTCTACTTTGGTGTTCTAAGCATTTTCCTATAAATAGGGTGCTTATGTTAGAATTGAAAATCACACCAGAAATTGAAGTTTTCTCTCTCTATATTATCGAGCGTATTCTTGTGAGTATTTTGAATATACTTTGAATATTGCTATACGGTGCAAGTTCAAGTCATAGTCTATATCCTGGGTTTTTATTAGAAATCTCTTTCTTTGTGAGGTAAGGGATATTATTTTTTTCGTAATGATATTATTTCTTCAATATCATTATGTTGAAATATTGATCTGAAGTTTTTATCAAATTTGGAACTTTTGGTGTCGGAGTTACTATTCACGTATACGGCACTATTCACGTATACAACACTATTCACGAATACGGCACTATTCATCGAAAAATAAAAAAAAATTCTTTTCGTCCAAAATATCTATTCTGGATACTAGCTTTGATTGTATCCATGTTTTGATCATTCTTGAATTTTACACCACTGTGATTATTTTTGAGGTATTTTTGACGTGGATAAAACAAAATCTGAATCCTTAATCCTTAATCCTTGTCATTTTGTTTCAATCGGATTCGCTTTTTTTAAAATATTTTTCATCATCTTGATCTTAAATGATGATATTATGGAATATCTTTGGCCAGTAGTGCAAAGATGAATGATTTCTGAAGAATATCTTTGGCCCGTAGTCTGCAGATGAACAGTGTTGAGACGAACACGGTAGATCGATTAATATCTTTGGCCGTAGTGCAAAGATGAATGTTGTTTAGATGAACATGACTAATCGGTGAATATCTTTGGCACTCAGAAGTGCAAATGAATATTTGATTCCAAATATATATTGATTGATGTTACAGGGGATAAAAGATGACGATGAACTTTTAAATTCATACATGAAGATAGTAGTTTGCATTCTCTACTTAACTCTTCTAATGAATTATTATTTCATTGCGAATATTGATTTAAAATTTGTTGTCTATTATATTCTATTAGATTTTCCCTATTTAAAGACTAACGATAATTTGTTGTATATTATCTTAGTCATAATATTCTTTATTGGGCTAGTTGAGCTCACCCTTTTCCTTTTGTTCCATTTTTCTTCTCGTGAGGCGAGAATATAAGCGAAGTACGAAGCCTGGGTATGGAATGAAAGTTCTAGAGAGAGTTGTTTAGTAGTCCTCACCATTTTTATAAAATAATGTATCAATAAATGTGATGAGGATTTATTTGAGTTTAGATATTGCTCAGAAGATAATATTTGTATTCAAACTCACAGCTTTCTTGTTGTAATAATAAAGTTGTAGTTGTTTCGTACTATGTATTGACAACTCGAGAATGGGTGATGTATACCTATTTTGGGGGCGCCACAATAAATGTAATGAGGACTTATTCTCGAGAGTGGATATTATACAGAAGACAATATTTGTATTAAAACTCACAACTCTCTTGTTGTATATTAAAGATTGTATTTGTATTACATGTACTCATGTATTTGGCGACTCGATGTAGGTGATGTATACTATTTTTGGGGCGTCATAATAATCCTCAATTTTAAAATATTAGATAATTTTATATTTTTAAAGTAAAATTAAAATATTTAAAATTTTAAAAAGTATGAATTAATTAATTTATATAAATATATTTGTAAAAATTATTTATTAATTTATTTTATTATTAATTAATTAATTTAATTTAATTATTTGTTATATATATTAATTTAATTTATATTTTGTTAATTTATATAAATACATTTGTAAAAATTATTCATTAATTTATTTTTATTATTAATTAATTAATTTAATTTAATTATTTGTTATGTATATTAATTTGATTTATATTTAACTATTTGTTATAGAATTAAGTATAATTTAATTTAATTGTTATCCAACTCACTTTCTCTCTCTCGCCACGTATTGCCACATCATTGTTACATTAAATGATTAACTATTATTAGAGGCAAAATCACTTTTTATAAATAATATATAGTTCAATGAGTTGACCGTAAAAAAAATCAGTTCGATGATGCATTTATAAACCGACCCTTAGTAGAGTGAAAAAAAGTGTATTTAACCCCTTTTTAGGCATGAAAAACATTTTAAAAACATATATATGATTTTAATTCTCTTCTATTACACTTTTTTTTTTCCTTTAAATTTTATTTGAAATATAACTAAAATCAACACTGATTAATTAATTTATAATATTAAATATTTTTTTCATTCTCAAAAGAATGACTAATGATATAATTATTTTATCCTCAAATAGATAAGATAAAATACATAAAATAAAAAATAATTATTTTATTTAGTGGAGTCGATTAGTAGTATAAAAAAATAAAACTACTCAACCATTTATAAATCAAATTTTGTGGGATTACTAAGAATTTATTTCAAAAAATTCTCTATTTTTATTTTTTTAATATATATAAAATTTATACTTTACTTATCTTTGATGACGGAGAGAATAGTACTATATAATTATTTCATAATCTTATATATATATATATATATATATAATGTGAAAAGAAAAAAAAAGCATCTTAATGAACATAAGTTAAATAAATAGTATTAATATTTTTTCTTCTTTATTGTTATGTATTGTGATTAATTTATATCAAGTTATAATCACAAAATTTATTTAAAAATACATAAACAAAAAAATACATAATACAAAAATAAAAAATATCAAAAATATTTATCTATGTAATTAATAATTAAAAATAACATAAATATTCACAATATGTAGGGCCGAAAATTACATATTGTGAACGTAATTTTTAATTTTTTTATATGGGTTGAAGATTACATTGAAATAATTTAATAATTAATATATTGAGATAGAGTATCAATTTGTAAAATATTTATTGAATAATTTGTAAACCAAAGAAGTTTCTGGAGGAAAATAGCGTCAAAATGATGCCACCAGCTGTCCAGCTCCGGGACAAAAGTATCTATCTATCTATCTATATATATATATACACAGAGTGATACACCACTATACAGAATCATCAGCCTCTGTGAGAAATAGCTCAGTATAGAAAGCATTACTAGTATATAAGAAAATTTTCAATCGATGGCTGTTGAAGTCTGTGTTAAGGCTGCTGTTGGTGCCCCTGATATTCCCGGAGATTGTATGTAATCTCTCTCTAATGCACTAATTGAATGTTTTTCTTCTCCTTTTTTCATGGGTTTGTGTTCTAATTGTATAATTATGGGCGTGATGGGTTGACTTTTGTCATGGCTAGGTCCATTTTGCCAAAGGGTACTTCTTACTTTGGAGGAGAAGAAAGTTCCGTACAAGACGCATCTGATTGATTTAAGCAACAAGCCTCAATGGTAAATTTCATGACAATTCATTTGAGAGTTCTAAGAAAATCCCCTTTTGTGGGTTGATAGACAGTGTTGTTAATTTGTTGAGGGTGGTGATAATTTGATTTGATTAGGCTTTTGGATGCAAACCCAGAAGGGAAGGTGCCTCTAATCAAATTTGGGGATGACAAATGGATTGCTGACTCTGATGTCATTGTTGGCATCATTGAAGAAAAATACCCTGAGCCTTCTCTTGCTACTCCTCCTGAGTTCTCCTATGTGTATGCTCTCTCTCTCTATATATCTATCTATATGTATATGTATATACACACACATGTTTATATGTATGTTTCTATGTGCGTGGAAAGTGATAATGTGTATATTTGCAAGCACAATGTTCATAAATGGTGTTTTTTTATTAGTTATTGTATGTGGTAATTATAGTTACAGTTTTCTCTATTCAAAAATAGTAGTACTGGGTTTAATGGATTTTTGTGTACATCATTTTTTCCCCCAGTGTAATGGGAACAACTTCATTTACTCACTTTTCTCAAGTTCATTCATAATTTGCAGAAACTTTCTTTTCTTTGTTAGTTTTATTCGTCTATTGGTCTTTCTAAGCACATATTTTTAAATAACCAATGGCTTTCTCTTATTTCTTCTTCACTTGGTCTTGCAACGAAAGAATTGAGTTAATATATGGGTCTGAGTTGCTGATTCCTTTAATTAAATTTGATCTAAAGTTTTCTTTGGCTAATTTCTTGGTCTCCAACTATTGCGAGACTGTAGGGGGTCCAATATATTCTCTTCTTTTGTCAAGTTCTTGAAGAGCAAGGATCCCAATGATGGGTTGGAGCAGCAGGCTTTGATTGACGCGCTGAAGGCCTTGGATGAGCACCTTAAGGCACATGTGCGTGTTTTTACATTTAAAACATTGAGCATCTTGTCATCCAAAAATACATTCAATTTTAACACACACAGAGACAAGCACACACCTACCCACACACACACACACACACTATATATATATATATATATATATATATATATATATATATAGATAGAGATCATTCTTCTTTACTCACCGCTTTTTATCTTTAGCGCTGCTTTGGTCCATAATGGTTCGTTTATACTTTTAGCGACGGACAACATATAAGCGTCGCTAAAAGTATAGATAACGGTTGTATGACCGACCGAAACCCTAAAAAGGTTCATGGAGAGCGGAAATGTAGCCTAAAGGGATGCACTGAGTAATATATATATATATATATATATATATATATATATATATATATATATATATATATATATATATATATATATATATACACACAGACAGACACATATATTAGCCTTATGAATTTGAAGTTATTACTAATTCATAAACTGATATAAACAGGGACCATACATTAATGGGGAAAACATTAGTGCAGTTGATTTGAGTCTGGCACCGAAGCTGTACCATTTGGAGGTGGCTCTTGGCCATTTCAAGGGTTGGTCTGTTCCTGATAGCTTGACTAATGTGCTTAACTACAGTAAGGTATTCAGTTACATATTTTCTCAGTTTGTTATCGTTTCAAGTTTGGTTTTCATTGTTTGTGCGGTTAGAACTCTGTCGTAAGGTTATTGCACAATTGAAATAATTGTTTTTGGAACTTATGTCCAACGTAGTAAGTGGAGTTGTTGTTTTGTTTGTTGTAGTATATGGTATATCGTCTAGCTTGGAATAATGGTAAGGCTTTCCTATATAATACTGTTACCATGTGCTTGAGCTCAGTAAGCACTCCACTTCATAGCCGTTGGATGCACTAAATGCCTAGTGTCTAGTGTGATCAAAGTACTCTGAAGTAGACAGCTTATTGATCACGTTGACCTAATCATAGCATGTTCCAAAAATAAAGAACTTTTTCTATAGGCTACTAGCTGCTTTGAAATGAGAAATATATAAACAGAATCTGTAAGACATGCTCTGGTAACACGCAATCAGGTATGTTGCCATCATACGCAATATTTTCTTTAATGGTTTGACATCCCACAAAACAATCAGTGGTTCAGATAATTTTAATATCACTGTTATAGTTTCCTAGCATTTTTCTAATTTTCTGTGCATAGGACTGCTATTCTCGCTATTGAAATCTTTGGGTTTGGCACTATTTAAATGGCATATGCAATGTATGTTGTCCCTTATATGCCATAACATTCAGGGGTCTGTGTTCTGTCTATCCGACTTGACTCATGGCTTTGTCTTTGGGCAAATGTACGTGTGTGGGTCATGATGAGATCGGTGGTTGCGATCTGCAGGAGACAGTCATAAGCATGTGCATGCTTAGATCACTTGTAGGATGACCCTCTTTTACATGTCTCCATTGAACGAAAAGTAAGAGGCAAGTGAGAATATAGTATGTCTGTACTTTTAGCGACTTGCTATATATTTTTACAGCAAACCGCGTATTGGTACTTGCATTTACAAATATGGTATTGTGGCATTTCGGTACTCTAAATTTAGCATACCTTATATTTTTATTTTTATATTTCACCTCTTATTGCACAAATATCAACATTCTAACTTAGTATTGGATGCTCAAACATCACATTTATAGTTTTATACTAAATTACTTTTAAAACAATCAACTAAGTGACTATATTACGAATTTAACTTCATTGCATTTATAATATGAGAGAATTCTAAACTATAAAAATCCATATAAAGCTACCCCAACTTAACATGTTTTAGCCTATATAACGTACTACTGTCTCGTATCTATTCCACAAACCGGAACAATCCGCATTCCAGGTAATTTGAAATTTTGCATATCATGTCACTTGTTTAAAAAAAAATCTGCAAAATCTGCATATCATGTCACTTATTTTGAGTTGGGATGTAATAATATTCTATCTTGTATTGGCTGAATTAAAAAAAAAAAAGTAGATGTTTCTAAGTTGTCACGTGTTAATTCATTGTGCTCATGCTTTGCAGCTGCTCTTCTCTCGGGAGTCTTTTGAGAAGACAAAGGCTGCAAAAGAATATGTGATTGCAGGATGGGCGCCGAAGGTTAATCCATGAACTTGCTCTAAAATATAACGAATATGATTATCTGCACTCAGCAATGTAGATCCGTGACGAGACCTGTCACTTGTGTGTGGTGGATGTTTTCACGAGTATATGCACCGGTAGCTTCTATTTCTAATAAATGTACCTAGGTTTGACCTATTTAAATAAATGCATTCACATTTAGCATAGTTTTGGTAATTGACATTCCATGGCGTGTGGATGGCAGTTGCAATTTCAATTCTTCCATCTTCTAACTGAGGTCACCTATGTGGTTTTACCGTTATTCTTAATTAAACTCTGGTAATCTCTAGTTTTTTCTTCTTAATCTATTATAAAGGTCTATAGTTTCAAGTAAACAAACAGCTTATCTGATAACTAAATGCTTAGAGTGACATATCTTCCTTTTCTTTGTTGGTGTTGAACTCAATTGTTCTTACTACTTGCAGTGTGCTGTGCAGGTAGCATAGTGACAGTTATTGTAGTAAATGTTAATGCTCCTAATTTCCAGTGTTCAAGGAGGGTTGAACTCCCAATTCTTCAATGGTTGTAGGTCTCTTTAGCCAATCTCTTATGCTACGTTTGGATCGGTGGAGTGAACGAGGGAATGGAATGAGAAAAAAAATTTGTGTTTGGTTGCTCTATTGGAATGGAATGAATTATTCTCATTCCTTCCAAATTATGAATTTTATTACTTGGGGGAGGGTATGAAATAACTCATTCTGACTGAAATGGAACAAATCATTCATCTCTTCATTCCATTCCATTTCATTCCTTCAATCCAAACGTAACGCTCACGCAAAATTTATAGACTTTAAATATATATATATATATTTTTTCTATTTCATGTTGGCGTTTACTTTTATTGGATCACCTTTGATATGTATGACGATGATTGATTATGAAAAACTTTTAGCATGCGACAACAATACTCATCTTATTAATGGTGTATTGCTAATACAAATTCCATTATGAACTTCCCATAATTAAATTGATTTGAGTTCATAACTTGCATAAATTAGTAAGTAGCAATAATATAGGCATGTTTAAATGAAATTAACTCTTTATTGTTACCAGCAAGTAAGGTGTAAACGAATCGAACTGAAGCGGACATAGAGTTATTGGAATTCGACTTGAAATGTTAAATTTATATTCGAATTCAAATTGTATTTGGAAATTTTTATTCAGATTCGTCTTGACTCAAATATTTATTACTCGAATTCGATCCAATTCGAATTGAATTATATTCAAATTACTCACGAGTTTCAAATTCAAGCTCGCATTTGAATCTCCACATAATAATCAGTTTTATAATAAATATAATTATAAATTGAATGTGTTATTTTACTTAGAAATGAGAAAATATATTTACTATTATACTTAACAAATATAAAATCACAATTAAAATTAAAATTAAAATAATAACAATTAATTATCCTAATTTGATTTAATTTTGTATATATTATAAGAAAATATATTGAGTATATAATCAAATCTGTATCAATCGAGTATGTACAAAATCGCAATCGAGAATTTGAGTAGTTTAAATTTTAAACAAGTCGAGTATAACTTTGCTCATATTTGGATCATATTATTAACGAATCCGAATCTTACTCGTTTTTTTTTTTTCAAATCGAGTTCAAACTATTTAGTTTGTTTACAGCTTTACCTGCAAGGTAACTACTACCAATAATTATAGAAAGGGGTATTCTTCTAATTAATGTGCACAAACTAATTTTCAAAACAGTTTTTAAAGCATTCTCCTCGTACTCCATCCTATCAAGTCTATCAAATGTAGAGGCACTTTTGTTAATCGTATATAGAGGCATTTTAGAGGCACTGTATTTCTCAAAAATTATATAATTCAAACTCAAAAATATTAAAAATAAAATAAAAAAAAGTACTATATATATCTTATCTATTTTATAAATTAATTTTTGAGTTGTGAAGGTATATACTAACGAACTTAAAAAGTGTTGGTTTTGAGTTTTGCTACCTAATAAGAAAGGAAAAGGAAGAGAAAGAATAGGGTAGTGAGAGAGGATGTGAATGGAATAGAATGGAAATTGAAAATTCAATCCATACAAGTATATAACAAGTCAATGGAATATTTTATCTAAATTAATTTGGTTGGTTATTCTAAGGATAATTTGAACATCAACTTATAATTCTCAAATATAAATTACATAATTGTAATAATATATTTTCAAATTTAATGAATATAATTATAGTTTGATATATATACATGCATGCATGAATTTCACAATAAAATATAAAAAAATATTATAAAAAACATTAATGTCACACACACACACACACACACATATATATATCTAACAAATGAACTTACAATTGAATTATTTTAATAAACAAAAATATATAAGAAAGATAGCCCGAACAGGTTTCAAGCTTGTGAATAATAATTTATTAATTTTATTTAAGTCAACCAACAAACTTAACTCAACTCAATTGAAAATTGAATAGCCTCTTGGTTTATTATATATAATTATTGATAATATGGTCATTTGCCACTGTTTGAGTGTTTGGAAGATATTCATTTTTTAACTTATAAGTTGATTTTTAAGTCAAAAAAAATAAGTAATTATTTGTGACTTATTTTAAAATGACTTATAAATCATTTTAAAATAAGTTAGTTAAACCAAACGTAATGTTTATTTTGTCCCTCTTCTATTTTGCCCCTCTTTTTACTAATATCTTTTTTAGTAATTTTTACATTATTTTAACTTATAAATCATTATGAGTCGAACACTTTCATAACTTGTTTGAACTTAATTTTGACTTATAAGTCAAATTAATACCGAACATTTTTACTTATAAGTCGCAACTTAAAATAACTTATAAATGAACTTATATTTTAACTTATGAGTCATTTAAAATAAGTCATTCTGAACAGGCCCTATAAACTATATAGTCGTTTTTCACTTTTAATTCTTTAACTAACTTTTTTTTCGCATATTTTGTCCTAAAATTTATAATTTCTACATTCTTAACCAAACCTCACCAAAATAGACGACTTAAACTTGAAAAACAACTCTAGTTTGAGAATTAAATGTGAAATACAGTTATTGTTTCATGATTAACATGAAAAAACCTATATATAAAATTTTGAATAAATCAGACAAGAAAATAATTATATAATTATAGGACTAAACATGAAAAATAATTATAGTTTCGGGACTAAAGAGTTATCCTTAATTAGTAGAAAGTTGAACACGAATCTTTCCCCATAAATTCCATATACTTAATTATACATAAAATTAGACAATATAATAGGTACATGACTGCTAATTTATGAAGGTCCCCCCCCACCTCCTTTAGCTTCATTAATAAGACCTAGTACACACTCATGCTGTCATGCATGTCACACTCAACACCACAATAAGAATGCATGCAAGTAAGCTCAAATTCGTACGAACAATACAAGAACAAATATACCAACTGCCTATACAGTTATACAAAGCATCCAAGTTTTAACCCCGAATCTCCACGGTGTCAATGGAAGTGCTGACATGGCACCATTTTATTGGTAACAGCATTACCCAAACCTCCACAGTGTCAGTGGAAGTGCTGTCGTGGCACACTCTTATTGGCAACAGTACGACTTATATCATCTTTCTTGGCACTTACTCCATCCGTATATTCATCTAAACGACATCCATATAACTATAATAAAACCCTATTGTTTGGTTGGTTCTAAAGAATAATATATATATATATATATATATATATATATATATATATATACCTTTATTTATTGGAATCTTTGGACTGAAGATCAGATATCATCTTCTGAATCATCTCACTAGTCATTCGATCTGCTCCTTTACTTTGAGATTGAGAGTACGCTTCAAAAAATTCCTTGTTCTCTTTCTCTAGCTCGATCCATACTGCAGATACATGCAAATTCAGTATGTATAAGCCAGAAACATTTTGTACATGCTAGAATCAAAATGCTCAACTTCATACATCATAATATAGCAGTCATTCTAACAACAAAGCATTCAAGAAATGGAAGCTGAACACTTGACCATGCCAAACACAACTTATAGTATGTTAATTATACTATCATATTTAGAAAGGAAGTATAGTGTTGTAGGAGACTATTAGACTTAAAAGGAACAAGTGGTACTCAATATCAGCTGCTTTGTTTTGGAAGGCGTCTATTTCCCACCACCCAACGCCGCCCCTCAAAACAGGAGGGGGAAAAACATAAATAAAAGGAAAAGAGACTAAATTTGTAAAAATTATAAAAGAATAATAATATTGTATTAAATAATAAATAAAATTGGTACTCTTTTGTTGTATCATAAATAAGTAACTAACAAGAAAAATTAGAAGGAAAAGAAGATGCTATTACACTCCATTTATTCCAAATAAAGAATCCTCTAAACTTTAAGCCATATTCTGAAGAAGAATAAAAAAAATCCTAAACCTAAAAATATTCCAAATTTTCTATATAAACTACATCTCAACTTTATAGTATATATGCACATGGGCAACTTTATATACAAATTCAGTTTATTGGAGGAAATTTTTTGATGTTCCAGCGGAGACTCTAATTGTGAGACAAAGAGATCACTTATTTTGACATAATAGGAAGTGCTGAGCAAGCTATATATATATATCAGTTTTATCTACTTGATATGCAGATTGACTATCTGATTGCACTCATTTTTATTTCATCATTTCATTTAACATACTGATCTTGCTACCAATGTAGAAACACAAAAACTTACGATATAGGTAGAGGTGGCAAATGGATTGATTTAATTGGTAATGGATAATTGGTCATTGATGGGTTGAGTCATAAGTGAATAATTTTTAAATGGATAAAATATGAATAATTTTAAATGAATATGGGTTAAACCTATCAACCGGTATATAATCCAGATATTGAGTTTAGAGTCGAGCAGTCCGTCCCCTGATCTATCCATTTTCCTCATCAGTCGTGGTGGCCAAATCGACACGTTGAAGCATGGGGATAGATCTAGTTGCCGGGGGAAGAGCAAGAAGACCAAATGTGATGCTCCTTACCCTTATGTGGGTCCCAGGCGGAAATTTGATAAGATTAGAGGAAGGAGAACTTAAATCCCAACCCTTAATAGGAATTTGAGGCAATAAGCTTGTTTGTTTCAGTTACCAAAGAAAGCTGATGTTTTTCTCTTATGGAATTTTGCTTTGCTTATGTATTGTTGAGTTGGATTAATTTGAGTCTGGGTTTGAGACTAATATATATATATATATATATATATATATATATATATATATATATAGAGAGAGAGAGAGAGAGAGAGAGTGAGTGATGACAGTTGGAGAGAGGGGCTGGGCGACTTTGAGTGTTTCCGTAAGAATCACACATTCTGTGATTTATGTGGGTTCTGTGATAACTTAATCCATTAAATCATGGGTTTGATGGGCGGGTTGATGGGTTGGGATTTTGAATTGCCAACTCTAGTTGTAAGTGTGGTAGATCGGTCAGAAAAAAAGAGAGGTGACACGAAACAAACCAGTGGAAGTTATGACAGGTTCAATAGTTGCATGTTTTGTGAGAGCTTCCATGCATTCTTCTTTTGTCATGTGGAAGATCAAACACTTCTCGATCATATGCTGTACCTAAATCAATAAAGTCACCCCATTAGATGTCATCAAAACTCAAAATAGCTGAGAGATCTCATAGAAATATAAAATAAAAAGGAACTAAATTTAAGACAAAAGGCAATGAACCAAAAGTCATAAGAAACATGCTGATCAATAAATAGAAACAGGTAAAAGAAACCTAATTCAACAAAAGGAATATGTACATATAATGATCAAACACGAATACCATGTGTATATATGAAGCAGAAGAGTCCCCCATGATACTATGGTAGCTGACGAAAATATAAAGAATGACCAATAAATGCAATATGGTGGAAGAATTGATCATGACCTAAGATGGTGCTAGAGAATAAGTTTTATATAGTACTACCAAAAAGGAGTAGCAAACTAGCAATTTAGGGTGGGGCAAGTAGTCCCCCAGCCACGTGCATGGGAGATTACTTATAATTGGTTGACAGGGGATTAGAGGAGATTTGTACAGAAGCTCTTATTTGTCTTGTAGGATTGCCATATGGCAGACGCCTCCACGTGGTAGGTAGGTCCCCCATATAGAAATCCTCCAGAATACACAAATTCACCACACCCAAATGGGATCCTAGCTACTGTTGTACTAAATTATCCTCTTTCACCAATTGCAGCAAGCCACATGGCATTATTTTATCTATCTTGTGAGTAAAAATGGGTGTGTTAATACTTGCAATAACTATACTATACTTGGGTGTTGCTGGCATATAAATTTTCCATAGGGTGAAGTGTCATGTAGTGATTGGTGATCAGCACCAACGGTAACCAAAGCCAACCAATTTCGCATATTTTGCTTGCCTTAAATTCTTTATGCTGAAATGTTGCATCAGATCTCTCAAATTTGCAAACAGCTCAATGTCTTGTATTGTGCATGTTGTTTTCCATCTCTCTCTAGAAAGGCCACGCCCCATGTGGGGGATGGATTCTATTACTACATCTAGGATCTTACCTCTTCTACTTTTTAGTTCATTTGGCACATTGACTTACAAGACACAAATTATATGGCCCAAACATCAGTGAATGGGCCCATTTTCTTTCATCAGTTAGAGTTTTGGGCAGTTCTTCGTTTCTCTATTTCCTGCAGATGTCCCAATTATACCACCATTACAATGATAAAACAAAGCTACCTCTCATTTCTAATACAGAGGGTGTAATAATTATTGGATAGTAAAAATTTCAAAACGCATATGTAAAGATTAACCTTTTGAAATGACGTACGTTTCTTGCCAATGGATAAAGATTTCTATGTTCTTCCTACAATTCTTGACAGGCTTGCCTTTTTTCTTTATGATGACCATCATTCCACAGCATTGACAAATCCTCCTATATCAAATATAATATAGCAATGAGTTTCTCGAGCACATTAGGCCAACTAGCTATTGACTAAAACACCTCTGGCCTCAACTTTTCCTTATCATTGGCACAAGCTTTATCATAAGCGTGAGGGGAAATAAAAATATACTCCCTCCATTCTACCTACAAAAGAGTCCAATTTACAAATTTTAAGAATAAATTTTTTGTCCCATATTTTCAGCTAAACATATTGACTGTTTAATTTAGTAGAGATGGCATGATAATGACATTATGATGGCACATTTGAGGACTTTGTGTCATTTTACACTACCATCAAAACGAATGTGACTCTTCCTCTAGGAACAAATTTTCTATTGCAAATGGGACTCTTTTGTGGAACTAATTTTTTTCCATGAGAAGGATCATCAACATCTTGCTGATGGGATCCGAACAAATTTCACGCAGTCACGCGCCAACCACTTGATGGGTAAAGCTAGGGCTCGATGAGCTGATACTATGTAATAATTCTTGAGTCGCTATCTCAGCCCCACCCTACTCGTCTAATTGTGTAACTTTGGATAATGACTAGTCCTAGGTACCTAGCAAAAATGAATTTTATTTCTTGTTTTTACTATTGTTCACTTCTCCAGATTCATGGTAGCTCACATACAAAGAACTATCTGGCACCAGAGCCCAGCCGACAAAGAGATGAAGCATATTACTGTCATTTTCTTTGACAGATTGTTAACTCAAACGACAAGGATGCAAATCAGTATATTTTAGACTAGGCTGTAAATATATATACAGGGAGTTCAAAGTGATTTACCTTTCCAACAATCAGTTATCCACTCATAAGAAACCTCAATTCATTAATTCAAGTCCGCCAGATGAACAGGACTAAAGAAAGTGGAGTGGTTCGCCTCAAATGATTAATTGAAATGCCCTTCAGGCTACATCCCAACCTGCAAAAGGAAACTAAACTTTACATAAACATACTGAAGGTTAAAAAAAATGCACTACTAACCAAATCAGATGGAGGCAGAAAAGAATTATAACAAAAGTAACATGATATTTTTATCAGTGATTTTCAAACCTGCAGATTATGATGAAGCACCTATTTGTACTAACAAGTGAAAAAAAAAATTTAATTAACCCAGCTTTAGTATTTCCATGATTTAGCAAACTTTCTGAGATTTACTGGTCATCAAACTGAATATACAACTAAATGATGCCCCCAAATTACAGTTTTTTTAAAAAATAAATAAAATTTTGAACATATTCATTTGTTTTTAGGGTTTTAAATCAGTGTCCTTAGATGATCCGAGCACTTACCATGATTTGCAATGATCCAGTGATCCATTGCTCCCTTTCGACGTTCGATTAACAATGTCAAATTCTCTAAACCCTCGTACTCATTCATCATTTGAAATGATCCAGAGACCGACTGCTCCATTTGGAGTTTCGATTAAGGATATGAATTAAAGTTTAATTCGTAAAATAGGAGCAGGGTCTCGAAAATGATCGCTTAATTTTATTTTATTTTTATTTTTTTCATTATTTTATAATTTTAGTTAAATAAATATTATAATTTTTTGTAAGTAAAAAAAAAATAAAAAATTAGACCGGTCTAATTTTCCGATATCAAAAGCTGTCATGATGGAATACAAAACCAAGAACCAGAGGATGAGTTTTGCCCAAAATCACACGAGAAATATATAATTTTTTATCAAAAACCTATATATAAAAACAGCTTGCCTTAAATATTAGAAACAATTACATATTATAATACATTTTTAAAAATAATTACATCAATAGTACACTCATATAATATTTATATAACTAATACACTTTCATATTTATTTACATATTATAGTGTAATTAAGATTCCTTAATTTAAAGAATTATAATTTAATTAGAATTCCTTAATTTAAGGATTAGTTATAGTTTCTTCTCTCTCCTCAAGTTATTTAACAAATTCAACCTTTTAATAATAATAAAAGAAAAAAAAACTCAGATTAATCCTCGGACAAATACTCCCTCCTTCAAGATCGCCGTCTTCTTCTCCCCGCCCATGAACAGGTGGATTGAACTAATCTTCTATTCCAAGAACTCTTGTGCCTCTCTCATCTTGTCTGCCGAGCACCATCCATTAACCAGAACTGAGTAATTCCTCTTGTCAGGCAATTAAAGAGCTCACAACACGATCAATTGAAAAACCGGAAGGACTTGGGATCCACAATGGCAGCAGTTACGAAGCACACAATAGACCAACTCCGAATTGACAAGGCATGATATGCACATTTTACCAAGAGTTCTCTCCATGTAAATGCCAAGTCGAACAATGTTGGGCATATGGAGGTCTCCATGTAAATGCCAAGTCGAACAATGTTGGGCATATGGAGCTAGTATGAAGATTTATGCGGTGGTGGCGGTAGATATGAATACGGGATGTTGGTAACTAAATTTTCATACAAAGGTATTCAAACTGTCATATCAAAGTAATCAATCAACCTCCACACTTTAAATTTTTTCTTAAGACAAATGGTTACTAAACCTTCAGATCAAGTAAGAAACCTTCAGTATCAAGAATAAAACCTTCATACCAAAAAAAATTAATTCACTTCCACACTGTATGAATTTTTTCATAGATGCGGTTGGTAGGCCAAACCTTCACACACACCAAAAGTAACTAATTCAATTTTATTAAGTTACTAATTTCGTTTGAATGTGATGCAGTTGATAGTCAACCATTAATACAAAGGTAACCATTTTATTATTTATGAGTAACAAAATAGTTATAGAATTTTTTTTCAGAATATTAAAAGTTACATCTATTTATTTTTAAACTTTTTGTAGGGCGAATCTTCTTCTTATTCTCATTGGCGTTTTGGACAACGGAGATTCGCGGCGGTGTAGCGGCGGAGTATGTGCGATGTAACGACGGTGTAGCAGTGGACTATTATTTTAAAGTGTATGTGAGGGAGATGAAGATTTGAATTTGAATATTTAAATTTGAATTATAATTTTGAATTTGAATTTGTTTTTGTTGTTAGATCCAAATATTTGAATTTGAATTATTAATTATGGCAATTATTTGTCCTTGATTTTAGGTTTCTTTATTAATGTGAATTGTACTATTTTTGTAATATGAGTCCTAATTACACTCTTTTTATAATTATTTAGTTAATACACTTTTTTATAATTACTTTTTATTTATTGTATACTTATGTAAAATACCCAATATTACTGTCTCAAGTCTCAACCATGGCTTGAGTGGCCTTCTTTATTACAAGCACTTTATATATCTTCAAACCATTCCAAAAATAAAATATTACAAGCACTCCATAAAATGGTTGCCATAAACTTTAGCAACGCCATAGGTTAAATAAATTTCTTATCTTGTACATAATAATTAAGCATTTTCTTTATATATTTAGTTTAATATATTATGGTTTTTTTATGATCAATTCTAGAAAATTAATGCTACTATTTATTTAAAAAAAAAAACTAATTCGTCTCTAAAAAAAAAAACTAAACACATGGTGTATAATGTATTCAAATTCTCCTTATCTAAATATTTAGATGTTACATATGGCAGCTTATGATGGATGTCTATATGTAAGAGAATCTCCAGCAGATGGACTATCATGTGGACTATATTTAGTCCATATGACATCAGTAGATCTCCTTTAGTCTTCAATTCTTTCAGCAGATGGATTATCCCGTAAACTATAATATAAAAAGATTAAAATAATTAATGAATTCAAAAAAAACTATTATTAAATATAATGAAAATATAAACTATTATTAACAAAATACTTACAATTGTAGATATTTATAAATTTTTGAATTTACATTTTCAATTTCTATCGGTTAGTATTTTATTACTGACCAATTTTTTTTTGCAGTTGTTATTTTTTTATATATGTTGAGCTGGCCCTTCATCTTCTTCTCGTTCTTCAGCAATTTTCCTTCTCTCCGGTCATCTCTCCTATTTAAATATATTAAAAATTGTAGTCTACCAACTCTTGTTCTTTGATATAATCTTTCTGCCTCGCCAAAAAATTTAATGCATTATATTTAGTCCATCTGCTGGAGCGAGATCTGTATTTCTAAACTAAATATACTCTAGAATTTATGACTCCGGCACTGCTAGAGATACTCTAACTTCCAAATATATATTGAGCTGCTGCTCACCTACTATACACATTCTATTCTTCATTCAGGTTAACGAAGTTAAAACTATTAATACCATGAATGACACCAAATCGTATTTAATTATATAACGATAGGGGGTGAATATTCACCTTCAAACTTATAATATTAAATTAGAAGAGAAATTTGGTATATGATATAAAATATAAGTATTATTTTAGTACCCTCCAATATTTCAAGTTATATTACTCCAAACATAAACAACTAAATACAGTCGGTTATGACGACGGTTTTTTGGACTACAATCGTCGTTATAGTTATTCTGGACTACGGCTACAGGTAAACCATCGTCCTAGTCAAAAAAATATGTCGTCATAATCTGACCGCATGTAATACACAATACAGATATACATATAACTCTCTCACACACACACACACACACACACACACACACACACACACACATATATATATATATATATATATATATATATATATATATATATACGGCCCAGATCCTCAGAGGATCCTTACTTTTCTTAAAATGAGGACTTTTTTTTTTTTTTTTTTTAACAACTAAAAAAAGTTCAATATTTATGGGCTGAAATTTTTCCATAATATAATATTTTTTTAGGCGTAATTTGGATACATATATAAAAAAATATATGCATATGCGCATGCATCGCATATACCTATTTTTGTTATATGTATCCAAATTACGCCTAAAATATTATATTATGAAAAAATTCAGCCCATAAATATTGAACTTTTTTTAGTTGTTTTAAAAAAAAACTAAAAAAAAAAAATCCTCATTTTAAGAAAGTAAAAAACCCTTTGATCTTGATCATTTATATATATATATATATATATATATATATATATAGCACAACCATCATGCAAAATTGTTGCTCCAACCATCATACTAACTCTGACTGTTTCTTCCATTAATAATAAGTATGATACATTCCAGAAGTACCAATATCATGAGCACCATATTATTTGTTTTGCCAATGCATATATAAAAGCATAATTAATTGTCACCCAAAGTGTGTGAGAATGATATTTATACTACATAGTATATATAACTGAATTTTAATTTCTCTAAAATTAACTTTGGTTTGTATTTTTGGCCGCATGTCCATGACCAATTGTTATATAATGAATTAGTTTAATTTTCTTTCATTTATTGACATGCACAAAATTGTTATATAATGAATTAGTTTAATTTATTTTTGGTTTGTATTTGTACTACCATTTTTCTAAAACTAAGATTCCTTAATTAACCAAAATGCACAAAATAATGTTCTATAAAGAAATAATGGATTTCGCTCTCCTCCATTACATCTTTCCTTCAATTTCATCCAATAAACCAATTATTTGATTTAATATTTTTGTTAATAATGATCAAAATAAGTTAATATATAGATAGTTGATGATATTATTAATCCTACCAAAAATTATAATAATTAAAAAAAAAAATTACTGTTAAATGTTCGATTACTTTCAATGTTTACTTAGTCATATTCTAACCTTATGTTTTGATGATGAAATGTTCAAGTACTAAATTGTTTTATGGCATTTCAGATATTTTGATGATAAAGAGCTTTGAGTGGATATTCAAGAAATTGAAGAATTTTCTCTTTTCTAGGAAAATCAATGTAAGGTCAATTGCATAATAATTGATTTTTCATTTAAAGGCTCTAGGATATATTATTGCATTATATTTTATTATATGTCTTAAATAAAAAATGTTTTTATACTACATATATTAAATATCTTATTACAATATGTGCATATACTGTTGGAAATATGTGGATATTTAAAATGAGAGCTAGATTTTATTGCATGTGAGGGTTTCAAGGAGTAAGTATTTCTCATGCATAAAATGATATGAATGCTTTTTGTGATAAGATGTGTGCGAGAGATTCAAGGAAGCAATTATGATTTTAAGGACCTTGAGTCTTGGAGACTGTTACACTCTACTACACGCTTTTTTTGATAAATTGAGATAAAGTCAAATGGTATTATGAGTTATCTACTTATCTCTAAAGGAGTTTTTTATTGGAAAAAGAGTTTGATATCAAACATAACTCACGCCACTTTTATCAAGTCTGTTACTTAGATAATTATCAATTATAACGTTAATCTTCTTTCTTGCTGATAATGTCTATACCGTTTGAATATTTGAACATATCTTAGTGAAACGGTAATTTTGATTATGGGCTATAAATAATGCTTCTTGTATACAGAAAGAATACAACTCACGAATTAATACTTGCACTTATTATTGTTATTATCGAGTAATCTGATTTTGTCAAGTGCAAACTTTTGAGAAGCTAAGCAATTAATTTTTTGGTATTATTTGAGCTGGTATTCGGTAAGAAATTAATTGTTTATATATTGTGTGCTACTTGATCATTGCATATAGTTGAGCCTTTAATTGTTAAATTGATTATTCTTGCATTGATCATAGACCTCTATATTATATTGATTTTTCTATTGTTAGACTAAGTGTAGTCTAAAGGTTTTAATCCTGGTGGATTAGAAAAGTAGTTTACAAACAGGTTCAAGGAAGCAAAGGTGCTTGAAGGGTGCATAGGTGCACAAGGAAGCAATAGAGCTCAAGGAAATTAATTGTTTATTAATTTTGAAATACATTTTGTAATTTGTATTTATTTATAAAGGAAATAAATAAAGTGAGTCTCAATACTAGTTGGTATTGGGCGTGGACTATGCTATTATCATAGAGGGTAATAGTTGAACCACGTAAAAATCTTGGTGTTGATTTTATTATTTGCTTTACTTTAAAATCACATAAGTTACTTAATTATCTTAATTTGACTACTTGCATTATATTAAGATAATTCTTTACACATCAAGTATTTTATTCAAAAGGCTATATTAATTCAATAAAAGCGATTTCAATCATTTTAGTAGCTTTGAAATTAATAGTTTTTAAAAGTTGGCCATAGATTGCTCTACACTTATTCAACCCCCCTTCTAAGTGTGCTAGTTAAATTTCATTTGGTATCGAAGCTTGGCTCTACTTATCTTGGTCTTAAAGGTGACTTATAGGAAAGATTACGACATGGCACGGTTCGAAAACAACAATCAAAGAAGGTCGATCAACCAATAGACCTCCTTTCTTGTTTAGCACGAAAAAATTACAACTTCGGAAATTCGAATGAGGATCTATCTTAAAAGAGATCCTTGGGAATGGTGGGTTGTGGAGAATGGACCGATTGTTCCACGAAGAGATGACGGGACACCAAAGATTCTGCTAGAAATGGATTCCATCAAAATCTACATGGTCTCATATGATTCAAAGGCGATGAACACACTTCTCAGCGGCATGGTACAATCTGAGATAGATAAAGTCTCCTCATGCAACACTGCCAAAGAGATGTGGGATACTTTAGTGGTAAGTCATGAAGGTACTTCAAAAGTCCGAGAAGTCAAGCTAAGCATGCTTATGTACGATTATGAAATGTTCAAGCTCGAAAAAGATGAAACCATCAAGCTAACTCAAACAAGATTTCTAGTCCTTATAAACTCCTTGAAATTGCTAGACAAGACTATTCCTCAAAGTGAGATCAATCAGTAAGTTGCTTGAAATTATGCCCAAAAGGTTTGCTTCTAAAATCACTACTCTTCAAGATTACATTACTATTTCTTCCATGGATACTTTAACCTTGTTTGGTGAACTAGAAGAATATGAACATCGATTAAAGAGATATGATGATGAGGAGGAAACTCCTCGAAGAAAGGTCTTAGCTCTTCTACGAGATAATGAAGAGGAACTTGATGATAACTCAGATGAAGAAATAGCAATGATGTCGAGGAAACTCGAGGGGTTACTACAAAGGAAAAACAAGAGAGAAATACCTTGAATTCAAATAAATTCAAAGGAAAGCAAAATGAAGAGCGTCTTGAATGTGGGCGTCTGGCCACTTCAAGAAATTGTTTTCAACTAAAGAATAAAGGAAAGACCAACTACAAAGACAATAAGAAGAACAAAGCCTTTATTACTTGGAGTGATGAAGAATCCGAAGTGGAGATCGATGCTAAAGATGAGATAGCACAAGTATGTTTAAGTGGGAATTGAAGGTGAATCCAATCGGTATCTCTAATGAACTAAATTCTTTAGAACAAGAAAATAAGAAGTTAAGAGAAAAGAATGCAAGCTTAAAAGGTTAGTTAATACATTAATGGATGAAGTAGATTCACTAATAGATGAAAAGAAAGAAATTGAAAAGGAATCCACATGTCGAAGAAAAAAGGTTTTGACTGCTAAGATTGATTATTTAGATAATTATAACAAAATACTTTTTAACAAGGTAAATTTCTTGAATAGTGAAGTCCAAAAATTGAC
Organism: Panax quinquefolius; assembly: GCA_020205615.1. Lineage (NCBI taxonomy): Eukaryota > Viridiplantae > Streptophyta > Magnoliopsida > Apiales > Araliaceae > Panax > Panax quinquefolius. The sequence goes on from CM035167.1 coordinate 130,118,601, forward strand.
TAATGAGCTAAAAATGAGAGATATGTGTATTGATGCATTTAGTGATAAATCTCCTATTAAAGCATGTCCTAATAATGAACTTCAAAAAGAAATAGACTCATTAAAATCATCTCTTGCTAAATTTGTTCAAGGTGAAGAAAATCTAAATGTGATATTAGGAAAACAAAGACCTAGTTTTGAAAGACAAGGAATTGGTTTTAATTCTATGCATAAAAAGAGTAATATGAAAATGTTAAACTCAAAATCACGTTTTAGCTTAAATTATTGCTCTCCTTTCACAACTTGCAAACATTGTGGTATTAAAGGTCATTTAGATATAAATTGCTTTAAGAAACGAAATAAGGTTAAAAAGGTATGGATTAAAAAGAGTGACTTACTTACTTACTAACATAATATGGACCCAAAAGATATGGGTACCAAAAGATGAACTATCTTTTCTTGGCGGGTATGTTTAAAAGCAAGAGTTCCATCTCAAAATGGATTCTTGATAGCGGATGCTCTCGTCACATGACAGGTGATAAATCAAAGTTCATGGAACTAAACATCAAGAAAAAAAATGGAATACAGTTACATTTGGAGATAATCGAACATGCGAAATCATCGGAAAAGGTAAAATTGAAAATGGTAAGGTAAATATTGATAATTTACATCTTGTTAATGGACTTGAATTTAATCTTATTAGTATTAGTCAATTAATGGATAATGGCCATCAAGTTAGTTTTGATAAAGAAAATGCACTATTTCTCATGGTACTAACAATATCACTTTAGTTGCCTGAAGAGAAAGAAATATATACTTATTGACTTTGAAAGCGACAGGATGAAGAATTATGTCTAGCATCTCATACAAGATGAGACTAATTTGTGGCACAAGAGGATGGGACATGTTCACATGGACTTAATCGAGAAATTATCCTCAAAGAATCTTGTCGAAGGGTTACTAGAAAATCAAATATGAAAAGAAGGGAATTTGTGTTCCATGTCGACTCGGAAAACAAGTAAGAACATCATTTACGGTCAAAGAACATGGTATCAACTTCTTCTCCTTTACAACTACTTCATCTTGATCTATTTGGACCAGAAAGACATTCTAGTATAAATGGTAAGTTTTATGCTTTTGTAATAGTAGATGACTTTCTCTAGATACACATGGGTATTATTCTTGAGAACTAAGGATGAAGCATTTAAAGAGTTTGAAAGATTAATAAGAAAAATTGAAACAAAATATAGTTTCAAACTCATTAGAATTAGAAGTGACCATGGCCTTTGAATTTCAAAAAGATTTTATAACCTTTTGTGATCAAAGAGGTATTAGCCATGAATTCTCGGCACCAAGGACTCCTCGACAAAAGCGAAGTGGTGGAAAGGAAGAATAGGACTCTACTGAGACATCTAGAACTCTTTTACAAGAAAGTAAGCTTCGAAAGAAATTTTGGGTAGAGGCATAAATACATCGTGTTATGTTTTAAATAGAGTACTCATTAGTCCTATTATTTTGAAAACACCATATGAGCTTTTAAATAATAAAATTCCCAACATAAGTTATTTCAAAATATTTGGTTCTAAATGCTTCATTTTAAATACAAGTGACAATTTGGGAAAATTTGATGCTAAGTCGTATGAAGGAATTTTTATTGGCTATTCTCAAAATAATAAGGCTTATCGCATCTTGATATTAAAAAGTGTGTGGAAGAATCATGTTCATATTACTTTCAATGAGACTAACAATGATCTTCCAAAAGAAAGTGAAGATGATCTGAAGTAATTTGGAGATAGTCGACATTTGAAAACCGAAAATGAACAAAAGCAGTGGTAGAATGAACAAATTCAATGAACTTTGAAATGAATGATCGGCATGAACATGAACACGAAGATTTGCGGGGATCTTTGAAAATGAGTCTAATGATCAAGTGGAAGTTATGCATGATATCCAAATGCCAAAGATAGCTAGATACATCAAGAATCATCCTCCGAAAATATTATTGGAGATATCGATAAAGGTATAACCACTGAGAGAGGTTTACAAAATCAATGTGCATTCTCTCGTATTTTTATCACAGTTGAGCCAAAGAATGCAAAGGATGCTATAATTGATGAGCGGCTGGCTATTGGCAATGCAAGAAGAACTTCAACAATTTGAGAGGTGCCAAGTGTGGGAACTAATGTCTCCTCGAAAAGATGTTTCCATCATTGGTGCAAATGGGTTTTCAAGAACAAACTTGATGAGCACGGGACAATCATTATTAACAAAGCTAGATTGGTAGCTCGAGGATACAATCAACGGGAGGGATCGACTATGAAAAAACTTATGCACCAGTAGCAAGGCTGGAATCAATTAGAATTCTGTTAGCTTTTGCTTGCTACAAAAAGTTTAAGCTTCATCAAATGGATGTAAAGAGTGCCTTCCTCAATGGGTACATTAATGAAGAGGTATATGTAAAGCAACCTCCTAGATTCGAACACGAAAAGTATCCTAATCATGTGTACAAGCTAAAGAAAACTCTTTATGGCTTGAAACAAGCTCCAAGAGCTTGGTATGAAAGGTTGAGTAAGTATCTCTTATCAAATGGGTTTGTTAGAGGTAAGATAGATTCTACATTATTTATTAAGCATAAAAATATCGATATTATTATTGTTCAAATATATGTAGATGATATAATATTTGGTGCTACTAATGATTTCCTTTGTCAGTGGTTTTCCAAGTGCATGCACAAAGAATTTAACATGAGCTTAATGGGAGAGCTTAATTACTTCTTGGGACTACAAATCAAGCAAACAAAGGACGGAATTTATATCCATCAAACCAAATACACAAAAGAATTACTCAAAAGATTTGGCTTTGAAGGATCAAACTCGAAAGGTACACCAATGAGCACTTCAATAAAACTCACCATTGATGAGAAAGGTATTGATGTAGATATAACAAAATATCGAGGTATGATTGGATGTTTACTATATTTAACTGCTTCTAGACCCGATATAATGTATAGTGTTTGTCTATGTGCAAGGTTTCAAGCTAATTCAAAAGAATCTCACTTAAATGTTGTTAAAAGGATTTTGAAATATTTAAGTGGTACAATAAATTTAGGGTTGTTTTATCCAATTTCCAATCATTTTGAACTAATTGGCTATTCAGGATCTTGACTATCACGGGATGTCAATTGATAGAAAAAGTACGAGTGGTGCTTGTACTTTCTTGGGACAAAGTCTCGTGTCATGGCATAGTAAGAAGCAAACCTCAGTGGCTCTTTCAACTACTGAGAGAGAATACCTAGCTGCAGGAAGTTGCTGCTCTCAGATATTATGGATGCGTCAAACTCTATGTGATTTTGACATATTATGTGATTGTGTGCCTATTTATTGTGATAACTCTAGTGCTATAGACATATCCAAAAATCCTGTGTTACATTCACGTACAAAGCATATAGAAGTAAGGCATCATTTTTTAAGAGACAATGTGTCAAAAGGTTTTATAAAATTAATCTTTATTCCTACTGAAAATCAAATTGCAGATATTTTTACTAAACCATTGAGTGAAGATAGATTTTGCATGTTACGTAGAGAACTTGGGATGTGTACTGCATGATTTCATTTGTTATCCTAGAATTGTATGTATATCGTATTAACTGATATTTATTAGGATAATTATATTTTCGTCTGGTTACTTAATTAATGGTCGCTAGCATCAAGACGTCATAATTAGTTTTGACAACCGAAAAGACCGGACGGCTGATGGGTTTATTGGGAGACGTAAAGCCTCTTGAGAGACGTAGAGATACATGCATTGGTTGTTTAATTTAAAATCATGAACGCGAGATTTTAGGAGTCCCTCATCATTGTTTTGAAAATTGAAACGAGAGACAGGATGGGTTTCTAGAGTCTTGGGAGACGTAAGTATATCTCATTTTTAGGTGTATAAATTTCTATCTAAATCTATTTTCATCCTCCTTAATCTCTTCCTCTAACTCTTTTCTAACTTTTCGGTTTCTTTCTTCTCTTCTTATATTATTCTTTCCATTCTCATCTCTTACCTTCACAAATCATCATGAGAACTAGAACACATAAAAGCGACCGATGATGGATTCGACGACGAACAAACTCTTAGTTCATCCCCAATCTCTCTTGCTTGGGACCATCTCGTGAAAAAAAGAAAAATGAAAAAGTTTGTGTCGTCGAAGCAGAATCGTTGGACTCTTCGTCTTCTAACGAGTCCACCTTTTCACTCCATCACTACCTAGAAATTCTACTGGACCCTCTCGGCGACATCAGACATCGACTCCATCTTTTAAGCCAGAGGTTACCCCTCCTCTGATTTCGGTAAACCCTAATCTGTCTTCTGATCTTTTTGAAAACTATTTTCGCAGTAACGCGTATGAGGTTCGTTTTAAAACCATAATTTTTCCAAAATAATTTGTGTATGAGAAGTCTGATGATCAGATCTGTTTTCAATAATCTCCTTTAAAACCATTGTTTGAGTCTTGTGGTTTTTCGTCCATTCTTTTTCCTCCGTCTGTGGCATACCCTAGTCTTATCCAATAATTTTACACAAATCTCGAATGTCATGGTGATTTTTATACTTCTTTTATCAAAGGAAAATCGTTGTATTTCACAGTCGTCAATTTTGGTAGTATTTTGAATATTCCATCTTCTGGTGTTTGTCATTTTATAAAGAAAGGTGCTGTTCATTTTCATTTCACTCCTATTGAACAACTTCAAATTGTGATGAACAACACTTTGTTGACTGATATTTTCACTCCTAAAACTGTTGATGTCTCTTCTATATCTTGTGTCATTCATCATCTTGTTAGATACAATCTGTTGCCTCGTTTAGGTGGAGGAGCAGATTTCACTTATCAAGACTTGATCATTGTTGCTCTGATTTTACGAGGTGTGTCTTTTAATTTGTCTCAACTTATGCTTCATCACATGACTACATGTTTGCGTAAAACTAAGACTTGTTTGCCTTACAGTGCTACTCTTACTACTTTGTTTAGTCATTTTAAAATCTCTTTTGAAAATGAAAATTCTGTTTCGGTCACTGATTCTATCAGCGTTACTTCTTTGAAAATGTCACGTATCAGTCTACTTGATGGTCTGTTTGTTCGAATCTCGTCTGAAAATCATGTTCCTCCAGTCTCTATTCCATCTTCTCCTGTTCATCCCATTACTCAATCCTCTTCTGAAATCATAGAAATGTTGAAAGTTATTCTTGGTAATCAAGAAAAAATGCAACTTGAAATGACTGCTCTTCATAATAGAATGTCTGTATTGGAAAAAGGTAAGTTGCCTTTGGGTGCACCTGAAATCAATAAACTCTATCATAACATTGAAGATGAGTTTATTGATTTGCAAGCTAGTTTTGAGGTGCAAACAAGCGCCTTGGCGAAAGTTAATCTGACGACGACTTAATCGAATTCTGTTAGATTGAGTCGAGAAATGAAGTTTATTAGTAATCAAATAGGGAGTTAAATGAGTTTATTTATTTACACTCGTTTTTAATGATGTGGGATCTAAATTCCATATCTGACGTAAAACATTCAAGCGTCTGGAGTGGGTGCATTGCAATTGGTTGGCTGAGTATCAAGGAGAGTTTCTAGATGTCCCTCTACCCCCTGCCACTGTCATTCCCAGGCCTCCACAATTTGCTGCTGACCTTAGCATCGCTGAAAAGGTTCATCGTGCCAATCACAAACCATATTTCACAAAAAGGGCCGCTCAGCGTGCAGCTGTGGTAGATCTCGACGAATGAACTACTTTCTCTTTTTGGTTGATGACAAAGGGGGGGAGTTTTTATGATTATTTTTGGATTTGGACAACTTTTGTTTAAATGTTGGTTTTTTGGTTTAATTATTTTTGGGATTTTAAATATTTGATATATTTGTTAGCAGTAAATATTTTGATATTTGATAAACTTACAAATACTGCAGGTACAAATGTTTACAAAATTTAGGTTTTTGTAACGTTACAGAAAATTGAATTTCAGTATCTTGAAATAAAATTATTGCATGGATTTAGGGGGAGCTAATTATGTTATGCATATATTCAGGGGAGTTTATAAGAGTTAAACAATTTTGGGTTGTCATCATCAAAAAGGGGGAGAATGTTGACTTAGTCATATTCTAGCCTTATGTTTTGATGATGAAATGTTCAAGTACTAAATTGTTTATGGCATTTCAGGTATTTTGATGATAAAGAGCTTTGAGTGGATATTCAAGAAATTGAAGAATTTTCTCTTTTCTAGGAAAATCAATGTAAGGTCAATTGCATAATAATTGATTTTTCATTTAAAGGCTCTAGGATATATTATTGCATTATATTTTATTATATGTCTTAAATGAAAAATGTTTTTTGAAAAACATATATATTAAATATCTTATTACAATATGTGCATATTATTGTTGGATGTGATATTTATGATTAATTGAGCTAGATTTTATTGCATGTGAGATATTTCAAGGAGTAAGTATTTCTATGCATAAAATGATATGAATGCTTTTTGTGATAAGATGTGTGCGAGATAATTCAAGGAAGTAATTATGATTTTAAGGACCTTGAGTCTGGAGACTCATTATACTACTTGTTGTGTTATGTCTTTTTCTAAATTGAGATAAAAAGAAATGGTATTATGAGTTTTCTACTTATCTCTAAAGGAGTTTTTATTGGAAAAGAGTTTGATATCAAAAATAACTCACGCCACTTTTATCAAGTCATTACTTAGATAATTATCAATTATAACGTTAATCTTCTTTCTTCTTTGAAAAATGTCTATCTTGTTTGAATATTTGAACATATCTTTTTAAAAAGCTTTAATTTTGATTATGGGCTATAAATAATGCTTCTTGTATACAAAAAGAATACAACTCACGAATTAATACTTGCACTTATTATTGTTATTATCGAGCAATCTGATTTTGTCAAATGCAAACTTTTGAGAAGCTAAGTAATTAATTTTCTGGTATTATTTGAGCTGGTATTCGGTAAGAAATTAATTGTTTATATATTGTGTGCTACTTGATTATTGCATATAGTTGAGCCTTTAATTGTTAAATTGATTATTCTTGCATTGATCATAGACCTCTATATTGTATTGATTTTTCTATTGTTAGACTAAGTGTAGTCTAAAGGTTTTAATCCTGGTGGATTAAAAAAGTAGTTTACAAACAGGTTCAAGGAAGCAAAGGTGCTTGAAGGGTGCATAGGTGCACAAGGAGCAATAGAGCTCAAGAGAAATTAATTGTTTATTAATTTTGAATCATTTTTAATAATCTGTATTTATTTATAAGAAATAAATAAAGTGAGTCTCCAATACTAGTTGGTATTGACGTGAACTAAACTATTATCATAGAGGGTAATAGTTGAACCACGTAAAAATCTTGGTGTTGATTTTATTATTTGCTTTACTTTAAAATCACTTAAGTTACTTAATTATCTTAATTTGACTACTTGCATTATATTAAGATAATTCTTTACACATCAAGTATTTTATTCAAAAGGCTATATTAATTGATGGCCGATTTCAATCATTTTAGTAACACGAAATTAATAGTTTTTAAAAGTTGGTCATAGATTGCTCCTACACTTATTCAACCCCCCCATCTAAGTGTGCCTAGTTAAATTTCATTCAATTTTGGAACAATTATGCTATTCAATATAATAAATTAGTTAAATTTCAATTATACTACCTACAATTATATAAACTAGTTGGTAGCCTATGCAATGCACAGGCTAGTTTCAATAATGGATTTAATAATTTATCCGACATTCATATTAAAAAAGAACTCAAAATACACAATTCATGTAAATTAGTTCAATTACTATAGCATAAAATTAAGAGATTCACTTTTCTCTCGATATGTAGGGGTGTTCACCGATAAAAAATCGAACCGAATACCAAAAGTACCCAAAATAGAATACCGATATGCAGATCTGATTGAATCAAGATATCTGGGACCCATTAACCGATTCGGATCGGATCGATCTGGGTTTTACCATGCTTGAACCGGCCCAAATTCAAACCAAAATTTGGTCCAAGGAAGAGCAACCCAAGACTTGTTTTTAAGCCAAAAAATTTGAGCCAAAGGTTAAGCAGCCCAAGACTTGTACCAACCTTCTTTTAAGCCAAAATTTGGCCTAAAAAGTAAAAGACTTAGCCAAGAATTTTAAGCCAAACTTCGGCCCAAGATAAAATAAAAGGCTTGAAGGTCTCACTTGGTAGTCTTTTTATAAGAAAATTTTTGAAAACTTCCTTAGACTTTTATAAATTAAACCTGCTTAGCCAATTATCAAATCTATTAAATATACTAAAATGCAGTACATGATACCATAGCTTGACACATGTCATTCCCACAATTCAACATGTGTCCTGTCTAATTAATGTTCCTTAAGAACCTTAACAAAACTACCCAACTAACATAACAAATGAGGATGAAAACAAACCCTAATTCATTCCCCTAAATTTTAGATTTATAATCTCCTAAATCACTACAAATCTAATCTGTTTTGATAATATCAACTATTTTGATATTATCCTTTGTAATTTAATTATTATTTAATAAAATCACTACTTTATGCTATTAATTAATTTTTGGATTTATAATCTTCTAAATCACTACAAATCTAAATAGTTAATAGCATAATGTCATTCTCTTAATTTTTAGAGTTATAATCCCCAAATCACTACAAATCTAAACTGTTTTGATAATATCAACTGTTTTGATATTATGCTTTGTAATTTATTTATTATTTAATAAAATCACTACTTTATCTCAACACTACCCCCTACAATGTATATTCATTTGTTTTTTATGGGTAAAATTTAATCATCGCACAATAATCTAATATCTTCTTATTATATTTTAATTTGTTAATTGTACGTACACATTTATTATTAAAAATTGAATAATCCCGCCGCAACGCGCGAGCTTGTATCTATTTCACTAAAAATTCTCTTGGCCTTAATTAAATATTAACTATTATCCAATTAAATACTCCCTCCGTTCCTAAAAGATTGTCGTTTAAGGTTTTGACACATTGATTAAGAAAGTATCACTTACAAGTAAAATTTGTTTGAAATTCCATCACTACCCATTTATGGAAAGTTAAAAACTATTAATACAAGAGAGATAATTTTTTGGGACAATGAGAGAAGGTAGGGGTAATATAAGAAAGTAAATAATTTATTCTCATCGAAAGTTATAAACGATAAACTTTTTGGAATAAATTTTTTCTTCGAAAACGACAATCTTTTAAGAACAGAGGGAGTAATTAACTATTTACTTCTATTAGCCTTAATTGATATCAAAACAATTTATTATGAGCTTTTCTTGGTACTCATTTTATAAGAAAAAATTCTTTAGATTTTTACCAATTAATCAATGTGGGACTTAGCCTTCACTTGGTACTTGGTAGTTTTTTATAAGAAAAACTTTCTTAAATTTTTATTAATCAATGTGGAACTTACAAACAACCATATAAATGTTCTTTAATATGTGTTCTTGTCTTACCAATATCCCACATTGTCGAATTTGTGTTCTCTTGTCTTACCTCTATTTTATAAATAGAGGAGACCACCCATTCGAATTTCATCAAGTCCTAAATTTTCTATTATGTCTAATTTATTATTAGAGTAGACTTTAAACCAATTCTACAAAGCTAAGTAAAATTTTTATTTAAATAGAGATTGGATTGGTACAAACGGTTTGGACCTGTAACGCCCCCAACATAGGTTTACACAACCCATTCAACTACAACACATAAGCTGTGAGTTTCAATACAAATAGTTTTCTAGACAATATTCAAACTCAAAATAAGTCATCATTACAATTATCATCACACTATTTTATAGAATAGTGAGGACTACTATAGCAACCATCTTGGACCATCACTCCATTCCCTGACTAGTCCCAGCTATATTAGAATAAATTATCATTAGCCTTCAACAGTATAAAAACTGATAGAATACAATAGACAACAAGTTTTAGATCAACAACTGCAGCGAAAATAAAAATTCATTAGAAAAGTCAAGTAGAGCATATTATCTACTATCTTCTATGATTTAAAAGTTTATCATCAATTTTATCTCTGAGACTGAACTCAATAAATAATTCACATCACTGAATTATTCATGCCCTACGGGCCAAAGATATTCATTATTATCACATTCACAAATCATCTATACACTACGGGCCAATGATATTCGTTATTATCACCAATGGTCATGATCATACCAAACAACAGTTCATCTTTTCACCCTTGGCCGAAGAGAACCCATGATCATTGAAATTTAACTAGGCACACTTAGAACTTAGAAGGGGGGGGGGGGTTGAATAAGTGTGGGAGCAATCTATGACCAATTTTTAAACTTTAGATCAAGCTATTAACTTCAAGCTACTATTTTGATTAATTCATTTCTTTGAATTAATATAATCTCTTGAAATCAATAAATATCCTCTGAATTTATAAAATACTTAGTGTTGAAGAATTATCTTAATATAATGTAAATATTCAAATTTTAATTATTAAGATAATTAAATAACTTACGTGAAGAAATAAAGTAAAACGAGCAGTAAAATCAACACCAAGAATTTTTACGTGGTTCAGCTATTACCCTCTATAATAATAGTCTAGTCCACGTCCAATACCAACTAGTAATGGAGACTCACTTTATTTATCTCTTTATAAATAAACACCGATTTACAAAACAGATTCTTACAAAAAATTAATTAACAATTAATTCCTCTTGAGCACTCTTGCTCCTTGTGCACCTATGCACCCTTCAAGCACCTTTGCTTCCTTGAACCTGTTTGTAAACTTTTTCTCTAATCCACTAGGATTAAAACCTTTAGACACTTAGTCTAAAATAGAAATTCAATACAAATATAGAGGTCTATGATCAATGCAAGAATAATCAATTTAATAATTAAAGGCTTAATTATATGCAATGAGCAAATAGCACAAAATAAATAAACAATTAATTTCTTACCAAATACCAGCTCAAATAATATCAGAAAATTAATTGCTTGGCTACTCATATGTTGCACTTGATAAAATCAATTTGCTCGGAAGTAACAGTAATAAGTGCAAGAAATAATTTCGTGAGTTGTGTTTATTCATGTATGTCTTGCGACTTTTTATAATCAAATAAAATTACCGTTGCACAAAGAGTCCAAGTATTTAACACTGTTATTTTGCCAACGAGATAAGCAATGAATAGAAGTTTTGTTGAGAAATAATCTCAACTACCTCTTCAGTTATAATAATAAAAGCACGTTGGACTCTTTTTAAAATAAACCCACTAACCATTTTGACTTAATCTTTCTTATCTCATAAAGTGGAGTGTAGCATCAAAAAGGTGGCGTGTGTCAATGAACCTTTTAGACTTCCTTCAACTTTCCAACACTCAAGGTATTATAGTTCCAAAGTATTTATAATCATTATCCTTGAAAAACCGAACATGCATAATGATTTCCACGTGTACCAAAAATATTAGACAGTCCAAGATATATCAATTAGCTTCTAGACATGCAAAACATATATCAAGTAATATACATTTAAAGTATTTAGAAAAACCTTTTTCAAAACTTTTTAAATCATTTTTCATTTAAGACATATAACAAAATGCAAATGATATGTCCTAGAGCCTTTAAATGAAAAATCAATTATTATGCAATTGACCTTACATTCGGTTTTTCCTAGTAAAGAAAAATTCTTCACCCACTTGAAAATGTTCCTTATCATCAGATACCTGAAATGCCATAAAACAATTTAACATACTAATAATTCATCATCAAAACTTAAGGATAAAATATGACTAGGTCAACATTCTCCCCCTTTTTGATGATGACAACCAAAAATCTTTTGATTCCCATTAACTCCCCCTATGTTCATGCATATCATATAATTAGCTCCCCCTAAATTCATGCATCAATATCATTTCAGGAATCTTATAATGACTTAACTGAAATTCAAAACAATTTCAGTAAACTGAAATCTTAAACCCCTATTATCTGGGCATGTACCTGCAATCATGTTAGTTCAACATATATCAAATATCAAACTGCTAACATAAAATTAAAACTTTAAACAATCTTCTGGTAAATCACAAATCCAAAATTTTCAGTCTTAAAATAACCCCAATAACCCCAAAATTCTCCCCCTTTGTCATCAACCAAAAAGGGAAATAGCCATCACTCGAGTTCTACCACTGCTGCACATTGTTCATCCCTCTTGGTGAAGTAAGGACGATGATGGGCACGATGAATCCGTTCAGCAAGAGTAAAGTCAGTAATAAACTAAGGAGGTCTTGGAATGAAGGTTCCAGGGGGTAAGGGCACGTCAAGGAATTCGCCAATATACTCAGCCAGCCAGTTAAAATGAACCCATTCCGTAACTGTAGAATGTTTACGCTGCATGTGGAGCTTCGATCCCACATCATTGAAACGTGTAGACATAAACTCAGCCAATTCTCCTACCTGATTACTCACAAACTTGATCTCCTGACTTAACTGATAGCAATTCCGATTAAGCCGTCTCTGCATAACTTCTACCAAAGCAGTGGTTTGCAGTTCAAAGCCTGCCTGTAAGTCAATGAATTCATCTTCAAGATTATTGTACAGTTTTTTAATTTCAGGGGCACCCAAAGGCAATTTGCCGTTTTCCAACATATTCATTCGGGTGTGAAGGCCAGACATTTCAGTCTGCATTTTTTCTTGATTACTTAGTACCAGTTTCAATATGTCTATTATTTAAGAAGAAGATTGATTATGGGGCTGAACAGGAGAGGATGGAATGGAAATTGGATGAGCGGGATTTTCAGGAGTGACACGAAAAATATACCATCAAGTAAAATGATACGTGACATTTTTTAGGGACCCAACACTGATGGAATCAGTAATCGAAACAGAATTTTCATTTTCAAAAGAGATTTTAAAATGTTTGAACAAAATAGTGAGAGTAGCACTGTAAGGTAAACATGTCCTGGTTTTTCGTAAACAGGTGGTCATGTGATGAAGTATCATTTGAGATAAATTAAAAGAAACACCTCTTAAAATCATGGCAACAACTATCAAATCTTGATAGGTAAAATCTGTTCCTCCACCTAAACGAGGCAACAGATTGTATCTAACAAGTTGATGGAGGACACAAGAAATAGGAGAAACATCAACTATTTTTGGAGTAAAAACATCACTTAACACAGAATTGTTCATAACAATTTGTAACTGTTCCAAAGGAGTAAAGGAAAAATGAACAACACCTTTTTTTGTAAAAGGACACACACCCGAAGATGGGATATTTAAAATACTACCAAAATCGATGACTGTAAAATATAAAGACTTCCCTTTGACAAAAGTTGTATAAAAATCCCCATGACACTCTAGATTTGTATAAAATTGTTGGATAAGTCTAGGATATGCCACAGACGGAGGAAAAAACATTGACGAAAAACCACAAGACTCAAACAGTGGTCTCAAAGGAGATTGTTGAAAATAGATCTGATCAACCAACTTTTCATAGACAAGTTGTTTGGGAAAAATGACTGTTTTAAAATGCACCTCATACGCATTACTTCAAAAGAAGTTGTCAGGAAGATCAGAGGAAAGGTTAGGGTTTACCAAAGCTGGAGGAGGAGTAACCTCTGGCTTAAAAGATGGAGTCGTTGTCTGATGTCGCCGAGAGGGTCCAGTAGATTTAGGCAGAGAGGGATTGAAGGTTGACTCATCAGAAGATGAAGAGTCCACGTACTCCGTTTCATCAGACACGACTTTCATCAGTTTGCGTTGCTTTCATGAAGGTCCGACAGTGGATTGGGGAGGCATCGGTGTTTGATAGTCATCAGAATCGATCAACTATCTCTTATGTGTTTTGGTTCTCATAGTGCTTGAGGTTTATTATTGAGGAAGATGAACGTATAGAGCAGAAGAGAAACAGAAGTCAGAAATAGATTTGAGATATAAAGATAATGGAGAAAGAGACATAAAGTTTTATAAAGGACGAATGTAAGTACATTGAACACTCCTACACGTTTATGTCTTTCAACAAATCTCAGTCATTATGTCTTTTTGTTTTTCAAAATCATTATGAAAGGCGCGTACGTATACGTCTCCCAAGAAACCCTTCGTCTGTCCAGCCTTTTCATTTTTTTAAAAAAAACTTAATAGATAACACTCACGTACGCATACACACTTACGTCTCTCGAGACACCTTTTTCCATTCGGTCTTTTCAGTTTTAAAAAAATTATGATAGACTCCTTGATTAACGTGTGCATGAATTCAGGAGATAAGTAAGCGGCCGATATAAAATCATATTATTAATTATCCTAGACTTTATTAGTTAATATGATATAATCGCAAATAAGGATAACATTAATACAGATTTTAAAATCATGACATACTCATCCCATGTTCTCTACGTAACATGCAAAATCTATCTTCACTTAATGGTTTTGTAAAAATATCTGCAATTTGATTTTCAGTAGGAATAAAGATTAATTTTATAAAACATTTTGACACATTATCACGTAAAAAATGATGTCTCACTTCAATATGTTTTGTACGTGAGTGTAACACAGAATTTTTAGATATATCTATAGCACTAGAATTATCATAATAAATAGGCCCACAATCACATAATATGTCAAAATTTGTCTCATCCATAAAATTTGTGAACAACAACTTCCTGCAGCTAGGTATTCACCCTCAGTAGTTGAAAGAGCCACTGAGGTTTGCTTTTTACTATGCCACGATACGAGACTTTGTCCCAAGAAAGTACAAGCACCACTCGTACTTTTTCTATTAATTTGACACCCTGCATAGTCAGCATCTGAATAACCTATTAGTTTAAAATGATTGGAAATTGGATAAAATAACCCTAAGTTAATTGTACCACTTAAATATTTCAAAATTCTTTTAACAACATTTAAGTGTGATTCTTTGGGTTTAGCCTGAAATCTTGCACACAGATAAACACTATACATTATATTGGATCTAGAGGCGGTTAAATATAGCAAGCATCCAATCATACCTCGATATTTTGTTATATCAACATCAATACCTTTCTCATCAGTGGTGAGCTTTATTGATGTGCTCATTGGTGTACGTTTTGAGTTAGATCCTTCAAATTCAAATCTCTTGAGTAGTTCTTTTGTGTATTTGGTTTGATAGATATATATTCCTTCCTTTGTTTGCTTGATTTATAGTCTAAAGAAGTAATTAAGCTCTCCCATTAAGCTCATGTCGAATTCTTTATGCATGCACTTGGAAAACCACTCACAAAGGAAATCATTAATAGCACCAAATATTATATCATCTACATATATTTGAACAATAATAATATCGATATTTTTATGCTTAATAAACAATGTAGAATCTATTTTACCTCTAACAAACCCGTTTGATAAGAGATACTTACTCAACCTTTCGTACCAAGCCCTTGGAGCTTGTTTCAAGCCATAAAGAGCTTTATTTAGCTTGTACACATGATTAGGATACCTTTCGTGCTCGAATCCAGGAGGCTGTTTGACATATACTTCTTCATTGATGTATCCATTAAGAAACCCGCTTTTTACATCCATTTGATGAAGCTTAAACTTTTTGTAGCAAGCAAAAGCTAACAAAATTCGGATTAATTCTAGCCTTGATATTGGTGCATAAGTTTCTTCATAGTCGATCCCCTCCTGTTGCTTGTATCCTTGAGCTACCAACCTTGCTTTGTTACGAATGATTGTCCCGTGCTCATCAAGCTTGTTCTTGAAGACCCATTTAGTACCAATGATGGAAACATCTTTTGGAGGAGACATAAGTTCCCACACTTGGCATCTCTCAAATTGTTGAAGTTCTTCTTGCATTGCCAATAACCAGTTCTCATCAAGTATGGCATCCTTTGCATTCTTTGGCTCAACCTGTGACAAAAATATAGAGAATGCACAGTGATTTTGTAAACCTCTTCGTGTGGTTATTCCTTTATTGATATCTCCAATGATATTTTCTGGAGGATGATTCTTGATGTATCTAGCTGTTCTTGGCATTTAGATATTATGCATCACTTCCTCTTGATCATTACTCATCTCCAGCATCTTGCAAATCTTTAGGTTCACGTTCATGCTGGTCATTTATTTCAGTTTGCTGATTGTGTTCATTCGGTCTCCTGGTTTGCTCATTTCGATTTGCTGAAATGTTGACTATCTCCAAATTTCTTGCATCATCTTCACTTTCTTTTGGAAGATCATTGTTAGTCTCATTGAAAGTGATATGAACAGATTCTTATACACATGAATTTTTAATATTGAAAATGCGATAAGCCTTACTATTTTGAGAATAACCAATAAATATCCCTTCATATGACTTAGCATCAAATTTTCCCAAATTATCACTTGTATTTAAAATGAAGCATTTAGAACAAAATATTTTGAAATAACTTATGTTGGTAATTTTATTATTTAAAAGCTCATATGGTGTTTTCAAAATAATAGGACGAATGAGTACTCTATTTAAAACATAACACGATGTACTTACAGCTTTGGCCCAAAATTTCTTTGGAAGCTTACTTTCTTGTAATAAGTTCTAGTTGTCTCTTGTAGAGTCCTATTCTTCCTTTCCACCACCTCGTTTTGTTGAGGAGTCCTTGGTGCTGAGAATTCATGGCTAATACCTCTTTGATCACAAAAGGTTATAAAATCTATTTGAAATTCAGTGTCATGGTCACTTCTAATTCTAATGAGTTTGAAACTATTTTGTTTCAAGTTTTCTTATTAATCTTTCAAACTCTTTAAATGCTTCATCTTTTGTTCTCGAGAATAATACCCATGTGAATCTAGAAAAATCAACAACTATTATAAATGCATAAAATTTACCATTAATACTCGAATGTCTTTCTGGTCAAAATAAATCAAGATGTAGTAGTTGTAAAGGGGAAGAGGTTGATACCATGTTCTTTGCCGTAAATGATGTTCTTAATTACTTGTTTCCCGAGTTGACAAGGAACACATATTCCCTTCTTTTCATATTTTATTTTCGGCAATCCTTTGACGAGATTCTTTGAGGATAATTTCTTGATTAAATCCATATGAACATGTCCCATCCTCTTGTGCCACAAATTAGCCTCATCTTGTACAGATGCTAGACATAATTCTTCATCTTGTTGCTCAAAATCAATAGTACATATATTTCCTTCTCTTTGTGCAACTAGAGTAATATTGTTAGTACCATGAGAAATAGTGCATTTTTATTTTTCAAGACTAACTTGGTGACCATTATCCATTAATTGACTGATACTAATAAGATTAAATTCAAGTCCATTAACAAGGTGTACATTATCAATATTTACCTTACCATTTCTAATTTTACCTTTTCCGATTATCTCACAGGTTTGATTGTCTCCAAATGTAACTGTACCATTTTTCTTCTTGATTTTTAGCTCTACGAACTCTGTTTTGTCACCAGTCATGTGACGAGAACATCCGCTATCAAGAATCTATTTTTGAGATAGAACTCTTGCTTTTAAACATACCTGTCAAGAAAAGATAGTTCATCTTTTTGGTACCCATATCTTTTTTGTTCCATTTATGTTAGTAGCAAGTAAATCACTCTTTTTAATCCATACCTTTTAGACCTTATTTCGTTTCTTAAAGCAATTTGTATCTAAATGACCTTTAATACCACAATGTTTGCAAGTTGTGAAAGGAGAGCAATAATTTAAGCTATAACGTGATTTTGAGTTTAACATTTTTATATTACTCTTTTTATGCATAGAATTAAAACCAATTCCTTGTCTTTCAAAACTAGGTCTTTGTTTTCCTAATATGACATTTAGATTTTCTTCACCTTGAACAAATTTAGCAAGAGATGATTTTAGTGACTCTATTTCTTTTTGAAGTTCATTATTAGGACATGTTTTAATAGGAGATTTATCACTAAATGCATCAATACACACATCTCTCATTTTTAACTCATTAGACAATTTTTGGACTTCATTATTTAAGAATTTCACCTTATTGAAAAGTATTTTATTAAAGTTGTCTAAATAATCAATCTTTGCAATCAAAACCTTTTCTTCTTGACATGTGGATTCCTTTTCAATTTCTTTCTTTTCATCTATTAGTGAATCTACTTCATCCATTAATGTACTAACTAATCCTTTTAAGCATGCATTCTTTTCTCTTAACTTCTTATTTTCTTATTCTAAAGAATTTAGTTCATTAGGAGATACCTGATTCGATTCACCTTCAACTCCCACGAAACATACTTGTGCTATCTCCACTTCGGATTCTTCATCACTCCAAGTAATAAAGGCTTTGTTCTTCTTGTTGTCTTTGAAGTTTGTCTTCCCTTTATTCTTTAATTGAAAACAGTCTTTCTTGAAGTGACCAGGACGTCCACATTCAAAGCATGTCTCTTCATTTTTCTTTCCTTTGAATTTATTTGAATTGAAGGTGTTTCTCTTCTTATTTTTCCTTTGTAGTAACCCCTTGAGTTTCCTTGACATCATAGCTATTTCTTCATCGGAGTTATCATCAAGTTCCTCTTCATTATCAACAGTAAGAGCTAGACCTTTCTTCGAGAAGTTTCCTCCTTCTCATCATATCTCTTTAAGTATCCATAGAAGAAATAGTAACAGAATCTTGAAGAGTAGTGATTTTAGAAGCAAACCTTTTGGGCATAGCCCGAAGCAACTTACGGTTGATCTCACTTTGAGGAATAGTCTTGTCCAACAATTTCAAGGAGTTTATAAGGACTAGAAATCTTGTTTGAGCTAGCTTGATGGTTTCATCTTTTTCGAGCTTGAACATTTCATAATCGTGCATAAGCATGCTTAGCTTGACTTCTCGTACTTTTGAAGTACCTTCATGACTTACCACTAAAGTATCCCACATCTCTTTGGCAGTGTTGCATGAAGAAACTTTATCTATCTCGGATTGTACTATGTCGTTGATAAGTGTGTTCAAAGCCTTTGAATCATATGAGACCATGTAGATTTCAGTTGAATCCATTTCTAGTAGAATCTTTGGTGTCCCATCATCTCATCGTGGAACAACTGGTCTGTTCTCAACAACCTACCATTCCCAAGTGTGAGACCCCAGATTTTATGAATAAATATTTAATTTTCTCGAAATAATTTTTTGAATATTATGGTGTGGATTTGATATAATGTTATAGTTGTGGGTAATATTTATAAATTTTGCAAAGTATGCAAGTTGTTATATAATATTCGATTGGTCGGGGAATATTCTTTTTGTCAGAGAATATCCGTACGACGGTACAATCATTGGTGGACCCCACAACGGAATTATTGTCGGATTGAGAAAATGACAAAAATACTTTATGAAAATAACGACGGAAGTTTTATCGTTAACTGTTGAAACACCAGGTGTTAAAAGTACAGTAATACGTGTGGTTGCATAGTAGCACATGGTATTGATTATTGATGCTTACGTGATAAGTCACTCAGTTTTATTTTATTGGTATTATTAATGTAATAAAACAGAATACTTTTATAAAGTTATTCTATAAATAGAATATATTATATTCTATTATGCATAGTGTTGCATAGTGCCTGCATAGTATTTTGTATAGTAAAATCTTTTTATATAAAACAGAATACTTTTATAATGTTATCTGCTTTATTAGATAATAATTAGAATATATTATATTTTATTATGCATAGTGTTTGCATAAATCTATGCATAAGTGTTTGCATAGTAAAATCTTTTATAAAGTTATTCGTTTTATTAGATTATAAATATAATATATTATATTTTATTTAAAAGATTTTGCTTTAAATATGGACCGTCGATTAAAGTAAATCAATCTGGACCGTTCATGAGTTAGTTACTATCATGTCCATTTTTTCTATAAATAAAGCTCATTATTTCTTACGAATTCATTGAAACTCTAGAGGGATAAACTATAGAGAAAGAAGAAAAGTATTCGCTACTTCACTACTCATATATCCAAGAGATTTTCTTCTTAAGGTAGGGAATATTATTTGTTGTACTCATAAGGGGTATTCTTTCTTTCTTATTCATGAAGAGAACTTCATTATTCCATTCATTATTATTCATTGGAATAACTTTGATACGCTGGAGCTACCCTATACTTGGTGAAATTCTTCATTATTCCATTTCTATGATATTACATTTGAATATCATGTATCGTATGCAAGGCGCTTTCTGTTTGGACTGATTCCGCCTCTTTATTATTCTGGCCGAATATCCTGTGCATGCGTTTGCCACGGGACTGATTCCGCTTTATTATTATTATTCGTTGGAATATCCTCGTCATGCGTGCGTTCTGCCGGACTGGTTCCGCTTCTTTATTATTCTGTTGGAACATCGCGTCGGTGCAATTTACTTTGACACGTTCCGATTATTTATTATTCTCGTTGAATAACTCATTATGCGGGCAATCACGCATACATGGTGATTTCTTTTGTTATTCCATTCGTTATTATACTCATTTGGTTAAAGTTTTGACTTCTATACTCCATGAAATTAGTGGAATATCCTTGATATTTGCGCTTCATCAAGTATCTTTTCATGGAAATATTCTTCTGAGCATTCTTGAATTTTACTCTACAAAGCAGTATCATGTTTATAATTTGGACATTATTAGTTCCTGGATAAATTAATTCTTGAACTTGTTTTATTGAATTCTTATATCATTGTCATCATCCTCGTGTTTATATTATGTTGAAAGTCATCTGTGGCCCGTGTAGTGCATGATGGACTTGGTATGATTATGACTGGGATTATTCGATTGTAATCATAACCGTAATGTTACAAATGATGTGGTAAAAATCCTCATTGGCACATGTAGTGCATTGATGGATGATTGTTGGCATGATCATGACCATTAATGAATACACGAATGTCCTTGGGCGTAGTGCATGGATAATTTGTGGTCGTGATACTAAAGAATATCCTCGGCCGTAGTCGGTGGTGATTCGATGATGTGGATTATTTATTAAGTCGAGTCTCAAATGATAAAAGTCATGAAAAATCTTTTAAATCATAGAAGATAGTTGATTTTATTCTCTACTTGACTCTTCTAATGGATTGCTTGTTCCACTGTAGTTAAACTTGATGTTTGTTATATTTTATTAGTTTAACACTGTTGAAGGCTAATGATAATTTATTCTGCATTATCTTAGTCATAATATTTCTTACTGGGCTAGTTGAGCTCACCCTTTCTTTCACTGTTCTCTTCAGGAAATGAGAATACAGCTAGGACGAGTCGGGGAACGGAGTGATGGACCAGATGATAGTATTAGCTAGTAGTCCTCACTATTCTGTTAAATAGTGTGATAATAAATGTAATGAGGACTTATTCTGAGAGTGGATATTGTCTAGAAGACAATATTTGTATTAAAACTCACAGCTCTCTTGTTGTATATTAAAGATTGTATTTGTATTCTGTACCATGTATTTGGCGACTCAGAATAGGTGATGTATACCTATTTTGGGGGCGTAACAGTTGGTATCAAAGCTTAGAGACGAGTAATCCTTCGCTAGTGTGTCATACCTAAGCTTATTTGTTGGTCAGTTGAAGTATATGGTTAATATGTGATATGTTAATTTGTTTAATTAACCCTTGTTTTATGGCAATATTTAAGAATGGCAGCTGAGAATATTAACGGTAGAGTTAATGAGACCGTGGAAACACCTTTAATCACTACCCAGGGGACGTGCAACAGGAAGGCAATATTCCTCCTATAAACAACACCACCGAAAGCGCATCGATGAACGACGGGATGTTTAAGAGCTTTTTGCGTTTCATGTAAAAACGATTTAGGAGACTCGTTATACGAATCACTGGTGGAAATGATAAGTAACGCCTTGTCACTGTCGCCAAGCGATTCAAAGAGTTGGGACCACCGAATTTAAGGGAAAGCCGGATCCAATCATGGCGAAAATGTGGGTCAAGCAAATTACCAAGATATTCGATGTCTTGGGATGCACCGGAGAAACGTAGGTTCCATTCGCCACCTTTATGTTCCGTGGTGAGGCGATTCATCGGTGGGAATCGTGAACGCGACCAAACTGCCGCTTTACTGCGTGTCTTGGGAAACGCGTTTCAAAACTTTTTCAACAAAAAAATACTTTCCCGAAAGTATTCGCCGTATGAAGGAGGTAGAGTTTATTAGACTAGAACAAAACAACATGACGGTGTCCCAATACGAGGTGAAGTTCGCAGAGTTATCCAGGTTTGCACCTCATTTGGTAGAGAATGAGGAACTAATAACGAGAATGTTTTTTAGAGGTTTAATGTGAAACCCCAGATTTTATGAATAAAGAATTAATTTTCTCGAAATAATTTTTTTTTATATTATGGTGTGAATTTGAGATAATGTTATAGTTGTGGGTAATATTTATAAATTTTGCAAAGTATGCAAGTTGTCATATTATATTCGATTGGTCTGAGAATATTCATTTTAAATGTGAAATATTCGTATTTACAAGACAATCATCAGTGGACCCCACAACGAAATTATTGGCTTTGATCGAGAAAACGACAAAAATATTTTATTAAAATAACTACGAAAGTTTTACCGTTGATACTCGTTGAACTACTCTCAGAATAAAAGTACAAGAATACGCGTTGTTGCATAGTAAGAGTACACCAGATTGATTATTGATATTTATGTGAGAAGTCACTCGCTTTTTGTTCAATTATTGCTACAATAGTTGCTGACAAGATCTCACATTATTTGATTCAATTATTGTTGATTTAGAAGTTTTGTTTTATTCAGTATTATTAACGTAAAAAAAATAGAAACATCTTTTTATATAAAATGTAATACTTTATTAAAGTTATTCTATAAATAGAATATATTATATTCTATTATGCATAGTGTTTTGATAGTAAAATCTTTTTATA
Source organism: Panax quinquefolius (assembly GCA_020205615.1). Lineage (NCBI taxonomy): Eukaryota > Viridiplantae > Streptophyta > Magnoliopsida > Apiales > Araliaceae > Panax > Panax quinquefolius. The sequence continues at coordinate 130,141,469 of CM035167.1, forward strand.
TAAAATGTAATACTTTATTAAAGTTATTCTATAAATAGAATATATTATATTTTATTATGCATAGTGTTTTGCATATAGTGCTCAGATATAAGTTGTTTACATAAGAAAAAAATCTTTTATATATAAATAGAATATATTATATTTTATTTAAAAGATTTTTCTTTAAATATGGACCGCCGATTAAAGTAAATCAATCTGACCGCTCATGGATTAGTTACTATGCATTCCATTTTCCTATAAATAAAGCTCATTCCTTCATTATTTTCTTACGAAATTCAATTTAACTCTAGAGAGAGAAACTATAGAGAGAGACTATAGAGAGAGAAGAAGAAAAGTTTTCTCGCTACTTCACTACTCTTATATCAAGTATTATTTTACGATAAGGGATATTATTCTTTTCAGTATTCAAGAAGAGAACTTCATTATTCCATTTCTTTATTGTTCGTTGAATAACTCAGATACGCTGGCTACCCTATACTTGGTGACATTCTTCTATTATTCTCGTTTTATTATTCCATTTAATATCCCGTCTGTATATATATTTTACCGGGTTCCATTTTTTATTATTCCGCTTTTATTATTCTCGCTTTAATATCCTCGTCTCGTGCTATACGCCGACCCGGTTCCATCATTTATTATTCAAGATTTATTATTATTCTGTTGAACATCCTGGCTTGCGCAGAATTTCACCGACCGGTTCCGTTATTATTATTCTATTGAATAACCGCCTATATAAAAATACCGCATGCATGGTGATATCTTTTGTTATTCCATTCTAGATTATACTCAACATTAAAATTTTGACTTCTATACTCCATGAAATTAGTGGAATATCCTCGATATTTGCGCTTCATCCAAAGATCTTTTCATGGAAATATTCTTCCGAGCATTCTTGAATTTTACTCTACAAAGCAAAGATCATGTCGACAATTTGACGTTATTGTTCTCGGACAAATTAATTCTTGAACTTGTTTAATCAATTCTTATATCATTGTCATCATCCTCATGTTTATATTATGTTGAAAGTCATCTGTGGCTGTAGAGTGCATAGATGGACTTGGTATGATTATGACCAGTGATTATTCGGTATAATCATAACCGTAATGTTACAAATGATGTGAAAATTAAAAGTCCTCATCGGCCCGTAGAGTGCATTGATGGACGCTTTTGGTATGATTATGGCTATGGATTCTCTTCTACCAAGGGAGCAAAGATGAATTATTTTATGGCATGATCAGACCGCTGATGAAAACACGATTATCTTTGGCCCGTAGTGCATGGATAATTCGTGGTCGTGATACTAAAGAATATCCTCGGCCCAGAGTGCAGGGATGATTTAATGATGTGGATTATTTATCGAAATGAGTCTCAAATATAAAAGTGATGAAAAACTTTTAAATCATAAAAGATAGTAGATTTTATTCTCTACTTGACTTTTTAATGGATCGCTTGTTCACACCGCAGCTTAAACTTGATGTCTATTGTATTTTATCGCTTTAACATTGTTGGAGGCTAATGATAATTTATTCTCGCATTATCTTAGTCATAATATTTCTTCTCGGGCTAGTTGAGCTCACCCTTTCTTTCACCGTTCTCTTCTGTGAAATGAGAATATAGTTGGGACGAAGTCTGGGAACTGGAGTGATGGTCCAGAGGATAAGATTAGTAGTCCTCACTATTTTGTGAAATAGTGTGATAATAATTGTAATGAGGACTCCTTTTGAGTTTGTATAATCTCTAGTAGACAATAATTGTATTCAAACTCACAGCTTTATGTTTTTGTCGATGCAGCATTGTACACATAGTTGTATTAGTAAGTTGTATTTGAATTCTCATACCACGTATCCGGCGCACCCAAGATGGGTGATGTATACCTAATTTTGGGGGCCACAATTGGTATATCAAAGCTTAGGATATGATCCCCAAGCTAAGATGTGAGATAAGAACTAGAGGGAGAGACGGGAATTCTTTCGCTAGTATGACCTACCTAAGTTTATTTGGTATTTAATTGGTCGGTCAAAGTATAGGGATAATATGTGATATGTTAATTAACCCTTGTTTTGTGGCGTTGTTTGAAAATGGCATCCGAGAATGTTGAGATTATCAATGGAGCACAGAGACCGCTGAGTCTCCACAGATCAATAATCGTGATAATGTGCAACCAGAGGACAATACTCCTCATGAAAAATAATAACACCGATGAAATGGTGAATGATGGATGGTCGAGGCTTTATGCAATTCATGCAACAAAGCGGCGGCGCTTTTCCAAAATGCAGTAAAAATATCGATAACTCTCCTGACGGCCACCACTAAGCGCTTTTAAGGAGCAATTCATGCAACAACGGCAAAGGCGCGCCCCAATGGTAACCAGTGGAAACAATGGTAACTCACTTTGGTCACCGCTAAGCGCTTAAGGAGCCGGGACCACCGAGAGTTTTGGGAAAGCCGTAACCACTTAAGGCGAGAGACATGGATAAAGCAGATTACCAAGATATTTGATGTCTTGAATGCTCAGAGGAGCAAAAGGTTCCATTCGCCACCTTTATGTTGCGTGAAGAAGGAGATCATCAGGAATCAGAAACGCACTCCAACCGACGACTCAAGATGTCTTGGGAGAAGTTCCAAGAATTATTCAACGACAAGTACTTTCCCGAAAGTATTCGTCACATGAAGGAGGTAGAATTCATCAAGTCGAGCAAAACAATATGACCGTGTCGCAAAGACGAGGCTAAGTTTGCATGAGTTATCCCGGCTTTGCATCCCATTTGGTCGATAATGAGGAGCGAATGACGCTAATGTTTTTAAGCGAGGTTTGAAACCCGATATATACGCCAATACCTCATTTCTCACAAACTTTGTTTATATTCGATGTTGTGAATAGGGCTCGCTTATTGAGCGCGATAATGAGTCAAGACAACCAAAAGGCAACGACCAACAACACGATAATAATCATATATGGGCAACAACGGTCATCGTAACAACGATAACCATCGTGGGGATATTATCATGCCAAGAATGGTAACCATTTCTGGTGGTAATCATGGCCAAGATAATAAGAATGGACATTTTAAGAAGAGAAGGTTCAACAATGACGTGAAGACGCTTCAGACCAAAGACCCGCTTCAAAGGAAGAAGAACGCCCATCTATCAGATGTTTCAAATGCGACAAGAGGGACACATCCGTCCAAACTATACGCATCAATCCAAAACGTGTTTTAATTGCGGAAGAGAAGGTCACCTAGCTCGATTTTGTCGTATGGTGAAGTCAAGTCCAACTGGGATAGTGATGCCAAAGGATGTCCCAGACAAGCCAAAGCCTGTAGTTTAAGAGAGAGCGTTTTTTTTTCTCGTGATGAGGAACCTGAATAAAATTATCATGGGTAAGTTAATCATAAGCTCTTACGAAGTCTATACTGTGTTAGATACCGGGCTCTACTCACTCTTTATTTCACCTAGTTGTGTTCAATGTTTGTACTTAACTCCTAGAAGTTAAACTTTGATTTATCTATCAAACTCCATCGGGAGAAACCTTCGCTACCTCCACTATTTATAAATCTTGTTTGATTCAAATCGACACTTTCACGTTACCTGTCGATCTTATCTCTTTGAAAATACTTGCCTTTGATGTGGTTTTTTTTTAAACGATTGGTTAACTACTCATCATGTTTTTCGTAAGGTTGTTAGCTTTCATATTCCTAACCAACCTATTATGCGAATTCAAGCAACCAAACCACTAAATTCAATCATCATCATATCGCCCATAAGTAAAGAGCCCCGATCCTTTTGTTGATGACTTCCTCGTGGGAATGCACCAAAGCCGCACTTTTCAGAGGCGACGCCGTGAATGATGATGACAAGTTGATAGGTATCATTGTGAGGTGCTATCTAGGTTAAGGGATAGAAGTCACATTGGTATCAATGTGACGTATTATCCAAGTCTTGATGAGAGTAATAGCTTTGAATGATATTTCTATCATTAATAAATCTCTTCGACGATTCTTGAAGACTTCTTAGCCTACCCCTAGAGCGTGAAATCGAATTTTGTATCGACACCAAAGACAAAACCCATTTCTTAAACCCTCAAAATATTTCTTCAACTAAAACGAACGTAATACGCGCCAAAGACGCTGACTCGAGTCATTGAAGATTACGATCGTATTATTCAATATCATCGTGGAAGAGCGAACGTGGTAGTCGACGTGTTGAGTAGAAGATCGATGCGCTACATAAGTGCGATGTTGTTAACACAAAGACTCATTTCAGATAACTTGCAAATGATGAAGATAGAGTTAAAGACTCTAGGGACCCACGGAAGATAACGAATATACGAGTAAAATCGACTTTAATCGATAAAGTTAAAGACGCCAAGCTACATACCCAAATCGATGAATGTGAAGAAGAAGGTTCAAGAGGGGCGTTATTCTAGAAGCAAGAGTCGACGAAGAGAGAAAATCTCAACCCTCGATTTAATCGCCCATTTGAAATCCTCGATTAAGTAGGAACCGCGGCTTATAGACTCGCTTTTACCGCCAAGTATGTCATGTGTTCATAACGCTTTTTAACGTATCAATGTTACGTAAATATGTGGATGACCCAACCACATTATTAATTTAGAATCTGACGAGATATATGATGATTTAACGTATGAGATCTCGTGTTAAAATCTTGGATAAGAAGAATCGTATCCAACACTCAAGGGTTATACCTCAAGAGTTAGAATCAAATGAAGTCAAGGTATCCTCACCGTTTCTAAGATACCAAGTACGTACGTAAATTTCGAGGGCAAAATTCCATAAGGAGGGAGATCAGAAACCCCAGATTTTATGAATAAAGAATTAATTTTCTCAAATAATTTTTTTTATATTATGGTGTGAATTTGAGATAATGTTATAGTTGTGGGTAATATTTATAAATTTTGCAAAGTATGCAAGTTGTCATATTATATTCGATTGGTCGGGGAATATTCATTTTAAATGTGAAATATTCGTATACGACTCGAGACAATCATCAGGACCCCCATTAACGAATTATTGTTTGATCGAGAAAACGACAAAAATATTTTATTGAAAATAACGGCGGAAGTTTTACCGCTGATACTCGCTGAACTACTTCTAGAGTAAAAGTACAAAGAATACGCTGTTGTTGCATAAGAGCACACCAGATTGATTATTGATATTTATGTGAGAAGTCACCCGCTTTTGTTCAATTATCGCTACAATAGTTGTACGATAAGATCTCACATTATTTGATTCAATTATTGTTGATTTAGAAGTTTTGTTTTATTCATTATTATTAACGTAATAAAATAGAAACATCTTTTATATAAAATGTAATACTTTATTAAAGTTATTCTATAAATAGAATATATTATATTCTATTACGCATAGTGTTTTGTATAGTAAAATCTTTTATATATAAAAAAAATACTTTATTAAAGTTATTCTATAAATAGAATATATTATATTTTATTATGCATAGTGTTTGCATAGTGCCCAAGATAGTATTTGTATAAGTAAAATCTTTTTATATAAATAGAATATATTATATTTTATTTAAAAGATTTTTCTTTAAATATGGACCGTCGATTAAAGTAAATCAATCTCGACCGCTCATGGATTAGTTACTATGCATTCCATTTTCCTATAAATAGAGCTCTCATTCCTTCATTATTTTCTTACTTAATTCACCGAACTCTGTAGAGAGAAACTATAGAGAGAGACTATAGAGAGATAAAGAAAAGTTTTCTTCGCTACTTCACTACTCTTATATCAAGTATTATTTTACTAGAAGGGATATTATTCTTTTTCATTCAAGAAGAGAACTTCATTATTCCATTTCTTTATTGTTCTCGTTGAATAACTCAGATACGCTGCTACCCTATACTTGGTGACATTCTTCTATTATTCTGCCTTTTATTATTCTATCAAAATATCCTCGTCTCATATTATATATTCTTTTAACCGGTTCCATTTTTTTTTATTATTCCGCCTTTATTATTCTCGCTTTATATCCTCGTCGTATATATATACGCTTTTATGACTTCCGGTTCCATCATTTATTATTCCGCATTTATTATTCTCATTTGAACATCCCGCTTGCGGTGAATTTCACCGACCGTTCCGTTATTATTATTCTTCGTTGAAATAACCGCTCTATGCGCAAGTACCGCATGCATGGTGATATCTTTTGTTATTCCATTCTAGATTATACTCAACATTAAAATTTTGACTTCTATACTCCATGAAATTAGTGGAATATCCTCGATATTTGCGCTTCATCCAAAGATCTTTTCATGGAAATATTCTTCCGAGCATTCTTGAATTTTACTCTACAAAGCAAAGATCATGTCGACAATTTGACGTTATCGGTTCCTCGGACAAATTAATTCTTGAACTTGTTTAATCAATTCTTATATCATTGTCATCATCCTCATGTTTATATTTATGTCTGAAAGTCATCTGGGCCTGTAGTGCATAGATGGACTTGGTATGATTATTATGACCAGTGATTATTCTAAGATAATCATGACCGTAATGTTACAAATGATGTGAAAATTAAAAGTCCTCATCGGCCCGTAGTGCATCGATGGACGCTTTTGGTATGATTATGGCTATGGATTCTCTTCTACCAAGGGAGCAAAGATGAATTGTTTTATGGCATGATCAGACCATTGATGAAAAAAACGATTATCTTTGGCCCGTAGTGCATGGATAATTCGTGGTCGTGATACTAAAGAATATCCTCGGCCCGTAGCAGGATGATTTAATGATGTGGATTATTTATCGAAATGAGTCTCAAATGATAAAAGTGATGAAAAACTTTTTAATCATAAAAGATAGTAGATTTTATTCTCTACTCGACTTTTTTAATGGATCGCTTGTTCCACCGCAGCTAAACTTGATGTCTATTGTATTTTATCGCTTTAACATTGTTGAGGCTAATGATAATTTATTCTCGCATTATCTTAGTCATAATATTTCTTATCGGGCTAGTTGAGCTCACCCTTTCTTTCACCGTTCTCTTCTTGAAATGAGAATATAGCGACGAGTCCTGGGAAACGGAGAGTGATGGTCCAGAGGATAAGATTAGTAGTCCTCACTATTTTGTGAAATAGTGTGATAATAATTGTAATGAGGACTCTTTTTGAGTTTGTATAATCTCTAGTAGACAATAATTGTATTCAAACTCACAGCTTATGTTTTGTCGATTGTATACTTATAACAGTTGTATTAGTAAGTTGTATTTGAATTCTGCATACTATGTATCCGGCGCACCCAAGATGGGTGATGTATACCTAATTTTGGGGGCGCACACAGCTTGGTATCAAAGCTTAGGATATGATCCCCAAGCTAAGATGTGAGATAAGAACTAGAGGGGAGAGACGGGAATTCTTCGCTAGTATGACCTACCTAAGTTTATTTGGTATTTAATTGGCTCACACAAAGTATAGGATAATATGTGATATGTTAATTAACCCTTGTTTTGGCGTTTTTGAAAATGGCATCCGAGAATGTTGAGATTATCAATGGAGCACAGAGACCGCTGAGTCTCCACAGATCAATAATCGTGATAATGTGCAACCAGAGGACAATACTCCTCATGAAAACAATAACACCGGCGAAAATGGTGAATGATGGAATGGTCGAGAGGCTTTATGCAATTCATGCAACAACAAAGCGGCGGCTCTCCCATGTCCAAAATGCAGTAAAATACCGATAACTCTCTGACGGTCACAACTAAGGCTAAGGAGCAATTCATGCAACAACGGTCACCCGCTATAATGCAGCGGAAACAATGGTAACCCACTTGCTGACCGCTAAGTTTTTTGGGACCACCGAGTTTTTGGGAAAGCCGTAACCACTTAAGGCGAGACATGGATAAAGCAGATTACCAAGATATTTGATGTCTTGAATGCTCGAGGAGCAAAAGGTTCCATTCGCCACCTTTATGTCATGCGTGAAGAAGGAGATCATCAGTGGGAATCAGAAACGCACTCACCGACGACGACTCTCAAGATGTCTTGGGAGAAGTTCCAAGAATTATTCAACGACAAGTACTTTCCCGAAAGTATTCGGCCACATGAAGGAGGTAGAATTCATCAAGTCGAGCAAAACAATACGACCGTGTCGCAAAGACGAGGCTAAGTTTGCGAGTTATCCCGGTTTGCATCCCATTTGGTCGATAATGAGGAGCGAATGACGCTAATGTTTTTGCGAGGTTTAAACCCGATATACGCCAATACCTCATTTCTCACAAACTTTGTTTATATTCGAGATGTTGTGAATAGGGCTCGCTTATTGAGCGCGATAATGAGTCAAGACAACCAAAAGGCAACGACCAACAACACGATAATAATCATATACCGGTGGCAACGGTCATCGTAACAACGATAACTATCGTGGGGATATTATCATGCCAAGAATGGTAACCATTTCGTGGTAATCATGGCCAAGATAATAAGAATGGACATTTTAAGAAGAGAAGGTTCAACAATGACGTGAAGACGCTTCACACCAAAGACCCGCTTCAAAGGAAGAAGAACGCCCATCTATCAGATGTTTCAAATGCGACAAGAGGGACACATCCGTCCAAACCGTACGCAAAATAATCCAAAGCGTGTTTTAATTATGGAAGAGAAGGTCACCTAGCTCGATTTTGTCGTATGGTGAAGTCAAGTCCAACCGGATAGTGATGCCAAAGGATGTCCCGCATAAGCCAAAGCCTAGTTTTAAGAGAGAGCATTTTTTTTTCTCGACGAGGAACCCGAATAAAATTATCACGTAAGTTAATCATAAGCTCTTACGAAGTCTATACCGTGTTAGATACCGGCTCTACTCACTCTTTTATTTCACCTAGTTGTGTTCAATGTTTGTACTTAACTCCTAGAAGTTAAACTTTGATTTATCTATTGAAACTCCATCGGGAGAAACCTTCGTTACTTCCACTATTTATAAATCTTGTTTGATTCAAATCGACACTTTCACGCTACTTCGTCGATCTTATCTCTTTGAAAATACTTGCCTTTGATGTGGTTTTTTTTTAAACGATTGGTTAACTACTCATCATGTTTTTCGTAAGGTTGTTAGCTTTCATATTCCTAACCAACCTATTATGCTAATTCAAGCAAACCAAACCACTAAATTCAATCATCATCATATCGCCATAAGTAAAGAGCCCCGATCCTTTTGTTGATGACTTCCTCGTGTGGAATGCACCAAAGCCGTACTTTCTCAGAGGCGACGCGTGAATGACGATGACAAGTTGATAGGTATCATTGTGAGGTGCTATCTAGGTTAAGGGATAGAAGTCACACGCTTGGTATCAATGTGACGACTATCCAAGTCTTGGATGAGAGTAACAGCTTTTGAATGATATTTCTATCATTAATAAATCTCTTCACGTATTCTCAAGACTTCTTAGCCTACCCTAGAGCGTGAAATCGAATTTTGTATCGACACCAAAGACAAAAAAACCATTTCTTAAACCCTCAAAATATTTCTTCAACTAAAACGAACGTAATATGCGCCAAAAGACGCTGACTCGAGTCATTGAAGATTACGATCGCATTATTCATTCAATATCATCGTGGAAGAGCGAACGTGGTAGCCGACGTGTTGAGTAGAAGATCGTATGCTTTACGAAAAGCGATGTTGTTAACACAAAGACTCATTTCAGATAACTTACAAATGATGAAGATAGAGTTAAAGACTCTAGGACCCACGTAAGATAACGAATATACGAGTAAAATCGACTTTTAATCGATAAAGTTAAAGACGCCAAGCTACACACCCGAATCGATGAATGTGAAGAAGAAGGTTCAAGAGGGCGTTATTCTAGAAGCAAGAATCGACGAAAGAGAGAAAATCTCAACCCTCGATTTAATCGCCCATTTGAAATCCTCGATCGAAGTAGGAACCGCGGCTTATAGACTCTCTTTTTACCGCCAAGTATGTCATGTGGTTCATAACATTTTTTAACGATCAATGTTACGTAAATATGTGGATGACCAAACCACATTATTAATTTAGAATCCATTTAGATAGCGGATGATTTAACGATGAGAGATCTCGTGTTAAAATCTTGATAAGAAGAATCGTATCCAACACTCAAGGGTTATACCTCAAGAGTTAGAATCAAATGAAGTCAAGGTATCCTCACCGTTTCTAAGATACCAGTGTACGCACGTAAATTTCGAGGGCAAAATTCCATAAGGAGGGAGATCAGAAACCCCGATTTTATGAATAAAGAATTAATTTTCTCAAAATAATTTTTTTATATTATGGTGTGAATTTGAGATAATGTTATAGTTGTGGGTAATATTTATAAATTTTGCAAAGTATGCAAGTTGTCATATTATATTCGATTGGTCGGGAATATTCATTTTAAAATGTGAAATATTCATACGACTAAGACAATCATCATTGTGGACCCCATTAACGGAATTATTGCTTGATCGAGAAAACGACAAAAATATTTTATTGAAAATAACTACGAAGTTTTACCGCTGATACCGCTTGAACTACTCCTAGTAGTAAAAGTACAAGAATACGCTGTTGTTGCGTAAGAAGAGTACACTCTATTGATTATTGATATTTATGTGAGAAGTCACCGCTTTTGTTCAATTATTGCTACAATAGTCACGACAAAGATCTCACATTATTTGATTCAATTATTGTTGATTTAGAAGTTTTGTTTTATTCACGTAATAAAATAGAAACATCTTTTATATAAAATGTAATACTTTATTAAAGTTATTCTATAAATAGAATATATTATATTCTATTATGCATAGTATTTTTTGTATAGTAAAATCTTTTTATATAAAATGTAATACTTTATTAAAGTTATTCTATAAATAGAATATATTATATTTTATTATGCATAGTTTCAGCATAGTGCCCAGATATAAGTGTTTGCATATAGTAAAATCTTTTATATAAATAGAATATATTATATTTTATTTAAAAGATTTTTCTTTAAATATGGACCGTCGATTAAAGTAAATCAATCTGGACCGCTCATGGATTAGTTACTACGCATTCCATTTTCCTATAAATAAGCTCATTCCTTCATTATTTTCTTTTAATTCAATCGAACTCTGTAGAGAAACTATAGAGAGAGACTATAGAGAGATAGAAGAAAAGTTTTCTCGCTACTTCACTACTCTTATATCAAGTATTATTTTACTAGAAGGGATATTATTCTTTTGTATTCAAGAAGAGAACTTCATTATTCCATTTCTTTATTGTTCTCGCTGAATAACTCAGATACGCTGGCTACCCTATACTTGGTGACATTCTTCTATTATTCTGCCTTTTTATTATTCTATCGAATATCCTGTCTGTATATACGCTACCTGGACCGGTTCCATTTTTATTATTCCGCCTTTATTATTCTCGCCTTAATATCCTCGTCTGTCTAATATATACGCCTTATTCGGTTCCATCATTTATTATTCCGCATTTATTATTCTCGGTTGAACATCCTCGCTCATGTGAATTTCACCCGACCGTTCCGTTATTATTATTATTCTTGAAATAACCGCCTATGCGCAAGTACCGCATGCACGGTGATATCTTTTGTTATTCCATTCTAGATTATACTCTCACTGATTAAAATTTTGACTTCTATACTCCATGAAATTAGTGGAATATCCTCGATATTTGCGCTTCATCCAAAGATCTTTTCATGGAAATATTCTTCCGAGCATTCTTGAATTTTACTCTACAAAGCAAAGATCATGTCGACAATTTGACGTTATCGGTTCCTCGGACAAATTAATTCTTGAACTTGTTTAATTGAATTCTTATATCATTGTCATCATCCTCATGTTTATATTTATGTTGAAAGTCATCTGTGGGCCTCAGAAGTGCATGTAGATGGACTTGGTATGATTATTACCAGGATTATTCTAAGATAATCATGACCGTAATGTTACAAATGATGTGAAAATTAAAAGTCCTCATCGCCCGTAGTGGTATCGATGGACGCTTTTGGTATGATTATGGCTATGGATTCTCTTCTTCTACCAAGGGAGCAAAGATGAATTATTTTATGGCATGATCAGACCGCTGATGAAAAAACACGATTATCTTTCGCCCGTAGTGTATGGATAATTCGTGGTCGTGATACTAAAGAATATCCTCGGCCCAGAGTGTGGATGATTTAATGATGTGGATTATTTATTGAAATGAGTCTCAAATGATAAAAGTGATGAAAACTTTTTAAATCATAAAAGATAGTAGATTTTATTCTCTACTTGACTTTTTTAATGGATCGCTTGTTTCACCGCAGCTAAACTTGATGTCTATTGTATTTTATCGCTTTAACATTGTTGGAGGCTAATGATAATTTATTCTCGCATTATCTTAGTCATAATATTTCATCGGGCTAGTTTGAGCTCACCCTTTCTTTCACCGTTTCTTCTTCGTGAAATGAGAATATAGCCGGGACGAGCCGGGAACTGAGTGATGGTCCAGAGGATAAGATTAGTAGTCCTCACTATTTTGTGAAAAATAGTGTGATAATAATTGTAATGAGGACTCCTTTTGAGTTTGTATAATCTCTAGTAGACAATAATTGTATTCAAACTCACAATTTATGTTTTGTCGATTGTACACGACAGAAATGTATTAGTAAGTTGTATTTGAATTCTGTACTATGTATCTCATGCACCCAAGATGGGTGATGTATACCTAATTTTGGGGCGCCATACAACAGTATCAAAGCTTAGGATATAATCCTCGCTAAGATGTGAGATAAGAACTAGGAGGGGAGACGGGGAATTCTTCGCTAGTATGACCTACCTAAGTTTATTTGGTATTTAATTGGTCACAAAGTATATAGGATAATATGTGATATGTTAATTAACCCTTGTTTTGTGGCGCGTGTTTGAAAATGGCATCCGAGAATGTTGAGATTATCAATGGAGCGAGACCGCTGAGTCTCCACAGATCAATAATCGTGATAATGTCAACCATAGGACAATAATCGATGAAATAATAACACCGTGAAATGGTGAATGAGGATGGTCAATACTTTATGCTCATGAAACAACAAAATAACACCGATCCAAATGATGAACGATGGGACTCTTCGAGGCTTTTTATGCAATTCATGCAACAACGAACGAAGAAGGCGCCTCTCGCCCATAATGCAGTGGAAACAATGGTAACCTACTTGCTGGTCACCGCTAAGCAATTCAAGGAGCCGGGACCACCGGAGTTTTTGGGAAAGCCGTAACCACTTAAGGCGAGACATGGATAAAGCAGATTACCAAGATATTTGATGTCTTGGAATGCTCGTAGGAGCAAAAAGGTTCCATTCGCCACCTTTATGTTGCGTGAAGAAGGAGATCATCAGTGGGAATCAGAAACGCACTCACCGACGACGACTCAAGATGTCTCGGGAGAAGTTCCAAGAATTATTCAACGACAAGTACTTTCCTCGAAAGTATTCGCCACATGAAGGAGGTAGAATTCATCAAGTCGAGCAAAACAATATAACCGTGTCGCAATGACGAGGCTAAGTTTCATGAGTTATCCCGGTTTGCATCCCATTTGGTCGATAATGAGGAGCGAATGACGCTAATGTTTTTGCGAGGTTTAAAACCCGATATACGCCAATACCTCATTTCTCACAAACTTTGTTTATATTCGGATGTTGTGAATAGGGCTCGCTTATTGAGCGCGATAATGAGTCAAGACAACCAAAAGGCAACGAACAACAACACGATAATAATCATACCGCGGTGACAACGGTCATCATCTAACAACGATAACTATCGGGGGGGATATTATCATGCCAAGAATGGTAACCATTTCTGGCGGTAATCATGGCCAAGATAATAAGAATGGACATTTTAAGAAGAGAAGGTTCAACAATGACGTGAAGACGCTTCAAGACCAAAGACCCGCTTCAAAGGAAGAAGAACGCCCATCTATCAGATGTGTTTCAAATGCGACAAGAGGGACACATCCGTCCAAACCAGTGCGCAAAATCCAAAGCGTGTTTTAATTATGCGAAGAGAAGGTCACCTAGCTCGATTTTGTCGTATGGGTGAAGTCAAGTCCAACCGGATAGTGATGCCAAAGGATGTCCCAAATGCTCCAAAGCCTAGAGAGTTTAAGAGAGAGCGTTTTTTTTCTCGTGATGAGGAACCCCAATAAAATTATCACGTAAGTTAATCATAAGCTCTTCACGAAGTCTATACCGTGTTAGATACCGGCTCTACTCACTCTTTTATTTCACCTAGTTGTGTTCAATGTTTGTACTTAACTCCGAGAAGTTAAACTTGATTTATCTATTGAAACTCCATTGGGAGAAACCTTCATACCTCCACTATTTATAAATCTTGTTTGATTCAAATCGACACTTTCACGCTACCGTCGATCTTATCTCTTTGAAAATACTTGCCTTTGATGTGGTTTTTTTTGAAACGATTGGTTAACTACTCATCATGTTTTTCGTAAGGTTGTTAGCTTTCATATTCCTAACCAAACTATTATGCGAATTCAAGCAATTAAACCACTAAATTCAATCATCACATATCGCTTACAAGTAAAGAGCCCCGATCCTTTTGTTGATGACTTCCTCGTGTGGAATGCACCAAAGCCGCACTTTCAGAGGCGACGCCGTGAATGACGATGACAAGTTGATAGGTATCATTGTGAGGTGCTATCTAGGTTAAGGATAGAAGTCACATTGGTATCAATGTGACGTACTATCCAAGTCTTGATGAGAGTAACAGCTTTGAATGATATTTCTATCATTAATAAATCTCTTCGACGATTCTTCAAGACTTCTTAGCCTACCCTAGAGCGTGAAATCGAATTTTGTATCGACACCAAAGACAAAAACCCATTTCTTAAACCCTCAAATATTTCTTCAACTAAAATGAACGTAATACGCGCCAAAGACGCTGATTCTAAGTCATTGAAGATTACGATCGTATTATTCAATATCATCGTGGAAGAAAGCAAACGTGGTAGCCGACGTGTTGAGTAGAAGATCGTATGCGCGTTCTACGAAAGTGCGATGTTGTTAAAACAAAGACTCATTTCAGATAACTTACAAATGATGAAGATAGAGTTAAAGACTCTAGGGACCCACGTAAGATAACTAATATACGAAGTAAATCGACTTTTAATCGATAAAGTTAAAGCCGCCAAGCTACACACCCGAATCGATGAATGTGAAGAAGAAGGTTCAAGAGGGCGCTATTCTAGAAGCAAGAATCGACGAAGAGAGAAATTTCAACCCTCGATTTAATCGCCCATTTGAAATCCTCGATTAAGTAGGAGTTGTGGGCTTATAGACTCGCTTTTACCGCCAAGTATGTCATGTGTTCATAACGCTTTTAACGTATCAATGTTACGTAAATATGTGGATGACCAACCACATTATTAATTTAGAATCGGATGAGATAGCGATGATTTAACGTATGAGATCTCGTGTTAAAATCTTGATAAGAAGAATCGTATTCAACACTCAAAGGTTATACCTCAAGAGTTAGAATTTGAAGTGAAGTCAAGGTATCCTCACCGCTCGGCATACCAGTACGCACGTAAATTTTCGAGGGCGAAATTCCATAAGGAGGGGAGATCAGTGAAACCCAGATTTTATGAATAAAGAATTAATTTTCTCAAAATAATTTTTTTTATATTATGGTGTGAATTTGAGATAATGTTATAGTTGTGGGTAATATTTATAAATTTTGCAAAGTATGCAAGTTGTCATATTATATTCGATTGGTCGGGAATATTCATTTTAAATAGAAATATTCGTGACGACGCAAGACAATCATCAGTGGACCCTACAAACGGAATTATTATCTGGATCGAGAAAACGACAAAAATATTTTATTGAAAATAATGGCGGAAGTTTTACCGCTTGATACTCGCTGAACTACTCTTGTAGTAAAAGTACAAAGAATACGCTGTTGTCGCATAAGAGCAGCACACCTGTATTGATTATTGATATTTATGTGAGAAGTCACTCGCTTTTGTTCAATTATTGCTACAATAGTTATTTGATAAGATCTCACATTATTTGATTCAATTATTGTTGATTTAGAAGTTTTGTTTTATTCATATTATTAACGTAATAAAATAAAAACATCTTTTATATAAAATGTAATACTTTATTAAAGTTATTCTATAAATAGTAATATATTATATTCTATTACGCATAGTGTTTTGCATAGTAAAAAATCTTTTTATATAAAAATGTAATACTTTATTAAAGTTATTCTATAAATAGAATATATTATATTTTATTATGATGATATTTGCATAGTGTCCCAGATAAGTTTTGCAGATAATAAAAAAATCTTTTTATATAAATAGAATATATTATATTTTATTTAAAAGATTTTTCTTTAAATATGGACCGCCGATTAAAGTAAATCAATCTGGACCGCTCATGGATTAGTTACTATGCATTCCATTTTCCTATAAATAAGCTCATTCCTTCATTATTTTCTTACTTAATTCACCGAACTCTAGAGAGAAAACTATAGAGAGAGAGACTATAGAGAGATAAGAAGAAAAGTTTTCTCGCTACTTCACTACTCTTATATCAAGTATTATTTTACTTATAAGGGATATTATTCTTTTGTATTCAAGAAGAGAACTTCATTATTCCATTTCTTTATTGTTCTCGTTGAATAACTCAGATACGCTGCTACCCTATACTTGGTGACATTCTTCTATTATTCTCTTTTTATTATTCTCGTCTAATATCCTCACTGTATATATCTATACCGAACCGGGTTCCATTTTTTATTATTCCGCCTTTATTATTCTCGCTTTAATATCCTGTCTCGTGCTATATACCGACCGGTTCCATCATTTATTATTCCGATTTATTATTCTGTTGAACATCCTGCTTGCGGTGAATTTCACCCCGACCGTTCCGTTATTATTATTCTCGTTGAATAACCGCTTATGCGCAAGTACCGCATGCACGGTGATTTCTTTTGTTATTCCATTCTAGATTATACTCAATTGATTAAAATTTTGACTTCTATACTCCATGAAATTAGTGGAATATCCTCGATATTTGCGCTTCATCCAAAGATTCTTTTCATGGAAATATTCTTTTGAGCATTCTTGAATTTTACTCTACAAAGCAAAGATCATGTCGACAATTTGGACGTTATCGGTTCTCGGACAAATTAATTCTTGAACTTGTTTTATCAATTCTTATATCATTATCATCATCCTCATGTTTATATTTATTGAAAGTCATCTCGTGGCCTATAGTGCATAGATGGACTTGGTATGATTATGACTGTGGATTATTCAAGATAATCATGACCGTAATGTTACAAATGATGTGAAAATTAAAAGTCCTCATTGGTAGTAGTGCATTGATGGAATGTTTTTGGTATGATTATGGCTATGGATTCTCTTCTACCAAGGGTGCAAAGATGATGATTGTTTTATGGCATGATCGAGACCATTGATGAAAACACGATTATCTTTGGCCCGTAGTGCATGGATAATTCGTGGTCGTGATACTAAAGAATATCCTCGGCCAGTAGTGGTGGATGATTTAATGATGTGGATTATTTATTGAAATGAGTCTCAAATGATAAAAGTGATGAAAACTTTTTAAATCATAAAAGATAGTAGATTTTATTCTCTACTCGACTTTTTTAATGGATCGCTTATTCCACCGCAGCTTAAAATTGATGTCTATTGTATTTTATCGCTTTAACATTGTTGGAGGCTAATGATAATTTATTATGCATTATCTTAGTCATAATATTTCTTCTCGGGCTAGTTTAGCTCACCCTTTCTTTCACCGTTTCTCTTGTGAAATGAGAATATAAATGGGACGAGTCGGGGAACGAGTGATGGTCCAGAGGATAAGATAGTAGTCCTCACTATTTTGTGAAATAGTGTGATAATAATTGTAATGAGGACTCCTTTTGAGTTTGTATAATCTCTAGTAGACAATAATTGTATTCAAACTCACAGCTTTATGTTTTGTCGTATTGTACACCATATACAGATTATTAGTAAGTTGTATTTGAATTGCACCATGTATCCAAGCACCCAAGATGGGTGATGTATACCTAATTTTGGGGCGCCACAGGTTGGTATCAAAGCTTAGGATATGATCCATGGCTAAGATGTGAGATAAGAACTAGGAGGGGAGAGACGGGGAATTCCTTCGCTAGTATGACCTACCTAAGTTTATTTGGTATTTAATTGGTAGGTCAAAGCATAAGGATAATATGTGATATGTTAATTAACCCTTGTTTTGTGGCAGTGTTTGAAAATGGCATCCGAGAATGTTGAGATTATCAATGGAGCACAGGAGACCGTTGAGTCTCCATAGATCAATAATCTGGATAATGTGCAACCAGAGGACAATACTCATCTTTAAAAATATTTTTCATCATCCTCAGTCTTAAATGATGATATTATGGAATATCTTTGGCCTGTAGTGCAAAGATGAATGATTTCTGATGAATATCTTTGGCCCGTAGTGCAAAGATGAACATGTGTTTAGATGAACATGACCAACTGATGAATATCTTTGGCTCAGAGTGCAAAGATGAATATTTGATTCCAGATATATATTGATTGATGTTACAGGATAAAAGATAGACGATGAACTTTTAAATTCATACATGAAGATAGTAGTTTGCATTCTCTACTTAACTCTTCTAATGAATTATTATTTCATCATGTAATATTGATTTAAAAACTTGTTGTCTATTGTATTCTATTAGATTTTTCCTGTTGAAGACTAATGATAATTTATTGTATATTATCTTAGTCATAATATTCTTTTGGGGCTAGTTGGGCTCACCCTTTTCCTTTTTGTTCCATTTTTCTTATCGGGAGGCGAGAATATAGAGAGAACTAGCCTGGGTATGGAATGAAGGTTCTAGAGAGAATTGTTTAGTAGTCCTCACCATTTTGTAAAATAATGTATCAATAAATGTGATGAGGATTTATTTGAGTATAGATATTGTCTAGAAGATAATATTTGTATTCAAACTCACAGATTTTCTTGTTGTAATAATAAAGTTGTAGTTGTTTCGCACCATGTATTGACAACTCGTAATGGGTGATGTATACCTATTTTGGGGGCGCCACATTTGGTATCGTAGCTTAGGGATATGATCTCCGGCGGAGATCGGGAATAGAATTAGGAGGGAGAGACGAGTAAATCCTTCGCTAGTGTGTCCTACCTAAGCTTATTTGTTAGTTGGTCAAGATATATATGGGATATTATGTGATATATTGATTTCCTTAATTAACCCTTGTTTTATGGCGGATTTGAGAATGTCGAATGAGAATATTAACAATGGAAATGAGATCGTGGAGACGCCTTTGTACTCACCAACGAGGAGAGAACGCATACAGTGTGGCAATGTTCCTCCCGTGAACAACACCAATGAGCGGATGATGAACGAGGGATGTTTAGAAGCTTTTTGCGCTTCATGCAAAATCGACGAGGGAGACTCGTGTTCAAAATATAGGAGGAAATGATAGCAATTCACGGGTTGTCACAAATAAGCAGCTTCGAGAGTCAGGGACCATCGAATTTAAGGGAAAGCCAGATCCGATCATGGTGGAAACATGGGTCAAGCAAATTACCAAGATATTCGATGTCTTGGGATGCATGGAGGAACAGAAGGTTCCATTCGCCACCTTTATGTTCCGTGGCGAAAGGACTCACCGTGGGAGTCTGCATGAAGCGCACCCATCCAAACCCACACTCAAAGATGTCTTGGGAGACATTTCAGAAACTATTTAATTACAAATACTTTCCCGAAAGTGTTCACATATGAAGGAAGTGGAGTTCATCAGATTAGAACAAAACAACATGACGGTGTCTCAAGAAGAGGCAAAGTTTGCAGAGTTATCCAAGTTTGCACCTCATTTGGTGGAGAATGAGGAACGTATGACGCGGATGTTTCTGAGAGGTTTGAAACCCAAGATACGACAATATCTCATTTCTCATAAATTTTCTCTCTATTCGATGTTGTTAATGTGGCTCAATTGTTAGAGGCGAGATAACGAGTATGTTCAACCGAGGGACCATAACGAGGATCGCACTGGAGATAAAGATCAATGTAATAATGATAACCAAATGAGAAAGAAAAGCATTTTACAAAAATGGTAACCACTCCGGTGGTAATCATGGCCATGAAAATAGAAGAAGCGAGTCGGGAGGAGATTTTAAAAGAGAAGATTTAACAACGACCATGTGAAGACGACATAAAGTTTTCAAGAAGAATCGGTTCTAAGGAGGAAACGACCACCCGGTCATATGCTATAAATGCGGAAAAGAGGGACATATCACCAAACCGCCCACAACAGCTTCAAGGTATGCTATAATTGTGGAAAGGAAGGACATATCGCCGGATTGTATTATGCGAGGCGAAGCCTAGTTCAATGGGATGGTGATTCAAAAGATTGTCCCGGAAAAATCAAAGTCAATCGGCTCTCGGAAGAGCGTTTGTTGTGATCGGGTCAAAATGTGAGGAACCCAAACGAGGTGATCACGGGTAAGCTAATCATAAATTCTTGCGAAGTTTATACCTTACTTGATACCTGGGGTGCTACCCATTCATTTATCTCTCCTGCATGTGCTCAACGCTTAAACTTGACTCGGGAGAAATTAGACTTTGACTTTATCTGTGGAAACTCCGTTAGAGAAACTTTCATCACATCCATCGCTTATAAATCTTGTTTGATTCAAGTTGGCACCATCACCTTACCCGTTGACCTTATCTCTTTAAAGATACTTGCTTTTGATGTGATTTTAGGGATTGATTGGTTAACTACTCATCATGCCAAAATTGATTATTTTCATAAGGTTGTTAGTTTTATATTCCTAATCAACCTTGTTGTGCGAATTCAAGCAACTAAACCATTAAAATCAATCACCGCTATATCAAGTCATAAAGCTATTCGCTTATTGAAAAATGGATGTCAAGCTTTCTTAGCCCATGTTATGGATTTGAATAAAGACACGCCGATTTGAATAATATTCCTTGTTATTGACTTTCCCGACGATTTCTGAAGAACTTCCCTGGTCTACCCCCGAACGTGAAGTTGAATTCTTTATCGACCTTGAACTCAGTAAAGCCCATTTTAAAACCCCATATCGAATGGCTCCTATTGAACTTCAGAGTTAAAGGTCCAACTACGAGTTGTTGGACATCGGTTTCATTCGTCCCCAGTACATCTCCTCGGGGTGCTCCTATTTTATTTGTAAAGAAGAAAGATTTCGAGTATAACGACTTTGTATTGACTATCGGAATTGAACCATGTCACTATCAAGAATAGGTATCCGCTACCTTGTATTGATGATCTGTTTGACCGATTAAGGAGCACAATTCTTTTCAAAGATCGATCTTAGCTTACGGATATCATCAACTAAAGGTTAGAACCGAGGATATTCCAAAGATCGCTTTAAAACTTCGATGCGGGCATTATGAATTCTAGTCATGTCTTTTGGATTGACTAATGCTCCCGTTGCTTTCATGGATATGATGAACCGAGTATTCAAGGAATATTTGGATCAGTTCGTTGTTGTCTTTATTGATGACATCCTCATCTATTCCAAAAGCCGTGAAGATTATGAGCACCATTTGAAGCTGGTACTGCAAAGGCTTTGTGATAACAACCTATATGCCAAGCTGAAGAAATGCGAGTTCTTGCTTGAGGAAGTAGCATTCCTTGGGCACATGGTGTCAAAACATGGAGTGTCTGTTTACCCGACGAAGATTGAAGCCATACAAAGTTGGGAACAACCGAAGACGGTGGTCAAATACGAGCTTTAAAGCTTAGCTGGTTATTATCGAAGATTCGTGGAAGGATTTTCTCGAATCGCTACTCCATTAACTCAGCTGACTCGTAAAGATACAAAATTCGTATGGAGCGAGGAATGCGAGAAGAGTTTCCAATATCTCAAAAGTAGACTCATTTCGGCACCTGTTTTGACAATACCATCTGGTTCGGATGGATTTGTTATCTACAGTGATGTTTCAGGTAAAGTGTTAGGATGTGTTCTCATGCAACGTGGGAAAGTCATAGCCTATGCCTCGCGACAACTTAAAGAATATGAGAGGAATTATCCTACTCATGATCTAGAGTTGGCAGCAGTTGTTTTCGCGCTAAAGATCTGGAAGCACTATCTATATGGGGAGAAAGTGGAGATATATTCAGACCATAAAAGCCTCAAATATTTCTTCACTCAAAAGAACTCAACATGCTAAACGACGCTGGCTTCTCGAAATGTTGAAAGATTACAACCACACTATTCAATACCATCCTCGAAAAGCAAACGTGGTAGTGACGCGTTGAGTAGAAGATCATATCACGAGGAACGAAAAGCGATGATGTCAAATATACGATAGAACCGATTTTAATCGAAAAAGTTAAAGTTGCTCAAGCCACGTAATCTTGAGAGCCGATGCGTATGAAGAAGAAAGTGCAAGAAGGTGCTATTCCAGAAGCAAGAATCTATGACGAAGGAATACTTCGAGTCCACTCCAGACTTTGTGTTCCTAACGATTTTGATTTGAAGTACAAGATCATGATGGTGGCACATAATACACCATTTGCAATCCATCCTAGAAGTACCAAAATGTATCGTGATCTTCGACATACATTTTGGTGGAACAATATGAAGAGAGAGATTGCAAAGTTTATCTCGATGTGTTTAACTTGTCAACGTGTAAAGGCGGAGCATCAAGTGTCAAAAGGTCCATTGCAACCACTTGAGATTCCGAAATGGAAGTGGGAACACATTACCATGGATTTTGTTACGGGTCTTCCCACGGTTTCTCATGGCATAAATGCTATTTGGGTTATTGTTGATAGATTAACCAAGTCTGCTCATTTCTTGCCGATACGGGAGACTTATTCCCTTGAACGTCTTGCTCGTATATACGTAGATGAGATTGTGAGAATGCATGGCATGCCAGTATCCATAGTTTCGGATCGTGACCCAAGATTCACTTCAAGATTTTGGTAGCTTGCAAAAAGCTATGGGGACGGATTTACGATTTAGTTCGGCATACCATCCTCAAATGGACGGACAATCAGAGAAGATTATTCAAACTCTTGAAGATCTATTAAGACTCTGTGTCCTAGACTTCAAAGGGAGTTGGGATAAGTATTTACCATTGGTGGAATTCTCCTACAACAACAGCTTATCGTGCAAGTATAGGTGTGGCTCCATTTGAAGCATCAGTATGGACGAAAGTGTCTCTCTCCAATATCTTTGGGATGAGGTGGGAGAAGCAACGTTGTTGGGACCAGAGTTGGTAATGAATGAATGACTACGTAGAAGATCCAAATGATTCGACAACGATACAAACCGGCACAGGATCGACAAAAAAGTTATGCGGATCTTCATCGAAAGGACGTGGAATTTAGTATCGGGGATCATGTATTGTTACGTGTGGCTCCATGGAAGGGAGTTACAAGATTCGGGAAGAGAGGAAAGCTCAATCCATGATTTATTGGTCCATTTTAGATTCTTGAACGAGTAGAAAATGTGGCCTATAGACACGCGTTACCTCCAAGTATGTCTCGTGTTCATAATGTTTTTCATATATCTGTGCTACGTAAATATGTGAAAGACCCAAACCACGTTATTGAGTTAGAACCGGACGAGATAGCCGAAGACTTAACGTACGAAGAGGTACCTGTCAAAATCTTGGATAGGAAAGAGCATGTCCTATGCACGAAGGTCATACCACAACTTAAAGTTTTGTGAAGAAACCATGCTATTGAGGAAATGACCTGGGAGTTGGAAACGAAAATGAAAGCGAGGTATCCTCATCTTTTTGAAACACCAGGTACGTACGTCAATTTTGAGGACGAAATTTCATAAGGAATGGAGGTTGTAAGACCCCAAATTATTAATAAATGAAATTTAGTTTCCTCTATTTATCATTTTTAAATAGTAAGGGTTGATTTGATTAATGTGGTTAGTTATGGGTAAAATGCGCAAATATTTTAAATAAACAGGTGGTTATAAAATATTCATTGTTGTCGGGGAATATTCGTTTGGTCGTGGAATATTCTTGTTGTCGGGGAATATTCGTACGACGGCGCAGTCTTTTGTGGGCCCTATAATGAAAAGCGATTGGATAAAAAAAATGACAAGTATAAGTTGTTTATAAATAACGGCGTAGTTGTTACCGTTAACACTGTTGGAATACCCGGTGGTTAAAACACAATAATACGTTGTTGTTGCACAAGAAAGACAAAGAATACTTACCGGTTATTGCACTAATTATTGATTCTTACGTGAAGGCACTACTCAATAATTGTTACAGAGTTAATCGCTTCGAGATTTTATTTTATTGATTCAATAATTGCTTGCGTTGATATTTTATATTATCGTTGTTTCAATAATTGTCACTACACAATATTTTCCATTATCGAAGCAATAATTCATATTATCTGAATAATATTATTAGAAAACATTATTGGCAATGTCTAAAAAGTTCTGTTTAAGAGGAGTTTTGGTCACCTAATCATGGCGCCAAGAAGAGAAATTCTTATTGAGAAAGCCCCTCTTTCCTAGAACTACTGGTTGCAAGATCTTGTGATTCGTAATATTATTTGTGAATAATTAATTATTAATTTATATGATGAGGAAAATATTCATTTTATATGGATATAGATGGAGAAAATTTTTAAAGTGACAATTGTTGAAAATCGATATTTTATCTTTTCTGATAAAATAATATTTTATTATATTATTATAATATGATAATGGGGATATTTTTACAATGAATGTGGGATATATGAGTATATGAGGATGAGGAGTATTTTTGTTGCAAAAGTTGTTTAAAATATTTTAAACATGTCTGTGGGCCCATTTCTTGACTGAAATTTGATTATAGCCTGTAAAATCTCCCGTTTATGGATTTCGGTCAATTTCTGTTTGGAATTTGGAAAAACTTTCTTCTGCAAAGTTGTAGAGAATTGAATTTCTTATAAAAAGACGTGAGATTCGAATTTTCTGATAAAAGAGCTATTTATTATGAATTATTGAAGTTCCGAAGTTATGAAATAATTGATTTTTGGAAGTTTTAATTATTTTAAATAATAAAAACGTTTTTGATTTGTTTGGTAGACTTATTTGTTGTCAAGCATGGCTGAATTCAGATCATAGATTATGTGCGTAGGAATTTATATATAATATATTAATATTATATTAAATTTTCTCGCCTTGATGTTAAAGCATTTTCCTAGAAATAGGGTGTTTAGGTTAGAATTGAAAATCACACCAGAAACTACATATTTCTCTCTCTTTCTTTCTCTATAATATCGAGCGTATTTTGTGAGTATTTTAGTACTTTGAGTATTGCTATATATGCAAGTTCTTTCAAAGACTATATCCAAAGATTCCAAATGTAAGTACTATTCTTTCTGAGGTAAGGGATGTTATTTTATTTGAAAATGATATTATTTATTCAATATCATTATGCCAAAATATTGGTGGGAATGTTTTATCAAATTTGGAACTTTTTCATGTCGGAGTTACTATTCATGAGTTACTATTCATGAGTTACTATTCACGAGTTACTATTTACGAGTTACTATTTATGAGTTACTATTCACGAGTACTATTCACGAAGCATGATGATCTTTTTTTGTGAAATTTCTATCTTTTAGTGTCGGAGTTACTATTCACGTGATACTAAGACTATTCACGATACTCTGACCTTTCATTCACAAATACTGGACTATTTACCTAAAAATAAAATTTTCTTTTTGTCCAAAATATCTATTCTGGATACTAGCTTTGATTGTATCCATGTTTTGATCATTCTTGAATTTTACTCCACTATGATTATTTATGAGGTATTTTTGGACATGGAATAGCTGAAATATGAATCCTTAATATTTATTCTTTTGTTTCACTGGATTCGCTTTTCTTTAAAATATTTTTCATCATCTTCAATCCTAAATGATGATATAATCTTGAATATCTTTGGCCCGTAGTGCAAAGATGAATGATTTTATGATGAATATCTTTGGCCTGTAGTGCAAAGATGAACAGGTGTTTAGATGAACATGACCAACTGATGAAAATCTTTGGCCTGTAGTGCAAAGACGAATATTTGATTCCAGATATATATTGGTTGATGTTACAAGGATAAAAGATAGACGATGAACTTTTATATTCATATATAGAAGATAGTAGATTTCATTCTCTACTTAACTCTTCTAATGAATTATTATTTCATTGCGAATATTGATTTAAAACTTGTTGTCTATCAGATTATATTAGATTTTTCCCTGTTGAAGACTAACGATAATTTGTTCTGTATTATCTTAGTCATAATGTTCTTTACTGGGCTAGTTGAGCTCACCCTTTTCCTTTTTGTTCAATTTTTCTTCTCGTGAGGCGAGAATGTAATGAGTACTAGTTAGGAAGTGTGGAATGATGGTTCTAGAAGTTATTTTAGTAGTCCTCACCATTTTTGTAAAATAATGTACCAATAATTGGAATGAGAACTTATTTGAGTGTGGATATTGTCTAGAAGACACTATTTGTATTTAACCTCATAATTTTTATGTTGTATTAATAAAGTTGTAGTTGTTTATGTACCATGTATTTTGACGACTCAGAATGGGTGTTGTATACCTGTTTTGGGGGCGTCACACACACACACACACACACACACACACATATATATATATATATATATATATATATATATATATATAGGTTTGAAAAAATGGGCGGAGGGAGTAAGATGAATTCACAGGTCTTCCACCCGTGATTTTTTTCTTCTTGCACATGTTATATATATATATATAATATATAATATATATATATATATAATATATTATATTTTATTTAAAAGATTTTGCTTTAATTATGGACTGTCCGATTAATAGTAAATCAATCTGGATCGTTCATGAATTAGTTACTATGCAGTCCATTCTTCTATAAATAGAAGCTCATTCCTTCATTATTTCTTATAAATTCACTGAAACTCTAGAGAGAGAAATTATAAAGAAACTATTGAAAAGTATTCTGCTACTTCCCTACTCTTATATTCGCTCTTTTACGATGTAAGGGGTATTATTTCTTTTGTATTCATGAAGAGGACTTCATTATTTCATTATTTATTATTCTCATTGGAATAACTCTTGTATATCGCTGCTACCCTATACTTGGTGAAATTCTTCTGTTATTCTATTTCTTTATTATTCTGTTGGAATATCCTGTCATCGTGCACTTTTACGTCGAACTCGATTCCGTCTTTATTATTACATTTACATTGGAATATCCATCTGCATTTTATTTCACGGACCTAATTTCGCCTTTTTTATTATTATTCATTGGAATATCTTGTCTATCGTTCTGTGCCTTTGACACGGTTCCGCTTTTATTATTATTCTTGGAACATCCCGCTTGTGCGAATTTCGCCGACTTTGATTCCGATTACTTATTATTCTGTTGAATAACTCGCCTATGCGGCATACTGCATGCATGGTGATTTCTTTTATTATTCCATTCATTATTATACTCAGCTGGTTAAAGTTTTGACTTCTATTCTCCGTGAAATTAGTGGAATATCCTTGATATTTGCGCTTCATCCAGTATCTTTTCATGAAAATATTCTTCTGAGCATTCTTGAATTTTACTCTACAAAGCGATGTCATGTTGACAATTTGGACATTATTAGTTCTGGATAAATTAATTCTTGAACTTGTTTTATTGAATTCTTATATCATTGTCATCATCCTCATGTTTATATTATGTTGAAAGTCATCTGTGGCCCGTAGTGCATAGATGGACTTGGTATGATTATGACCAGGGATTATTCGGTGTAATCATGACCGTAATGTTACAAATGATGTGGAAAAAATCCTCATTGGCCTGTAGTGCATTGATGGACAGTTGTTGGCATGATCATGACCATTAATGAATACACGAATGTCCTTGGCTGTAGTGCATGGATAATTTGTGGTCGTAATACTAAAGAATATACTTGGCCGTAGTGCAGGGGTGATTCGATGATGTGGATTATTTATTAAGCTGAGTCTTAGCGATAAAAGTCATGAAAAACCTTTTAAATCATAGAAGATAGTAGATTTAATTCTCTACTTGACTCTTTTATGGATTGCTTGTTGTTCCGCTGCAGTTAAACTTGATGTTTGTTATATTTTATCAGTTTAACACTGTTGAAGGCTAATGATAATTTATTCTGCATTATCTTAGTCATAATATTTCTTACTGGGCTAGTTGAGCTCACCCTTTCTTTCACTGTTCTCTTTCGAGAAATGAGAATACAATTTGGGACGAGTCTGGGAACGGAGTGATGGACCGGATAATAGTATTAGCTAGTAGTCCTCACTATTCATTAAATAGTGTGACAATAAATGTAATGAGGACTTATTCGAGAGTGGATATTATCTGAAGATGATGATTGTATTAAAACTCACGCCTTCTCTTGTTGTATATTAAAGATTGTATTTGTATTACATACCATGTATTTGGCGACTCGTAATAGGTGATGTATACCTATTTTGGGGGCGTCATACAGTTAATATCAAAGCTTAGGATATGATCCTGCTAAGATGTGAGACTAGAACTAGGAGGGGAGAGACGAGGAATTCCTTCGCTAGTATGACCTACTTAAATTTATTTAGTATTTAATTGGTTGGTCAGAGTTTAGAGATAATATGTTACATGTCAACTAACCCTTATTTTGTGGCAGTATCTAAAAATGACATCCGAGAATGTTGAGAATAGCAATGGAGCACAGGAGACCGTTGAGTCTCCACATATCAATAATTAGGAGAATGTGCATCAGGAAGGCGACAATCCTCATGCAAACAATAACACTGGCCAAATGATGAATGATGGATTGTTCAGAGGCTTTATGCAATTCATGCAACATCAGGCGAGAGCGGCTCCTGTCCAAAATGTAGGTGGAAACACTGGAAAATTTCGGACGGTCACCGCTAAATAGTTCAAGGAGCTGGGACCACCGGAGTTTATTGGAGAGCCAAAACCACTTAAGGCGGAAGCATGAATAAAGCAAATCACCAAGATATTTGATGTCTTAGGATGCTCCGAGGAGCAAAAGGTTCCCTTCGCCACCTTCATGTTGCGTGAAGAGGCAGATTACTGGTGGGAATCTATAAACGTACCCAGCCTAACGCACTCAAGATGTCTTGGGAGAAGTTCAAAGAGCTATTCAACGACAAGTACTTTCCTGAGAGTATTCCTCACATGAAAGAGGTGGAGTTTATCAAGTTGGAACAAAACAATATGACCGTGTCGCAATACGAGGCTAAATTTACGGAGTTATCCCGGTTTGAATCCCATTTGGTCGATAATGAGGAGCGAATAACGCGAATGTTTTTAAGAGGTTTAAAACCGGAGATACGTCAATATCTTACTTCTCATAAACTGTGTTTGTACTCAGATGTTGTAAATAGGGCTCAGTTATTGGAGCGCGGTAACGAGTCAACGCAACCAAGAGAAAGCAGCCGGCAGCATAAAAATACCAGTGGTATCAGTCATCGAAGCGGTGACAACAAACGTGGAGGGAATCAACATGCTAGAAATAGTAACCACTTCGGTGGTAATCATGGCCAAGACAATAAAAATGGACATTTCAAGAAAAAGAGATTCAACAATGATGAAAAGACGTCAGCACTAGCAACCGTGGTTAAGGAAGGAGAACGACCACCTATCATATGTTTCAAATGCGGAGGGAGGATATATCATCCAAATCACGATGTCATCAAAGTATGTTATAATTGTGGAAGAGAAGGTCACTAGCCCGATTTTGTCATTCACCAAGACAAGTTCAGAACTAGGATGGAGGCACCAAAGGTCGTCCCGGAAAAAGTCAAAGTCGGTGGTGCGAGGGAGAGCATTTGTCGTGACCTCCCGTAAAGCAAGGAACCGAATGAATCATTCATTACGGGTAGCTTATCATAAACTCTAGCGAAGTCTATACCTTATTTGATACCGGTTCTACCCATTCTTTTATTTCTCCTACTTGCGCTCAACGATTAAATTTGACTCCGGAGAAATTAGACTTTGACTTATCTGTAGAAACTCCTTTGGGAGAAACCTTCATTACATCCACTGTTTATATGTCTTGTTTGGTTCAAATCGGTACCCTCACATTACCTGTCGATCTTATTTCATTAAAAATACTTGCATTTGACGTAATTCTAGGGATTGATTGGTTAACTACTCATCATGCAAAAATTGATTGTTTTCGTAAGGTTATTAGCTTTCATATTCCTAACCAATCTGTTATACGAATTCAAGCCACCAAACCATTAAAATCAATCACTGTCATCTCAAGCCATAAAGATATTTGTTTATTGAAAAACGGATGTCAAGCTTTCTTAGCTCATGTCACGGATCTAAACAAAAATACGTCAGTTTTGAATGATATTTTTATTGTTAATGAATTTCCTGACGTATTCCCTGAAGAACTTCCTGGCCTACCCCCAGAGCGTGAAATTGAATTTTGTATCGACCTTGAACCTGGTACAAAACCTATTTCCAAAAGCCAAATCGAATTGCTCCTATTGAACTTCAGGTTTTAAAGACCCAACTACATGAATTGTTAGACATCGGTTTCATTCGTCCTAGTACTTCTCCTTGGGGTGCTCCTGTTCTATTCGTGAAAAAGAAAGATGGGAATATGCGACTTTGTATTGATTATCGGGAGTTGAATCATGTCACCATCAAAAAAAGGTATCCATTGCCACGTATTGATGACCTATTTGACCAGTTGCAAGGAGCCAAATTCTTTTCAAAGATTGATCTTCGCTTACGGATATCACTAATTGAAAATTAGAACCATGACATTCTAAAGACGGCTTTCGTAACTTCGATGCGGGCATTATGAATTCTAGTCATGTCCTTTGGATTGACTAATGCTCCTGCTGCCTTCATGGATATGATGAACCGAATATTCAAGGAATATTTGGAACACTTTGTGGTCGTCTTTATTGATGACATCCTTATTTATTCCAAAAGCCGTGAAGATCATGAGCAACACTTGAGGCTGATACTCCAAAAGCTTCGTGAATACAAGCTTTATGCCAAGTTGAAGAAATACGAGTTCTGGCTCGAGGAAGTAGCATTCCTTGGGCACGTGGTATCAATTCATGGAATATCTGTTGACCCAAAGAAAGATTGAAGCTATTCAAAGTCGGGAGCAACCTAAATCGATGGATCGAATTACGTAGCTTTCTCGAACAGTTTGGTTATTATCGGAGATTCGTAGAAGGTTTTCTCGAATCGCTACTCCACTAACTCAAATTGACTCGGAAGATACTGAGTTCGGTTGGAAGCGAGGAATGTGAGAAGAGTTTTCAAGAACTCAAGAGGAGACTCATTTCAAAGACTGCTCGACAATACCATCCGGTTCGGAGGGATTTGTCATCTACAAAGTGATGCTTCGTGTGAGACCCAGTTTTTTATCAATAAAGATTTAAATTTTGTTAAATAATTTTAATATTATGGTGTGAATTTGAGATAATATTATAGTTGTGGGTAGTATTTATAAATTTTGCAAAAGTATGCAAGTGGTTATATTATATTCGATTGGTCCTGGGAATATTCGGTTTAGCGAGGGAATATTCGCATGACAACATTTCAATCATTGGTGGACCCCATAATGTAATTATTGTTTGGATTGAGAAAACGATAAAAATATTTTATTGAAATAACGGCGGAAGTTTTACTGAATCTTGTTGAACTACTTTCGGTAGTAAAAGTACAAAGAATACGTCGTGTGGTTAAGTAGTAGCACCGGTATTGATTATCGATGCTTATGTGAGAAGTCACTCGGGTTGATTCCATTATTGTCGATTAATAATATGAATTATTATAATGATAATGACGTTTTGTTTTATTCAGATTATTAACGTAATAAAATGCGAAACATCTTTTATATAAAATGAATACTTTATTAAAGTTATTCTATAAATAGAATATATTATATTTTATTATGCATAGTGTTGCATAGTGTTTTTCATAGTGTTTTGCATAGTGTTTGCATAGTAAAATGTTTTTATATAAATAGAATATATGATATTTTATTTAAAAGATTTTGCTTTTAAATATGGACCGTCAGATTAAAGTAAATCAATCTGACCGCTTCATGGATTAATTACTATGCATTCTATATTCCTATAAATAAAGCTCATTCCTTCATTATTTTCTTACGAATTCATTGAAACTCTGTAGAGAAACTATAGAGAGAAGAAGAAAAGTATTCTCGCTACTTCACTTTTCCAATATTCATTTCTTCTAAGGTAAGGGATATTATTTGTTGTACTGTAAGGGGTGTTATTCTTTCTTATTCATGAAGAGAACTTCATTATTCCATTCATTATTATTACATTGGAATAACTCAGTAAAAGTGGCATACCCTATACATAACCTTTGATATCTGCATACCCTATACTTGGTGAAATCTTATATTATTCCATTCTTATTTATTCTGTTGGAATAACTCAGATACACTTTTAATCCCCTATACTTGGTGATCATCTTCTCATTATTCCATTCTTTATTATTCATTTGGAATATCCTCGTCATGTGTTTTACACCGATCCGGTTCCATTGTTTATTATTCCGTATTTATTATTCATTGAATATCCATGTCGTATGTTTTACACCGACTGGTTCCATTGTTTATTATTCAAAGATTTATTATTCTCATTGGATCATCCCGTGGGTGTGAATTTCACGTGACCTTGTTCCGTTATTATTATTCTATTGGAATAACTTTTATACATCGCAATCACCGCATGCATGGTGATTTCTTTTGTTATTCCATTCTTTATTATACCCAGTTGGTTAAAACTTTGTCTTCTATACTCCATGAAATTAGTAGAATATCTTTGATATTTGCGTTTCATCCAGTATCTTTTCATGGAAATATTCTTCAGATTATTCTTGAATTTTACTCTACAAAACAGTATCATGTTGACAATTTGGACGTTAATAATTCCTGGATTAAATAATTCTTGAACTTGTTTTATTGAATTATTATGTCATTGTCATCATCCTCATATTATATTATGTTATCTTTGGCTTACGTGCATAGATGAACTTAGTATGATTATGACCCGGATCATTCTTCGATAATCATGGCTTGATATAAATGATGTGACAAAAGTCCTCAGTGGCCTGTAATGCAGTGATGGATAGTTTTTGGTATGATTATGACAAGGGTGATTCGGTATAGTCATGACCATTGATAATTTGATGAAAATCCTTGATCGTGGTACAGGGATGATTAGATGTTGTGGTTTATTCATTAAACTGAGTCTTAGTGATAAAAATTGATGAAAACCTTTTAAAACCTAAAAGATAGTAGACTTTATTTTCTACTTGACTCTTTTAATGGATTGCATATTCATTGCTGATTAAACCGGTTGTCTATTGTATTTTATCGGTTTAACATTGTTGAAGACTATTGATAATTTATTCGCATTATCTTAGTCATAATATTTCTTCTTGGGCTAGTTGAGCTCACCCTTTCTTTCACCGTTCTCTTGAAAAATGAGAATATAGCCGGGACGAGTTGGGGAAACAAGTGATGGTCCCAAGATAGCATTAGTAGTCCTCACTATTCCGTGAAATAGTGTGATAATAATTAGTAATGAGGACTCCTTGAGTATGGATATTGTCTAAATGACAATATTCCTATTAGAACTCTCAGTTTATGTATTGTCGTATGTTACACGACAGATGTATAATTAAGTTTGTATTTGAATTTATGTACCATGTAAGTGGCGACCCAAGATGGGTGACATATACCTAATTTTGGGGGCGTCACACTTCGGGCAAAGGGTTAGGATGTGTTCTCATGCAACATGGGAAAGTCATAGCCTATGCCTCACGATAACTCAAAGAATATGAGAGGAATTATCCTACTCATGATCTAGAGTTGGCAGCTGTTGTCATCGCACTAAAGATTTGGAGGCATTACTTGTATGGGGAGAAAGTGGAGATCTTTACGGATCATAAAAGCCTCAAATATTTCTTCACTTAAAAGGAACTCAACATACGACAACGACGTTGGCTTGAACTGTTGAAAGATTATGATCATACCATCCAATACCATCCTGGAAAAGCGAACGTGGTAGCTGACGCATTGAATAGAAGATCATATCGCGGTGCGAGTGAAATATTGTCAACGCATGAGCCCATTTGAATGACTTGCAAAGGATGGAGATAGAGATAAAGACTCCGAGGACCCACGTGATGATGGCAAATATCTGAGTAGAACCGACTTTAATTGATAAAATTAAAGTTTTCAAGTTCTGATCCGGAGTCGATGCGTATGAGGAAGAAAGTGCAAGAAAGTGCGATCAGAGGCGCAAGAATCGATGATGAAGGAATACTTGAGTCAACTCCGGACTTTGTGTTCCTAACGATTTTGAGTTAAAGTATAAAATCATGATGGAGCGCATGACCTTGCCGTTTGTAATCCATCTCAGGAGTACCAAAATGTATCATGATCTTCGTCATACATTTTGGTGGAGTAATATGAAGAGAGAGATAGCGTTGTTTATCTCAAGGTGTCTAACTTGTCAACGAGTCAAGGCGGAGCATCAAGTACAAAAAGGTCCATTGAAACCACTTGAAATTCCAGAATAGAAGTGGGAGCACATTACCATGGATTTCGTTACTGGTCTTCCCAAGGTTTCTCAAGGCATTGATGCAATTTGGGTCATTGTTGATAGATTGACCAAATCGCTCATTTCTTACCAATCTGAAAACTTATACACTTGAACGTCTTGCTCAGATGTACATAAACGAGATTGTAAGATCGCATGGTATCTGCCTAATCCATAGTTTCTGACCAAGACCCAAGATTCACTTCACGATTTTGGGTTAGTTTGCAAAAAACTATGGGCACAGACTTACGATTTAGCTCGGCATATCATCCTCAGACGGACGGATAGTCGGAGAGGACCACTCAAACTCTTGAAGATCTATTAAGAATCTGTATCCTTGATTTCAAGGGAAGTTGGGATAAGTTCTTACCATTGGTGGAGTTTTCCTACAACAACAGTTATTAAGCAAGTATTGGCATGGCTCCATTCGAAGCGATGTATGGAAGAAAGTGTCGTTCTCCAGTATGTTGGGATGAGGTGGGTGAAGCAACGTTGTTGGGACCGGAGTTGGTACGTATGACTACGGAAAAGATTTAAACGATCCAGCAACGTATAAAAACCTCACAAGATCGACAAAAGAGTTATGTTGATCTTCATCAAAAGGATGTGGAATTCGATATAGGAGATCATGTGTTGTTACGTGTTGCTCCATGGAAAGGAATTACGAGATTTGGAAAGAGGGGAAAGCTCAATCCTCGATTCATCGGCCCATTTTTAATCCTCAATTGAGTAGGAACTGTGGCGATAGAGACTCGCTTTCTGTAAGTATGTCTCATGTTCATAACGTTTTTCACATATCCATGTTACGTAAATATGTGGAAGACCCGAACCACATTATTGAGTTAGAATCGGGCGAAATAGCGGAAGATTTGACGTATGAAGAGGTTCTATTCGAATCTTGGATAAGAAGGAACATATTCTACGCCCAAGGTTATACCTTAAGTCAAAGTTTTGTGGAGAAACCACGATGTTGAGGAAATGACACGGGAGTTAGAATCGAAATGAAATCAAGGTATCCTTACCTCTTCGACATACCGTATAATCGTACCACTAATTTTGAGGGTGAAATTTCATAAGAAGGGAGGTTGTAAGACCCCAACTTTTATAAATAAAGATGAATTTTCTATAAATATCATTTTTAATATTATGGAATAAATTTGATATAATGTTATAGTTGTGGGTAATATTTATAAATTTTGCAAAATACGCAAGTTGTTATATAATATTCAATTGGTTTGGGAATATTCGTTTTAACGGGAAATATTCGTACTGGCGGCACAATCATTGGTGGACCCCATTAACGGAATTATTGTTTGATTGAGAAAACGACAAAATACTTTATGAAAATAACGGCGGAAGTTTTACTGTTAATCTGTTGAAACACCCTTGTTAAAAGAAATGCGAATACTGGCGTGGTTGCATAAGTAGCACACACCTATTGATTATTGATGCTTACGTGAGAAGTCACTCAGTTTTGTTCAATTATTGTTATAGTAATTGTTGTCAATTTTGATTATTATTTGAATCCCCCACTTTCCCATTTTAAAAAATTATCGGTAGAAGTTATCTCGGTTTTAGTTTTATATATATATATATGAATACATATATATATATATATATATATATATATATATAAGTATTATATATACATATATATATAATATTGTTAATGGAAGGTGGGTGGGGGGGAATTAGGGTGGACGTAAGGAGTATTATTATTGTATATTATTATTATTATTATTATTATTATTATTATTATTATTATTATTATTATTATATATGTAGGTTTGAAAAAATGGGCAGAGGGAGTAAGATGAATTCACGGGTCTTCCACCCGTAATTTTTTTTTCTTGCACATGTTATATATATAATATATTATATTTTATTTAAAAGATTTTGCTTTAATTATGGACCGTCCGATTAATAGTAAATTAATCTAGACCGTTCATGAATTAGTTACTATGCAGTCCATTCTTCTATAAATAGAAGTTCATTCCTTCATTATTTCTTAAGAATTCACTGAAACTCTAGAGAGAGAAATTATAAAGAAACAATAGAAAAGTATTCTGCTACTTCCCTACTCTTATATTCAGTTTCTTTTATGGTAAGGGGTATTATTTCTTTTGTATTCATGAAGAGAACTTCTGTTATTTCATTATTTATTATTCTGTTGGAATAACCTATATACGTGGGCTACCCTATACTTGGTGAAATTCTTCTGTTATTCCATTTCTTTATTATTCTGTTGGAATATCCTATCTCGCATGCGTTTTACTGTGGGACTGATTAAAGTCTTTATTATTCTGTTGGAATATCCTCACATGCATGCGTTTACAGGACTGGTTCCATCTTTTTTTATACATTGAAACATCCTGTCGATGCGAATTTCGCCTGACCTGGTTCCGTTACTTATTATTCTATTTGAATAACTTGTCAATGCGAAGTACCATATGCATGGTGATTTCTTTTGTTATTCCATTCGTTATTATACTTAGTTGGTTAAAGTTTTGACTTCTATACTCCATGAAATTAGTGGAATATCCTTGATATTAGCGCTTCATCTAGTATCTTTTCATGAAAATATTCTTCTGAACATTCTTGAATTTTACTCTACAAAGCAGTATCATGTTGACAATTTGGACATTATTAGTTCCTGGATAAATTAATTCTTGAACTTGTTTTATTGAATTCTTATATCATTGTCATCATCCTCATGTTTATATTATGTTGAAAGTCATCTGTGGCCCGTAGTGCATAGATGGACTTGGTATGATTATGACCAGGGATTATTCGGTGTAATCATGACCGTAATGTTACAAATGATGTGGTAAAAATCCTCATTGGCCTGTAGTGCATTGATGGACAGTTGTTGGCATGATCATAACCATTAATGAATATAAGAATGTCCTTGGCTGTAGTGCATGGATAATTTGAGGTCGTGATACTAAAGAATATCCTTGGCTGTAGTGCAGGGGTGATTCGATGATGTGGATTATTTATTAAGATGAGTCTCAGCGATAAAAGTCATGAAAAACTTTTTAAATCATAGAAGATAGTAGATTTTATTCTCTACTTGACTCTTCTAATGGATTGCTTGTTCCATTGCAGCTTAAACTTGATGTTTGTTATATTTTATCGGTTTAACATCTTTGTTGAAGGCTAATGATAATTTATTCTGCATTATCTTAGTCATAATATTTCTTCTTTAGGCTAGTTGAGCTCACCCTTTTCTTCACATTTGTTCTCTTGAAAATGAGAATATAGCTGGGACGAGTCGGGGAACGGAGTGATGGACCGGATGATAGTATTAGCTAGTAGTCCTCACTATTCTCTTAAATAGTGTGACAATAAATGTAATGAGGACTTATTCTGAGAGTGGATATTATCTAGAAGACAGTATTTGTATTAAAACTCGTAGCTCTCTTGTTGTATATTAAAGATTGTATTTGTATTCTGTACCATGTATTTGGCGACTTAGAATAGGTGATGTATACCTATTTTGGGGGCGTCACAGAATTCATCAAGCTGGAGCAAAACAATATGATCGTGTCACAGTACGAGGCTAAGTTTGCGGAATAATCCCGGTTTGCATCCTATTTGGTCGATAATGAGGAGCGAATGACGTGAATGTTTCTAAGAGGTTTGAAACCCGATATACGTCAATACCTCATTTCTCACAAACTTTGTTTATATTCAGATGTTGTGAATAGGGTTCAATTATTGAAGCACGATAATGAGTCAACACAACCAAAAGGTATCGAGCAACAACACGATAATAATCATACCGGTGGCAACGGCCATCGGAACAATGATAACCATCGTGGGGGAAATTATCATGCCAAAAATGGTAACCACTTCGGTGGTAATCATGGCCAAGATAATAGAAGTGGGAATTTCAAGAAGAGAATGTTCAATAATGATGGAAAGACAACAGCACCAGCACCCGTTTCAAAGGAAGAAGAACGACCATTGGTCGTTATGTTTCAAATCACGACAGAGGGACACATCCGTCAAACTGTCTGCAGCAATCCAAAGCGTGTTTTAATTGCGGAAGAGAAGGTCACCTAGCTCAATTTTGTCGTATGGTGAAGTCAAGTCCAGCTGGAATAGTGATGCCAAAGGATGTCCCAGACAAGCCAAAGTCGGTAGTTTAAGAGAGAGCATTTTTTTTCGTGACGAGGAACCTGAATAAAATTATCACGGGTATGTTAGTCATAAACTCTTGCGAAGTCTATACCGTGTTAGATACCGGTTCTACTTATTCTTTTATTTCACCTATTTGTGTTCAATGTTTGAAGTTAACTCCGGAGAAGTTAGACTTTGATATATCTGTTGGGAGAAACCTTCGTTACCTCCACTATTTATAAATCTTGTTTAATTCAAATTGTCACTTTCACGTTACCTGTCAATCTTATCTCTTTGAAAATACTTGCCTTTGATGCTATTTTAGGAATCGATTGGTTAACTACTCATCATGCTTTTTGTAAGGTTGTTAGCTTTCATATTCCTAACCAACCTATTTTGCGAATTCAAGCAACCAAACCACTAAAGTCAATCATTGTCATATCAAGCCATAAGTAAAGATCCCCGGTCCTTTCGCTGGTGACTTCCTTGTGTGGAATGCAATGCAAGCTTTGATTTTCAGAGGCGACGTCGTGAATGACGGTGGCAAGTTGATAGGTATCAATGTGACGTGATATCCAAGTCTAGATGAGGGTCACAGTTTTTGAATGATATTTTTATTGTTAATAAATTTCCTGACATATTCTTGAAGACTTCTTAGCCTACCCCTAGAGCGTGAAATCGAATTTTGTATTGACCCCAGTACAAAACTCATTTCTAAAACCCTCAAATATTTCTTCAACTAAAACAAACGTATAACGTGCCAAAGACGTTGTCTCGAGCTGTTGAAGATTACGATCGTACCATTCAATACCATCGTGGGAAAACGAACGTGGTAGCTGACGTGTTGAGTAGAAGATCGTATGCATTTATGAGTGCGATGTTGTTAACACAAAGACTCATTCCGTATAACTTACAAGTGATGAAGATAGAGTTAAAGACTCTAGGGACCTATGTGAAGATAATGAATATACGAGTAGAATCGACTTTAATTGATAAAGTTAAAGCCGCTCAAGCTACATACTCAGAGCTGATGAATGTGAAGAAGAAGATTCAAGAGGGCGTTATTCTAGAAGCAAGGATCGACGAAGAGAGGAAATCTCAACCCTCGATTTAATTGGCCCATTTCAAATCCTCGATCGAGTAGGAATTGTGGCTTATAGACTCGTTTTACCGCCAAGTATGTCGCGTGTTCATAACGTTTTTAACGTATCGATGTTACGTAAATATGTGGATGGCCCGAACCACATTATTAATTTAAAATCGGACGAGATAGCGGATGATTTAACGTTTGAGGAGATACGTGTTAAAATCTTGGATAAGAAGAATCGTATTCAACACTCAAAGGTTATACCTCAAGAGTTAGAATTTGAAATGAAGTCGAGGTATTCTCACCTTTTCGGTATACCAGGTACGTACATAAATTTCGAGGGCGAAATTCCATAAGGATGGGAGATTGTGAGACCCCAGATTTTATGAATAAATATTTAATTTTCTCGAAATAATTTTTTGAATATTATGGTGTGGATTTGATATAATATTATAGTTGTGGGTAATTTTTATAAATTTTGCAAAGTACGCAAGTTGTTATATAATATTCGATTGGTCGGGGAATATTCTTTTTATCGGGAAATATCCGTACGACGGTACAATCATTGGTGGACCCATGAATGTAATTATTGCCGGATTGAGAAAATGACAAAAAAATAGTTTATGAAAATAACGACGCAAGTTTTACCGATAAGCTGTTGAAACACCGGTGTTAAAAAATGCGATGTACGTATGGGTTGCATAGTAAGCACATGCAG
Organism: Panax quinquefolius; assembly: GCA_020205615.1. Classification (NCBI taxonomy): domain Eukaryota; kingdom Viridiplantae; phylum Streptophyta; class Magnoliopsida; order Apiales; family Araliaceae; genus Panax; species Panax quinquefolius. The sequence goes on from CM035167.1 coordinate 130,182,084, forward strand.
TATTGATTATTGATGCTTACGTGATAAGTCACTCGGTTTTATTTTATTGGTATTATTAATGTAATAAAATAGAATACTTTTATAAAGTTATTCTATAAATAAAATATATTATATTCTATTATACATAGTGTTGCATAAATTACTGCGTAGTATTTTGCGTAGTAAAATCTTTTTTATATAAAATATAATACTTTTATAAAGTTATCTCATTTTATTAGACAATAATTAGAATATATTATATTTTATTATCGTAGTGTTTGCATAAGGCTGCTGATAAGTATTTGCGTAGTAAAATCTTTTATAAAGTTATTAGTTTTATTAGATTATAAATAGAATATATTATACTTTATTTAAAAGATTTTGCTTAAAATATGGGGTAGTCGATTAAAAGTAAATCAATCGGACCGTTTCATGAGTTAGTTACTATGTAGTCCATTTTTCATAAATAGAAGCTCATTCATTCATTATTTCTTACGAATTCACCGAAACTCTAGAGAGATAAACTATAGAGAGAAAGAAGAAAAGTATCCTGCTACTTCACTTCTTCATATATCCAATCTTTTTCTTCTTGACGAACGAGAATTTTGTAATTAATTTTAATATTTATTGCATTAAATAAATATTTTTTGATGATTTAATTATTAGATTAAATAATTAATTAGACGCAATTGTGGTAGATTAATTTAATTATATATTGTTACATTTATTAAATTAATGTAGAGAGTTTTTATTATCAAGTATGTAATTATGTCGACTTATTGAATTAAATGAATTATTTAATTAAGCATGATGGTATTCTAATTAATTTATTTATTAATTAGAGATTTAATAATTTAATATAATTAATTAATGAGAAAATTAAATATATGACTATGTGAATTTATGAGAAGTTATTATATTTTATTTATATTAAATAAGATATATGAATTATTGTGCAGTGGGGTGTGGCGTGAATTAAACTATATGATAAAGTTTTATTAAATTAAAGGAGTTTTGAAATCTATTATGCTAGCCAAACATGGCCTTAGTGGGGGTTACTAGCGGTTACAGTGATCCGAGTTAATTGACCATTATTAGCAGCGTCGATCGAGTTCTTATAATTGACGTTCTCTTTTCTTTTCTTTTATTATTCTAAGTGCGGAAGAAGCGAGAGAGGAGAGAGATTGAGAATTTATCGGAGAAAATTTGTGAGAATTAGAGATATTGTGAGTGTGTAATCATCGGTAATTGTGAAAGGATCATCTTGGATCACCTCTTCTTAATCTATACTACGGGTAATTTCTCCAAACTAAATTCTATTTTTACGTTATTTGAGTTTTATAAAAATGGCTTTCATTCATACTTGTAAAGCCTCTCGTAATTGAGATAGGAGTAATGATTATGGGTTTTGTATGTGTTATGGCACATCACATCGTATTTAATTATATATATTTTATAAACCATATCATAAGTTTCATAATACGATGACTTGCTTATTTCAAAATTTACTGAGTTTGGGTTTTGGCCATATGGCCTTATCGTGGTATTTTATGTATTGATCGTATATTATCCCTAAATTTTACACTTGTATGTTGTTATGCATGTTGATACTGAAGAGACCAAAATTTAAATAAACGGATTCGGTGTTATAACGAATCCAGTAGTGACAATTTTCATGTTTTATTTTCAAAACCTTGAAGAACATCAAGAACGAAATTGAAAGTAAATGTGTTGATTTTGCAAATTATGTGTTGTAACTTGTTAAAAATCATGCTAGATGGGTTAAGTAATGATTATATATATATATATATATATATATATATATATATATATAATGATGATTGGGTAAGTCTAAATTAGTGTAAAAAATAACTAATTGGAAGTTATGGCCATATTCATGTATAATTTTACGTGTGATTGATTTTGGCCTAATTTGGCCTTATTATGTTCATGAATCCGCAGAATCACAGAAATCTGAGAAAATGAGCTCAGGTAACTTCCTTCCATGCGTTACTAAACTAAATACCACCCCTTGATCAAAATAAATAAAAAATAATAATAAATAAAAATAATAATGATAATAATAAATAAATATTTGATGAAAATTATTATTAAAATATTTATAAAATAAATTAAATATTTTAATTGAGATATTTATGGAATAAAATAAATATTCGATGAAAATTATTATTAAAATATTTATAAAATAAATTAAATATTTTAATTGAGATATTTATGGAATAAAATAAATATTCAATGAAAATTATTATTAAAATATTTATAAAATAAATTAAATATTTTAATTGAGATATTTATGGAATAAAATAAATATTCTATGAAAATTATTATTAAAATATTTATAAAATAAAGTAAATATTTTAATTGAGATATTTATGGAATAAAATAAATATTCGATGGAAATTATTATGAAATAATTTATTAGAGTGTAATAATAGTAAGAGAATGAAAATATTCTAATTTAATTAAGTAATTAAATTAGAAGGGTAATGATTTATTAAATAAAATGGAGTTTATATTAAATAATTAAGTGAAAATGTAACTAACGAATGTCGTGAATATATATGGTATGTGTGTAGGATTTGTGGTGAACGGAAGTAGTAATCGTTTAGCCTACGCACGAGGCAAGTTTTCTAACCCTATTTGTCATTATTGTTCAAGTTTATTAATTAACCTCGAGTAAATTATCATAATTATTATTCATGTTCAAATGTTATATTAAAGATTGATTATCTTTTCAAAGCATGATTCAGTTATACAATAATTGTCCTATTGTATACTTCTTGAGATTATTATTCAATTTGAATATCATTATTATTGAACCTTATTAGACTAGCGAACCCTTATTGATTAAATACAGTCCATGGTTGATAATAAGTTCTAAATTTCCTAACCTCTTGATGAATTGTCCAAACCAAACTTCCTTTAGTGCGGACTCGAATGTCAAACCGAGATGAACAACCTCGCAAAGGGATTTACTTATCGTTAGCGTTAAGATATTGTACATAGTATTGTCTTGGTAACTGATCCCCAAAGTACGAGTAGAAAGGTCCATAGTCTTATAGACCGTTAAAGGTTTCAAGTATAACCCTTGTTAACCTAGGGACATAGTTCAAGGTCATATGACCCTCGTAATTCTTTTGTTTCTTGTTATTCATTCTTGATTCAAAAGTTGAGCTTTAATTCAGGATGTCTTTGATTTACTCGCATGTTATTATCTTTGTTATTTCATTATTATACTTGTGGGCATTAGTGCTCACTCTTGCTTAATAATAACATTGCGATTAAGAACGAAAGAACTGACGAACCTTCCACTAGTAAAGGCAAGGGCAAAGTTAGCAAGTGTTGAAGACTTGTTATTTTATTTAATGATGTATTTAGGTTAGACTTAAGTTAATGATGTTGTTTAAGACTTAATTGTTTATGATTCTGCACAGATGTTTAAGGTTAGAGTAACATGGGATTGTATTTATTATGTAGTTGATGTAACCCCATAAGGGGAGATTTGTTATTATTTCTATCTATTGCATGGTTTGCATTTATTATGGGTAGATAGATAGATGATATTTATACACTGAACACCAAATCTGTGGAATTGAAGTACCAATTTGGGGGTGTCACAAGTTGGTATCAAAGTCAGAGGTTATGAACCTTAGGTGGGGAACAACCTTAGGTAGTAGCCTTATAGAAAGAAGATAGTGATGGAAAACTCTTATCGAGTTATAAGAAATGAATTTATGTAATTCATTGAAGATAATAAAAGACCTTATGTGTTTATGTGTTAAAGTATGTGTTAGATGATACGACTTAGTAACTAAAACATAAATTTTTGTGTCAGGATGTCGAATGTTGGAGAAGCTAGTCAAGCCGGGAGGAAGAACACCGTGTACCTATATAATGCAAGCGAGAGGAGGAGCCCCGAGACATTCATGTCGTTAGGGAGCAGCTGGTACAGTGGGAGTCATCTCCATTGATCACCGTTGTTGGTCAGAAGCATGAGCCCGAGACTGATCCTAAGGAGGATCCTGAGGAGGAATTTGTTGAGGAAGAAGAAGAGGAAGAAGAGGAGTTACCGCGGTACACTGTTGATGCTGAGATATATGACACGTTATACGACCGTAACGTGGAGTTAAGAGACGAGGTCCAGGATTTGACTGAGCGAGCGGTTATTCAGCATATTACTCTAGAGGAGAAGGAGAGGGAGATTTCGACTCTTCACTCTCGACTGGCAAATGTAGAATGGGATTTGGTCCATGAGAAGGGTCAAACTGAAGATAAGACCGAGGAGATAGAGAAACTGAAGAAGGAACTGAAGGAAACCTCCGAAAGGCTGAACATAGCAGAGGAAGGTTGGGTAAGAGAATCGCGTCGAGCAAAGAAAGCGAAGATTGGGGAAACGTACTCTACACTTAACAAGGCAATGAATGAAATCCAAGATCGAGTTTTGAGGTACCCAATCCAGTTCGAAGGACTACCATTGTACATGATGGATCGCAGGACGATGTATCGCATCTTAGAAGAGGAGCGTAGCAAGGCTATTCAGCACCTTAACCGGCAGTGATATGATTTGCTTAATTATGTAAAAAACTTAATTAGTTTTTAGATGTAAATTCTGACGTGTTTATGAGCGAAAAGAATATTTGAATGTTTTAATCACGTGGATTCTTTATTCCGAGATAGTTGATGTAAATAGCGATTATGCTATCGTTTAATGTTAAAACTTTTGATTTGAATGAAAATATATCAAGTTGTTTGAGATGATGTGTTAAATGAATATGTTAAATTGTTAAGTAATGCCTTAACTATTTAGAGAAATAAATAAAGTTCTAATAAGCATTTATTTAACGAAAAAATGCCGCCAGGAGAAGACAACAACGCCACCCTACCTCGGGAAGAGTCAACCAATAATAACAATAATGCCAACGCTAATCCCGTTCAGCAGTTGGTGAACTTACTGACTGAAGCCATGAATAATCAACCGCAACCTCCACCAAACACAACGTTTAAAGACATCAAGGCGGTGGGACCGCCAGAGTTCAAAGGTTCCATGAACCCAATCGAGGCTCAAACGTGGGTTATGGAAATGGAGAAGGTTTTCGACATTGCTAGGCTTAGAGAAGACCAGAAGACCGCTTTTGCAACGTTTATGTTGAAGTCTGAGGCTAGCTATTGGTGGCAAGCAAACAAAGTGCGAGGAGGTGAAGGTATAATTACATGGAAGAGATTTAAAGAGATGTTTTTCGAAATGTATTTCCCAACTAATTCACAGAACCAGATGGAGGTTCAATTTCTAGAGTTGAAGCAGGGAAATATGAGTGTGCCTGACTATGCGGCTAAATTCAATGAATTGGCAAGGTTTGCCCCGTATCAAGTTCACACAGATGAGAGGAAGGCGAGACGGTTTGAGCAAGGACTAAAGCCTTGGGTGTACAGCAAGGTATCAATGTTTCAGCTAAACACGTTTGCTGGAGTACTGGAAAGGCCATCTTCGCTGAAGGAGGAAGCGATGCGGTGACCAAGTACAATCAAGATCAAAAGAAGAAGAAGAGTGACGGTGAAGGAAATAACAAGGTTAGTGGAAATGGCACAGGAGGTGGAAATTTCAATCAGAAGAAAAGGTGGAACGACAGCTCATCATCGGGGAATCAGCAAGGTAGTTAGAAGAAAAGAATCGAAGCATGCCCGACTTGCAGGAAAGCCCATCTGGGAGTTTTATGAAAGGAAAAAAGTGTGCTACAATTGTGGATGGAAGGCCACATAGCACCAAACCGTCCCAAACCCAAAGAAGGGTGCTTGTTTTACTTGTGGTTGAAGGACCATCTGGCAAGAGATTGTCCCAAGAAGGGATCGGGAGGGTCAGGAGGAAACCGGGGAAATAACAGTGGAAATGCCTTAACCATCACCGGACCAACCGCAACAAACCGACCGACCACCCGGACTTTCAATATGACGGTGCAGGATGCAATCCAGTCTCGTGATGTGGTGTCAGGTATCATTCCGATCAATGAAATTAATGCTTATGTTTTATTTGATTCGGGTGCTACTTGTTCCTTTATATCCGAAGACTTTGCTAATAGTTTAGATTTGCTTATGGATGAGTTGGAATATCCCATGAATATAGAAATTGCGAATAGGAGATAATTCTCATAAGTGCGTGTTTAAGAACCGTAGAGTGGATATTAAGGGTAATATCATGAGCGTAGATCTTATCCCTATTCGACTTGGGTAATTTGACGTTATTTTGGGAATGGACTGGTTATTCAATTACGGGGCTGTAATTGATTGCCAAAAGAAGTGTATTAACCTTATGACTCCATCAAAGGTTGTGTTTTATGGTAGCAAGTTGCTTGACAAGCGAGTTGTCGACGCGATGATGCGAGCGAAAGTTGTTAAGACAAGGCTGTGTAGGATACTTAGCTTACATAGTCGATAGTCGAAAAGAGAATCCGAAGGTAGAAGAAATACTGATTGTGAGGGACTTCGTCGACGTATTTCCAGACGATTTACCAGGACTTCCACCAGATAGAGAGGTAGATTTCGTCGATTTGGCGCGGCTTTAATCGCTCCATATCGAAGGCACCATATCGAATGGCACCAGTAGAGATGAAGGAATTAATGGTACAACTACAAGAATTGTTGGACAAGAAGTACATTCAACCAAGCGTATCGCCGTGGGGAGCATAGTGTTGCATAGTGTCTGCATAGTGTTTTGCATAGTAAAATCTTTTTATATAAAACAGAATACTTTTATAAAGCTATCTGTTTTATTAGACAATAATTAGAATATATTATATTTTATTATGCATAGTGCCTGCATAGTGTTTGCATAGTAAAATCTTTTATAAAGTTATTCGTTTTATTAGATTATAAATAGAATATATTATATTTTATTTTGCTTTAAATATGGATCGTCAGATTAAAGTAAATCAATCTCGACCGTTCATGAGTTAGTTACTATGCATTCTATTTTTCTATAAATAGAAGCTCATTCATTCATTATTTTCTTACAATTCACCAAACTCTAGAGAGATAAACTATAGAGAGAAAGAAGAAAGTATTCTGCTACTTCACTACTTATATATCCAGTACTCTTCTTCTTAAGGTAGGGAATATTATTTGTTGTACTCGTAAGGAGTGTTATTCTTTCTTATTCATGAAGAGAACTTCTGTTATTCCATTTCTTTATTGTTCTATTGGAATAACCTGTATACGCGGTCTACCCTATACTTGGTGACATTCTTCTATTATTCTGTTGGAACATCCTCATGCACGTGTTTTACACCCACCTAGTTCCGCTCTTTATTATTATTCCGTTGGAACATCCTCATGTGTGTTTTACACCTGACACGGTTCCGTCTTATTATTATTCATTGGAACATCACATGCATGTGTTTTACACCTACCTAGTTCCGCTTTTATTATTCTGTTGGAACATCCCAGCTTGCGTAAAATTTTGCACGACTGGTTCCGTTATTATTATTCTGTTGGAATAACCTGTCTATGCGAAGTACCGCATGCATGGTGATTTCTTTTGTTATTCCATTCTTTATTATACTCAGTTGGTTAAAGTTTAAACTTCTATACTCCATGAAATTAGTAGAATATCCTTGATATTTGCGCTTCATCCAGTATCTTTTCATGGAAATATTCTTCTGATCATTCTTGAATTTTACTCTACAAAAAACGATGTCATGTTGACAATTTGGGCGTTAATAATTTCGGATAAAATAATTCTTGAACTTGTTTTATTGAATTCTTATATCATTGTCATCATCCTCATGTTTATATTTTTGTTGAAAGTCATCTCATGGCTGTAGGTGCATAGATGGACTTAGTATGATTATGACCGAGGATTATTCGGTTGTAATCATGGCCGTAATGTTACAAATGATATGGTAAAAAGTTCTCATTGGCCGTAGTGCATTGATGGACGCTTGTTGGCATGATCATGACCATTAAGGAATACACAAATATTCTTGGCCGTAGTGCATGGATAATTGTGGTCGTGATACTAAAGAATATCCTTGGTCAGTAGTGCGGGGGTGATTCAATGATGTGGAATATTTATTAAAATTTGAGTCTCAAATGATAACAATGATGAAAAACCTTTTAAATCATAAAAGATAGTAGATTTTATTTTCTACTTGACTCTTTTAATGGATTACTTGTTCGATTCTTGCAGTTAAACTTGATGTCTATTATATTTTATCGGTTTAACATTGTTGGAGACTAATGATAATTTATTCTCGCATTATCTTAGTCATAATATTTCTTCTTGGGCTAGTTGAGCTCACCCTTTCTTTCACTTGTTCTCTTGAAAATGAGAATATAGGTTGGGACGAGTCGGGAATGAAGTGATGGTCCAGAGGATAGCATTAGTAGTCCTCACTATTCTGTGAAATAGTGTGATAATAATTGTAATGAAGACTCCTTTTGAGTTTGTATAATCTCTAGCAGATAATATTTGTATTCAAACTCACAGTTTATGTTTGTCGTATTGTACACGACAGTTGTATTAGTAAGTTGTATTTGAATTCTGTACCATGTATCTGACGACCCAAGATGGGTGATGTATACCTAATTTTGGGGGCGTCACATATTCTTTCTTTCTTATTCATGAAGAGAACTTCTGTTATTCCATTCATTATTATTCTGTTGGAATAACTTGTATACGCTGGAAACCCTATACTTAGTAAAATTCTTCTGTTATTCCATTCTTTATTATTCTGTTGGAATATCCTCGTCACATGCTTTTACGCGTTTTCTGTGGGACACGATTAAAATCTTTATTATTATTCCATTGGAATATCCTCACATGCATGCGTTTTCTGGCGGACTGGTTCCGCTCTTTATTAGTATTCGTTGAAATAACATGTACATGCTGATACCGCATGCATGGTGATTTCGTTGTTATTCCATTCTTTATTATTCATTGGAACATCCCGCTTGTGATTTTCACCACCGTTTAGTTAATTATTATTCTGTTGGAATAACCTTTATACATGAAAAGTAACGCATGCATGGTAATTTCTTTTGTTATTTCATTCTTTATTATACTCGGTTGGTTAAAGTTTTGACTTCTATACTCCATGAAATTAGTGGAATATCCTTGATATTTGCGCTTCATCCAGTATCTTTTCATGGAAATATTCTTCTGAGCATTCTTGAATTTTACTCTACAAAGAAGTATCATGTTGACAATTTGGACGTTATTAGTTCCTGGATAAATTAATTCTTGAATTTGTTTTATTGAATTATTGTGTCATTGTCATCATCCTCATGTTTATATTATGTTGAAAGTCATCTGGCACATAGTGCATAGATGGACTTGGTATGATTATGACCGTGGATTATTGATATAATCATGACCTTACAAATGATGTGGAAAAAGTCCTCATTGGCCCGTGGTGCATTGATGGACAGTTTTTTGTATGATTATGGCTATAGATTCTCTTTAGCCGTAGTGCAAAGATGAATTATTTTATGGCATGATCAGGACCGTTGATGAAAACATGATTATTCTTGGCCCATAGTGCATGGATAATTGTGGTCATGATACTAAAGAATATCCTTGGTCGTAGTGCAGGGGTGATTCGATGATGTGGATTATTTATTAAGCTGAGTCCCAGCGATAAAAGTGATGAAAAACCTTTTAAATCATAAAAGATAGTAAATTTTATTCTCTACTTGACTCTTTTAATGTATTGCTTGTTTCGCTGTAGTTAAACTTGATGTTTGTTATATTGTATCAGTTTAACATTATTTAAGGCTAATGATAATTTATTCTGCATTATCTTAGTCATAATATTTCTTACTGGGCTAGTTGAGCTCACCCTTTCTTTCACTGTTCTCTTCAGGAAATGAGAACGTAGCGGGGACTAGTCGAGGAACCGAGTGATGGTCCTAGATGGTGCATTAGTAGTCCTCACCATAATATGAAATAGTGTGATAATAAATGTAATGAGGACTCCATTGAGTTTGTATACTCTCTAGAGGACAGTATTTGTATTAAAACTTACAGCCTATGTTTTGTCGTATTTTACACGACTGTTGTATAATTAAGTTGTATTTGAATTCTGTACCATGTATCTGGCCACTCAAGATGGGTGATGTATACCTAATTTTGGGAGCGTCACACCAAGGATCTCTTTTAAGATAGATCCTCATTAAGAATTTCCAGAAGTTGTAATTTTCTGTGCCAAACAGCAAAGGAGGTCTATTGGTTGATTGACCTTCTTGATTGTTGTTCCCGAACTGTGTCATGTTAGAATCTTTTTCTACAAGTCACCTTTAAGACCAAGATAAGTAGAGCCAAGCTTTGATACCAAATGAAATTTAACTAGGCACACTTAGAAGGGGGGGTTGAATAAGTGTGGGAACAATCTATGACCAATTTTTAAACTTTAGATCAAGCTATTAACTTCAAGCTACTATTTTGATTAATTTAGTTTGCTGAATTAATATAGTCTACTGAAATCACTGAATATCCTGTTGAATTTATAAAATACTTAGTGTTGAAGAATTATCTTAATATAATGCAAATATTCAAATTTTAATTATTAAGATAATTAAATAACTTACGTGAAGAAATAAAGTAAAACAAGCAGTAAAATCAAAACCAAGAATTTTTACGTGGTTCAGCTATTACCCTCTATAATAATAGCCTAGTCCACGTCCAATACCAACTAGTATTGGAGATTCACTTTATTTATCTCTTTATAAATAAACACCGATTACAAAACAGATTCTTACAAAAAATTAATTAACAATTAATTCCTTTTGAGCACTCTTGCTCCTTGTGCACCTATGCACTCTTCAAGCACCTTTGCTTCCTTGAACCTGTTTGTAAATTTTTTCTCTAATCCACTAGGATTAAAACCTTTAGACTACACTTAGTCTAAAATAGAAATTCAATACAAATATAGAGGTTTATGATCAATGCAAGAATAATCAATTTAACAATTAAAGGCTCAATTATATGCAATGATCAATTATCACAAAATAAATAAACAATTAATTTCTTACCAAATACCAGCTCAAATAATATCAGAAAATTAATTATTTGGCTACTCAGATGTTGCACTTGATAAAATCAATTTGCTCGGAAGTAACAGTAATAAGTGCAAGAAATAATTTCGTGAGTTGTGTTTATTCATGTATGTCTTGCGGCTTTTTATAATCAAATAAAATTACCGTTGCACAAAGAGTCCAAGTATTTAACACTGTTATTTTGCCAATGAGATAAGCAACGAATAGAAGTTTTGTTGAGAAATAATCTCAACTACCTCTTCAGTTATAATAATAAAAACACGTTGGACTCTTTTTAAAATAAACCCACTAACCACTTTGACATAATCTTTCTTATCTCATAAAGTGGAGTGTAGCATCAAAAAGGTGGCGTGTGTCAATGAACCTTTTAGACTTCCTTCAACTTCCCAACACTCAAGGTATTATAGTTCCAAAGTATTTATAATCATTATCCTTGAAAAACCATACATGCATAATGATTTCCACTTGTACCAAAAATATTAGACAATCCAAGATATATCAATTAGCTTCTAGACATGCAAAACATATATCAAGTAATATACATTTAAAGTATTTAGAAAAACCTTTTTCAAAACTTTTTAAATCATTTTTCATTTAAGACATATAACAAAATGCAAATGATATGTCCTAGATACTTTAAATGAAAAAATCAATTATTATGCAATTGACCTTACATTTGGTTTTCCCTAGTAAAGAAAAAAATTTCACCCACTTGAAAATGTTCCTTATCATCAGATACCTGAAATGCCATAAAATAATTTAGCATACTAACAATTCATCATCAAAACTTAAGGATAAAATATGACTAGGTCAACATATGATCATACCAACAGTTGTCCATCAATGCGCTATGGGCCAATGAGGACTTTTACCACATCATTTGTAATATTACAGATCATGATTATACCGATATATAGTCATAATCATACCAATCAACAGTCCATCTATGCACTATGGGCCAAAGATGACTTTCATCATAATATGAACATGAGGATGATGACAATGATATAAGAATTCAATCAAACGAGATCAAGGATAAATATTAAATATTTATAATTCAATTTATCTAGAGTTTAAGAATATCCAAATTGTCAATATGATAACTGCTTTGTGGAGTAAAATTCAAGAATATTATTCACGTATCAAAAATAATTTCGACAGAAAAGAATCAATTTTTCGTCGTGAATAGTACCCGAGTGAATAGTACTTCGTGAATAGTGTCGTACGTATGAATATTACCGTACGTATGAATAGTGTCATACGTATGAATAGTGCCATATGTATGAGTTGTATCCATGAATAGTACTCTGGCATGAAAAGCTTAAACTTTAACAAAAATGTTCAAAAAAATATACTTGTGAAACGATACTAGATAAATCGCAAATTTCAAGGATATTCTACTAATTTTAAGGAGTATACAAGCAATACTTAAACAAAATGAGTGTAAAATTCAGAATCTGAAACGAAATAATATTACTCACATACTACAAAGTATGGAAGAAAATATTATTACTTACGAATATTGAACGAAAATAAAATTCCTTACGAATACGAAAAATAATATCGTAAGCGAATATGAAATAAATAATACCTCTTACCTCAAAAAGAGAGCAATTCTAACTGGTATAGCGGAGATATATTCTTAAAGAAAACTTATACTGTTTTCTACACTCAAAGTTTCCTTAAACTCTAAAAAAATACGCTCAATATTATAGAAGAAGAAATCTCTGATTCTGGTGTGATTTTCATTTCTAAACTGAGCATCCTATTTATAGGAGAATGGAAGAATACTATTTAGAAAATAAAATTACGGACTGTACAGTAAAACTTTCGAACGAAATAACTGGCAGAATTCTGAATTTTTTTTAACTAAAAGACAATTTGCACCCCAAACTTCACTTTCTATTTACTTTCGTACCCCAAATTTAAAAAGGTATCTAAGTACACCACAAACTTCATTATACGTAACAAAACGCACACTTTCTTCACTTAACCGGTCAAAAGTAATCGACTAAGGCTGTAACACAAGTTTGGAGTGCAAATTATCTTTTAGTCTTAAAAATTGACAAAAATAATTAATTTAAAATAATTAATTTTAAATAAAATAATTAATTTTAAAAATAAAATATTTAATTTTAAAATAATAAATTAAAATAAATATTTGGAATTCATGATTAATCATTAACTTTTAAAATAATTATTTTATTTTTATTTTTAAAATTAATTATTAATCATTCTCGTTAAAAAAGCATTAACTTGTAAAAAAAAATTGCCACATAAAAAAATTTTTGTTATTGTTTTTCAAAACAAAATTTGTAAAAATAGAATTTTTTTTAAAACCTGAATTTTCAAAAATGTAATTTTATTTTACAAGTTAAAAAAAATTATGTTTTTGTTTTAATGTAAATTTTTTAAGGCGACATTTTTAAAATAGCATTTTGTAAAAATGTAATTTTTTTAAAACAATATTCTTTAAAATAGAATTTTTTTAAAAATAGATTTTTTTTTGTGAAAACATAATTTTTTAATTTTTTTTGGTAAAAACATAATTTTTGAAAAAAAAAAAAATTTCTCTAAAAACAGAATTTAAATTCTGTTTTTGTTTTTAAAACAAATTTTTTTTTTAATGTAATTTTATTTTACAAGTTTTTAAAAATTCTGTTTTTAACACAATTTTGTAAAAAAATTGTATTTTATAATTTTGTAAAACACAATTTTATTTTACAATTTTTGTAAAAGCCAATTTTTTAAAAAAAAATTGTATTTTACAGTTTTGTAAACACAATTTTACAATTTTGTAAAACACAATTTTATTTTACAATTTTTGTAAAAACAGAATTTTTTTTTTCTGTAAAAACAAAATTTTTACAAATAAAATCCTATTTTACAATTCTGTTTTTAAAATTTCTGTTTTCAAAAAATATTGTTTTAAAATTTTTTAATTATTAATCATTAATTCCAAATATTTATTTTAATTTTATTATTTTAATTATTTTATTTTCAAGTTAATTATTTTACTTAAAATTAATTATTTTTGTCAATTTTTAAGACTAAAAGACAATTTACACCCCAAACTTGTGTTACAGCCTTAGCAGGTCACTTTAGACCGGTTAAGTGAAGAAAATGTGGATTTTGTTACGTATAATGAAGTTTGGGGTGTACTTAGACATCTTTTTAAATTTGGAGTGCAAAAGTAAATAGAAAATAAGATTTGGGGTGCAAATTATCTTTTAGTCTTTTTTTTTATTTACTATACAACATTATGCAGTACTATGCAAATAATAAATTATAATATATTCTATTTTACATAAAAAACAAAACTTATATAATATATATATAATAATAATAATTCTCCCTCCATGACTATATGTCTGTCTAATCCTAAGACAAAGGGTTGAGAAACTCAACGACACTATTATTAAACAAATTGGTCCCATGTTCTCATCCTCATTTTAAAGATTCTGTTAATTTTTGAATTAACACAGTAAAAATGTGATTTGACTACAATTAACAACAACTGATATGTATTTCCCTTCTGCACTTCCCATTCAATCTTCTCTTTCTTAGGGGGGGGGCACTTCTCTGCTTCTTACTTCCAAATATTCATAGCGTAAGGACTACTGAATAGATGATTCAGAGCCTTGATGCTTGTTCTGAATAGAATGCAATTTTCTTCATAAATTTTCCCTGCCAATTGAGTTCTCTCGTAACTAATCGATATAAATTTTCTTTATTGTGCATGTTTAAGTTTGTTGTTTGGTGATTCGGCGAGCATAAATTTTTTGACATTAACAGTAGCCGGTATAGATGTGTCCGAATTTAAGTTAAAAAAAATACCCCTTCCATTTTATATGCACAATTTATGTTCGAGTGTGATAGAAGTTTCCAGTTTCAAAGTATAATATTTGTTTACACCCTCATTGCATAATGAAGAAATGTTAAAGGATAGTAAATTTATCTTATGGAATTCATATATATATATATATATATATGAAATGGATTAAACAATCCTATAAGTTTGTTTGAAATTAAAGTTGATTTTATTTTTTTTATTTTGTTTTTCAATTGTGATATGAAATGGATTAAACAATCCTATAACTCTTTTGTTTTTGTATGTGTGTGTGTGTGTGTGTGTTTGGTCAGATATGCAGTTCAAAAATTATGACAACTAATGGTTTAACATAGTGTACAGTCTGAACCGGATCCTCAAGATTACTTGAGACTAACCATTCGTATCTATGAACGATGAATTCTAATTATTCATTCTATTTGAGTAAGGTAAAAAAATGTTTAACTCTTTGTTCTTTCTAAGAAAGTTAAAATATAAATATTATTTTAGTTCCCTCCGATATTTGAAGTTATATATCAACGTTTAAGTGTTTCATCAAAGTCGTAAATCCCAAATAGAATATATAAATATAAGCACAACAATCATGCAAAATTAATGCTCCAGGATTAGTACCAACTCTATGACCGTTTCTTCCATTTTCCATTAATTATAAGTAGTACGATACATTCCAAAAGTACCATTATCACAACATATTATTTATTCAAAATTAAGACTGAGCAAAAAATAGATATAATTGAATTGAATCGAATTTTTTAAACCAAAATTTATTGATAATTCGGTTATATCCGAATTCTTATTTGGTATTCGGGTCCGATTATTAAAATCATTATATTCGGTTACCCGAATAACCGAACATATTTATTAAAAAAAAAGAATTTAATATTTGTATGATGGGCTTGATAAGTCAAATAAACAGATCTAATCTTTTGGAGAAAAAAGGAAGCATATCTCATCTTCCATCTCAGTTCCTCTCTACTCCAGCACCTTCGCCCCAAATGATTATTCTCCTTTTCACAATAAACCCCAATAACTCACCCCTCTCGATCTCTCATCTCTCCTCCGGCACCTTCATCCCTTCCTTCTCTTCTTCGGTTCCTCTCGCTTTCTCTCTCTACTAATCACAAGCATCGAACTCTCAGATCACAGATTTCACCACTAGTATCTCCCGATTTCAGCATATCGATGATGAAGGCTTATAATTTCCACCGGAACCATCGCTTCGATAAATCCACTCTCGTCTCTCGCAGTATGGACAAGCGATGGATTTGGATCGAGGACTCAACGTGGGTAAAAATCATAGATATGTTCTTGGTCCCTTTTCTTATTTTTTTTTGTTTTAAACAGGCTCTCTCTGTAGAGACGGTGTCTGGAATTGGATTTGCTTGTAATGTTGTTGTGTTTTCTGTTCAAAGTTTGTTACTAAAGATGTATGAAACCATGAATTAAATGGCTTCTAATTTTCAGTCATCATCTGTGCCCAGAAGAAGTTGCTCTTCTTTGTTAAAGTTTTGGTGTAGAAATATCCTTCTGTATCTAATTAATTGTTTGTATCCCAGCCCAGATTTTGTTACTTGCTTTTGCTTTTGTGGAATTATTTTTTGGTGTTATTTTTTATAGCAGTGTTCGGTTATTACCCGAAATACCGAATTTATAATTCGGTATTCGGTTATTACCAAAATTTGGTTATTAGTTCGGATATTGAAAATAGGAATATTTCAGTATTCGATTATAACCGAATAGCATTTTCGATTATGTTATAACCGAATGATCAGTCCTATTCAAAATTAAACATCAACATCAAACCCAATTCGGACAAAGGGACTGTTTGTTTAGAACTGAATACATTTGAATAGCTGAATCAATCAGTCATTAAGTGTGTTTGTTTTGGAAAAAAAAATCGTCTGAATAGCTGAATCGGTAAGATGATTGAGTTCAATGTCTAAGTCAGATTTTTTTAACTGAATGGTTGAATGAAGAGCTGAATAAAGTAAAATAAATAAATAAAAAGTATTAACTATTATATCAAGTAATATTAAATAAATTTACAACTTTTAAATTTTTTTTCAGATGGGTAAAATAATAAAATTCTGTAATCCAGATCGAGTTCATTCAGTTTTTATCAAACACTCCTAAATTGGACATCCAAATCTGAACATTAAGAGATAAGACATGTTTACAATACATTCAGATCAGATCGGATAGGAAAATAATACGGGATAACAGCCATCCGCGAAAAACAAAACATAAACTCCGGCATAAAAAAACCCTGCAGTTCAGATTCTGACGGCAACAAGCATAGAGAATCAGCTCAGAAAAATAATTTTTGCTTAGACCCAACAGAGCAAAACTCCAATTTGAACTCCAAAGAGAGATCAGACCCACACCCCCAACCTTACACAAACACCAGCTCAAACCGGAAAAAACCAGATCCAAAAACAGAACCCCTACTGTGGATGAGTGGGCCAATTTTTTCAACTTATAAAAATTAAAAGATGAAAGAGAAAAGAATACTCTTAATCATGAGTTATAGCTTCTCTTTTTTTGAAATATGGTTATAATTCTTTTGATTCTTATACTATTAAATGACAATATCTTTAATCTTTTCTAATGCAATCGATAGTATTATCAAAACTAGCAACTTGTTGAAAATTAAAATAAATAAATAAAATTTAAATAATTAAATAGAGAGATAAAAAATTAAATTAAAAAGAACAAAATTGCAATAAATCCTAAAATCCAAGAAGAAAAAAAAAAAAAAGGGTCAAGCGTGAAAAATTCTCTTTCTCCTAGCTCAATTTCTTCTCTTTATTTAATTCTAATCAAATCTTAAAATTTAAAATAATTTTATGGTTGAAAAGGTCTCCAAAAAATTTTTAAAATAAGAGGCATTATGGATATATTTTGATGTATTTAAAAGGTCAAAAGTTGCAACCAAAGCTTTTCATATTAAATGAGGTTTTAGTTCTAATTTTAGTTATTTTAACTATATAAAAAGATATCAAAAATTGTACTTATTTTAAAAATGTTAACGAGAACTTTTTAACTACTTGAATTTGTAACAAAAAAGTTAATTTAAAAAACAGAAAAAATAGCTAATCTACACATGAGTTAGCTCTCATTTTGGATTAAAGTCAAAATCACGTGTTTAATTTTTATATAATTATTCATAAATAATTTAAAATAAAGGATTAATAACTAAGAATAGTGGGTTATTGGGAGGCCCGCTCAAGTGAGTTCTGCAAAAGTAAGCAGCGTCAACACTTGGCCAGCCTATAACCCCTCCATAAATTCTTGCGCTCATTTACAATGAGTGGCGCGGCGATCGGCTCTCACCGCTCGCTTTGTTTTCCTTACTCATTAGTTTAAGGCAATTTTTCTCCACCCCGCCTCCTCTTCATTTATACCACCACCTTCAAATAACCAATTTGCTTACTTTCGATGTGGGACTTTCTCTTATCTTTTTCCCCAATTTGCCAACAATACTCGAGTCTTGAGTTATAGTTGTGGACAACATGTTCCCTTCCCTTTTGAATATTTATGTCTAAGCTATAACCATCAACATTGATTAATTCTCCACAGGTACATGTGAAAACGTGGGTAACAAAAGATACAGAGTGTTGCAACACTTGATTCGCCTTGCAGTTAACTCTGCATGCTCTGGTCTGTGACTGTATCCATAATCAAGATGAACAAATGCACACTCTATCTCGGGTAAAACCTCTGGTTACATATAGAAATTGCCTCAAGTTAGGAACTTCTAGGCAGTCAATAATCCAAAAATTAATTAGAAACTAGTCAGTCACCAACACAAATGTTAGCTTACATCCCAAAGATGAAATCACCAATAGTCTTGACATGAGCACACACCATTTTGAAAACGGTGGAAGCGGTTAATGTCACCAACAACTATCTCCTAATTAGTGATGTCTGATATGAGCTTCATATATTCATGACAATCTTCACACGTACAAACATTCTAAGTAGCATGCTCATTTATGAAGTCGGGTTATTTTGACAATGTCTTTGTAGAGCATACTTTAATAATTTGATTTTTGTGAAAATATAAAAATATTCCCTCCATTCCACAAAAGGGAATGGAGTCCCATTTACAATATTACAAAGATTAAGGATAGATTTTTGTTTTATGTTTACTCCTAAATTTACGAATGCTTAGTTTAGTAGTGGTGACATGATAATAAAAGGGAATTGTTAAATCCACACTACTTTTTGTTATTTCCACAACAAAAGTGTCGTTGTAGATGTATAGCGACGGGTCTATAGCGACACTTTTGTTGTGGAAATAACATTTTTTAGTGTGGATTTAACAATTTTCTAATAAAATTATGATGATAAACTTGAGAATATTGTGTTATATTATAATTGAGTGGATCCTTAAAATTGATATTGTTGAACAAGGAGATAGATTGGAGGTAAGAATGATGTATTCTGGTTTGTTTCTTTAACCTCGTTGAATGATTTGGAATGGGTATTTATGATTAAGAATAATTATCCCAAAAATAAAAGACTGAGTGATAATTAATATGCCGATGTAATAGGTAAGTCCTGAAAATATGTTATTTAAAACGAGGATGTGTTGCATCGTAGGTTTTCTTATTAGAAATCTTTAATGCTTTTCTGATGCTAAATTTAGGTACAATATCTGTTCTTGAATTCTCACTTCCCATTTTTCTTTTGTTCAGATTATCGAATATGACTCCGAAGGACATTGCAATTCAGAATGCAAAACAATTTGTATTCCAAAACAACCATTATGTACAACCTGGTTAATGTTCATGACATGAAAAATTATGGTATCATCATAAAAATATGGGTAAAGTTCAGATAACCACTTGGGGTTTGGGCGTTTTTCCACTTAACCACATGTAGTCAGTAAAACTACATTTAAACTCCCGACTTTTTGAGTTAAAGTGAAAACGTCATCTTTTCCATCCAACTTAACCGTGCGTGTATGTCAGACGCCAAAAGCGCGTGAGAATGGACTATAACAGTCAAAAAAGACTGATAAATGTCTGAAATACCCCCTTCTTCCTCAAACCACAATCCTCTCTCTCATTTCTCACTCCTCAAACCACAATTCTCAATTCAAACTTCTTTAACTATTCTACAATATGATTGTCAAGACGATTTAAGTAGGAACAAATTTCATAACACATAGCTACTTTAAAAAACAGTTCCTGAAAGCTTGGATTAACTGTCAATCTATATATAAAAAATAACCAAAAGGTAGCTAATACAAGAAGGAAAAAGAAAAATTGGTATGTTGCGAGATAAAAGAATTAAGTACTTGATCCAATCGGACACAAGAAGACATACTAAATCACAAAAGACTCTTCCTTTGTATTCATATCTCTTGATGCCATAGCCAACTCAATCCCAAAGAAACAACAACAACACCCTTAATATCCCGATTGGGAATTGACCCAAAATCCTCACAAATGAATTCCCGAAACCAACCCCAACACCAATTTCCCTACCCCAAAAACACCACGGATGCACCACTCCTACCACCATTAAACCCAGATTGCCCAGCAATCCTCCTCACTGCGTGGCACACTGGCATGGCCCCAAACCAACACCCAACTAAATTCATAACTCCAACACTCACCGAAACTTTGGTCATAGAAACTTCCCGGTCGGAAAACAAATCGATGCACAATTTACAAACAAAGAATCACCGAATTCATGATCGATAAAGGAATTTGAGGAATGGCAACTTTGACAAACCCAATTTTCAATCTTGCATCACCCAAATCACCGCACCCAGTTGATAAAGTAAGGAAACAAAGAGAGGAAATTATGAGAATTAGTCAGTCAGTAGAGCCCGAGACTAGGGCACTTTGATTTGTTAGAGGAGGTGGTAGCGATACATATCTTGCCATGGCGATTTGGGAGAGAGAGAGGATTCTTGAGAGGCAACATGTTAAATTGAGTAGCCCCTGTCTTTTCTATATATACACGCCTGCTTTTTGGTAGGATCATTCGTCGCGTTTCAATATATATATATATGGAGGGTAATTAAGTCTTTAGCCAACTCAAGTAACGGAGTTAAGACGGAAAGCATTTATTCACTTCAACTCAAAAAGTCAGGAGTTTAAATGTAGCTTTACTGACTACAGGTGGTTATGTAGGAAAGCGCCCAAACCCCAGGTGATTATCTGAAATTTACCCTAAAAATATTACCCTAGAGCATTGAACATTGATCAAGGTATAATGTAGACAAGGCTGAGTAATTAATTGTTTACTAAAAAGTTTTTGAATTTCATCAAAAACATAATTTACAATCTGAGGATGTTCATGACATCTACAAAATTGATCTCATATCCTATATAAATACAGGAGTGTAGTTAAAATTTACAATGACAAATAAATAAAAGCTTTTACCAGTAATCCCCACAAGAGCATTTACCATCTCTAAAATGATGGAACTGCTTGTATGATTTTTATGGCATTGTGACAATCACCACATATCCTCAAGTTCTTGATGATCCTAAGAGTTGTCCTTGCTGGAGTACTAATCAAACCATACGCAATAGCCAAACGCTCACTATGATACATCAAGGCCTGTTCTTTAGCCAATGTCATGAAGCACACATCTCGTGTCCGGCACATAACCAGCTTCTCTCATCTGCCCATTTAAGCCTTTTATTTTCTCATAAGCACCGATATTCACTAACCCTATTCTTCCCTTCAAGCATATTCAACGGTGAATGCTTCTTTTGCCAGAGGCATAGGGAGTTTATCAGCTATTTCCGTAGATGGATCCAAAGAGACCAACAATTCCTTAGCACGATCTTCAAGCTCAATATCTCCATGCATTCGGGAAAGATTAACCAAAGCCTCCCAAATTTCAGCTGTGGGCTCAATTGGCATATTCTCTACAAACTCCATGGCTTCATTCAAATGACCAGATCTTCCAAGAACATCAACCACACCTAGATAATGCTCATTCCCAGGAACAATTCCATAATCATTCTTCATAGACACAAAATCTAATAAACCTTCTTCGACAGCTTCTGCACTAGCACAAGCCAATAAAACTACAACAAAGGTATCCACATTGGGCCGCAAACTAACCTTCTTCATTTTCTCAAACAACAGCAACCCATCATCACCCTGCCCATTATTTGCATACCCATATATCATCAAATGCCATAACCACATATTTCTCTCGCGCATTCTATCAAATATTCGGCGGGCATCTCGCATACTCCCGCATTTCCATACATTTCAATCAATTTATGGCTCATTTCAACATCACCGTTAAAAGGTGATCGAATCAAGAACTGATGGACCTTCTTCCCCAGTTCAACCGACTTGGAATTCTTACATGAATCCAAGAGCATTTCGAAAGTAGGGCGATCAGCACTAACACCTTGAGACATGAGTTCAAGGGATTCTGTAATTTTACCTTCACTGCACAAACTCATCAAATCGACATTGGGTGGAGGGCTCTCGGGGTTTAAGGTAGGAGGGAGAATTTCATCTGGGGCTTTAGGTCTCCGTTTGATATTGGGTTTAGAGAGGCTATTGTTGCGGCGAGGGATTCTGGGGCTAGTTTTGTTTGGGAGTGCTGCGAAAATGCATAGAAGTTTGAAAGAGCGAGGATTTGTGGGTATGAAGGAAGACTGTGGGAGTATTGGGATTCGAGGTTCAAAATGAGCAGGAGAGAGAATTGAGATTCCAGCTCTTGTATTGATGCCAAAGATGCCATTGCTGAGTTATTGAGTTTGAGCACTGGTGTTGGCTAAAGTAGATGAATTAATATCTTTACAAGGGCTAGAGAGAAGAAGTAAAAATATCAAGCATCTCCAACCGTTTCAAAAATTATATTCAACAGCCTCTTTATTTTCGGTCTTCAAATCTGAACCTAGTTCTACTCTTCAAATCTGCAACCTCATTCCCTATCTTCATTCTCTATCTTCAAATTTATAATTAAAGGCTAAAAACATTTATTATATTTAATGGGTTTAATATATAACTAATTAAATTGATGAGACTAATAAAACACAAAATATAAAAATAACAAATAATAATCTTCAAATTATCGCTTAAATCAACAAACTTAGAGTTTTTTTGATACTACCGTTGGAGATGTTCTTAGACAAACATCTTTTTTGATTTTTATTATTATTATTTATTTTGTGTTTTTTTTGTTTTTTATTCTTTTTAGATTTAGATTTTCACAAGAATGTATGTAACATGATGCTAAAAACGTTTCAAAACATTCTAAACTAGTTAAAAAAGAGTACAAAATACTGTATTTGTTGCTCTTAAAGCTTGAATAAAAATTAGACTCAAATACAAATTGCACCTATATTTTATATAGAAATTATTAAATCCACAACAAAAAATATTATTTTCACAACAAAAGTGTTACTATAGATTTTATAGTGACGGTTTTCATCGCCGCTTTACATCTACAACGACACTTTTATTATAAAAATAACAAAAAATATTGCAGAATTAACTACATTTAACGTGTCTAGTTGCACTCCAAACATCATTTTTAAGACAATTGTCACCTTCCCAACTTTTAACCGGACAAAAACAACCGAAATAGTCGGTTACTTAACTTTTTTAAGGACAAAATGGGTAAATCATTAAAATATTACAAAATTACATTAAAATTATTAAAACCTCTTACCTAACATTGACCATGACAATCTCTCTCTCTCTCTCTTCTAACTTTTTAATGGATTTGCTAATAAAATTTTAAGTAAACCTTGTATTTTTAGAAATGGGTCCCAAATTATTTGTTTTGTTTCTTAAGAGCACTTGGACTTTGTTTTGTTGGTTCTTTAAGGTTATGTTTGTAAATCAAATGATGGAATAGCATAAAAATATTAGTTTTTGTTCATGTTTTGTTGCAAAGAATTTCTTTAGGCTTGATTTTCACCAAAAAATGTGAAAAGAATGATAAATGATGAGATCTTAATCGATGGTCATGACTTAATAAGTGAAGTTAATACTGAACTAAAGCCAAGGTAAGACTCTTCGAGCTACTAGCTTTAACACCATACAATTATACAGAGGCATATGATGTCAGTACGTAATATCATTTACACTAGATAATATAGTCAGACCACTCAGAGATGAAAGACGTATGATCCATAGATTCCCCTGGCACGTCCTCATGTTGTGATGGCCGATCCTTCCCTTCCACCAGCTTCGCTGGATTCCCCACTGCTGTTGTTCTCGGCGACACATCAATAAGAACCACTGACCCAGCACCTATCTTTGCCCCCTCCCCGATTTTCACGTCACATGATGGAGGATTGATACATTGTTACCAATGACAGCAGTCTCGCCAACAACAACTCCAGTAGGTGATCAAACAATATGCCCTTTCCGATTTTGGCAGGTTGGGTGTATATCAACAGCAAAGACATCAGAGATTCGAGATTGGAGTGCGAGGGCAAGTGGTCGTCGAGACTGAGTCCAGAGCTTGTGTGCTACTCAGTGTACCTGATTCCAAAACATCATCTTATTAGTCCAAACTCTTCAATCATAAACAGCTAGACAATCTCTTTAATACAAGAGAGAAGCTGTACCAATTCTTGCCACTATACTATGCTCCCTTATTTTCTCCTTCTCTTCTATGCTTAAAATTTTTACTCAGATAATTATAAAATACAATTTCAAAACGTAATTAAAACCACTTTTGATTTGATAAAGCTTGTTAATGCAGCCCAAGCCAAAGCATTTCCTCTTCAGAAAAGAGAAGATAAACTTCCCTACAGTTTCTAAAGATTAATAAATGGTTTACTACATTATACATAGAAGTTAGTTAGAGCATTTTTTTTCTAATAATTTCTCTAATGCTCTATAGTCTATACTACAATAGATAGTATTAATTTGTCCATGGTCTCGAATACTTAAAGTCAGATGATTCGAATGAATATGAACATCTAAAAACTGTTGTTTAGTGCACACACAATGAATTCAAATTTGGCAAATATTTTAAAAAAAAAATTATAGCACTTTCTACTTCTTCCGTCTAGATGCCATATATCAAACACTTGCACTAGCATCCTATCACAAGTTTGAAAAAAAAGGACAAATTTAAAGATATCTCTCCACCAAACAGAGAAAAGTCATATTTCTCCCTCCTTATTTTTCCTTTCTCTCTTTCCCTCCTCTTCTATACCCTTCTCCCTGCACCATTGCAGGATTCATTGTGTGTGCACTCAGTAGCTTTTTTCCTAAAAAGGCAAACTCAAATATGTGTGAAAACAGTAGTTGTAATTCGGTCCAAATTTTAGTGCGATAAAATGAAAGTTAAAAAAGAAAAAACAAGCTATGATACATTATATTTCATAATATTACTACATTTTTTATACAAGTGACACTACGGAATTGGAAATGGCAACCATTGTAAGAAATAAGAATTTGCCTTTTTCTCGAGACTTACCAGCAGTATAGATAGAGAAAAAAAAGTCGAGAGTAGGTGTAATCCCTATCTCCTGACAGAGAGCGATGAAGGCGAGAATGTGAATGTAAGAGTTAGGGACTAATTGGGCAAATCCAACGCTCACAAACCCTAAAAGGGTGACGAGGAAAGCGTGAAGGGGAAATCGAATTCCTTTCTCCAAAAGAGTGAGAGGTATGACAGTCCAGCCTTCGGGACATTTTGACTTATTCAAGTCAATTGAGACATTTTCAAATTCTAAACAAGCTACAACATTTTAAATATATCGTTACAAGGTAGAGCACTATATAATGAACATGCACAAACCTTCTCCAACTTGGACGGACTCCAGTTCCGAAAATTCTCTAACCTCAATTAGTTATAGGAAGTAAAGCTCCTGCTCACAGTCTTTGGGCTTTCATGAACTTTTTTTTTTTGATCGGCTTTCATGAACTTGCATCCTCCAACAATTACATCAATTCTGAACATAAGATGGAAAGATCTCCCACAATGTCCTGCATAGGAAAGAAACCTCTTTATCCACATGCCTTTAGTGCTGCCAACACCTTTGATTGCCCCAAAAGTTAATGAAAAAACTTAACTGCTAAAAACCTCTACACAAAAACTAATCGAGAAGAGGTAGCACATATGTTGACTCAGTGCAAGCACCAACTTTTGATACCCTATCAACCCTCTTGCCTTGATGCTGCCAACACCATTTACTACCTTTACCTGGTTTCCTTCTGCAAAAGGAACCATCAAGTGTCCTTGACCCACAAGTAAAAGAGTCTTCATTAATGCAGGGTACATTTTCCATCATACCAAGTCCCCCGCAGATACCATAATCCTTGTTGACACTGATCCGCTCTGTGAAATCTGAGGACTGCGGTTTACCAGTTCCAGAGAAGAGCAACTCACTACTATCACGAAGACTGCTGGGTTCCAGACTTGGAACATCCACACAGTGTTTTTTCTCTTCTTTAACTGGCTTAGAAATGGATCCATGATTCTTCCTTCCTTTATGCTCCTCACACCTTTTCCTTCCTCTTACTGGTTTCCTTGTACAAAGAGAGCCATCATCCAAAGCAATTCCACAAGTAGAAGATAAGTCCTCATTAACAGGACATTTACCTGGTTCAAGCTTCAGACTACCCGGGTCACTAGCAAAAACGGGAATTCTTCCTGTATAAATCATTTGTGAGTTCACTTTCAACTTCAAGGTGGAGCCATTGACTTTCATCCCTTTGTGCTCGCTACACCTCTTTCTCCCCTCAACTGGAGGCCTTATACAAACAGATCCTTGACCTAACGCCACGCCACATATATTCTTACTACTGTCCTCGTTAACATCACACCTAACTGAAGCTAATATTGGCCGAGATTTGCCAAATTTGAAAATTCGAGAAAAGATACTATTGCTCTCCTGATTAGAGTAGAAACTGGACTCATTCTCACAAGTTTTGATTCTGAGACCCATTTTTCTCTGACAGTAAATTTGAAGCTTCCTAACAATAGGATGAGACCAAGCACTTGAAGTATAGCAATCAAGTTTTTGGTGTATGTCATTAGGGCGGCGTGTGCCATTACTGCCTCTGTTCCATGCATAATCAAAAGCGTCAAGCAGTCGAGCTTCCATTTCCTCAGCATCCTTCTTACTTTTCATCTGCTCAAGGTAGAACAAAGGGGAGAAAATGTTTGTGAACTTAAAAGAGTAATAGGTGATGTCTTTTACAACCCTGCTTATGCACATACATTATCCAAAAATCAGGGATGCACACAACAAGACAACGAAGCATATATAGTTTTTTAACTTCTACATGTCTACATTGATTTTCTTATAGTCATTATGTGTGTATATCATGTGCAATTATATGTGAAGTAGACACTAAACCCCTCAGACAGCTTGCTAAACCTACACTTAATCGAAACAACTGTATTCCATTACCCTTTTAATAGCTCATTAATGGGCTCCTCAAATCACGTTATCTGTATCCTTGATCTAAAGAGATGATAGAATCTTCATCGAAATGATTACTTATATTTTAGGCATGTGGCATGAAAAAATGATAGGCCTACATGCATTGAAGAATCACAACAAATTAGAGTAGAAAACACAAGTAAAACATTATTAATGGTGCCTTTCAAGTTTTAACTATTTCAATAATCCACACTGGTTCCCAATGATAAATACTATCACTATGACTCTATGCATAAAGAAATCCTTGATCCGGAGGGAGTAAATGTAGCAGTCAAACTGCCAAGCTTTCACATTCGAGAGGCTTCCAATAGCCCCAACCAACCTTGAGAAATATTTGACATTGGTTGGAGGCAGAAAACAATACAGACTTAATAAGAAACATCATCATTAATCTATGATCTGGTAAATTTTGTTGTTCCAAATATCTACCTAACATATTGTATAAATTAGTTGAAGCAAAAAAAATACATAGCAACTGGAAAACCACGTTCATTGGTCCAAGTAATTACAAAAGGAAAAGAAATAGATATACTTACAGGTGCCCATCTGTACACGATAGGAAATCCCCTTGAGAATATTTCGTTAAACAATCCTTGCCCTCGGCTGTCACTCAACTCACTATTTGGGAATCCATTTTCCAAATGAGCACCTTCACGACCATAACGCTGAAGTCTAGTTCTAACATTGTTAGCTTGTCCAAGGTAAACAGGAATTATGAAGTTGCTCTTCAGCTTGTCAAACTCTCGCCCAGTCTGCGGGCATGATACAGCTATGCCAAGCTCATAAAGTCCTGGACAAGAAGAACAATTTGGGAGATTTTGAGTCTTGTATTTCTCTGCTCCGTCCTTGTTCAGTAAATGGTCCTCCCAATCAGAAGGCCCAATGAGAATCTGAAAAGAAATATGTGAAATCACTTAAATGTATCCAAAGTTAAAAACATTAACTAAAGAAAAACACACCAGAAGGAGAGCTTTGTCCCAAGACTCCAAATTACTTCTATTCCACAGAGGCATTCAAAGCTCTAAATAACACAGAATTTTTTGTTGTTGACCAGTTTTAAAGATTTGTTATTTACACTGATTAACACTTGTTCAGAATGTCTTCCCTATTCTAAAGACACTTTGTGTAAAAGTTTTCGTTATGCTCACTATTTAAATAAGAAACACATTCTTCATACAGTACCATTAAAATTCCAGCAGAGGGGATTGTCAGTCAAACAAGTGCTATCAATATCCTACGATACATGATATACATCCTACAAAACAATACCAAACATATAT
Organism: Panax quinquefolius; assembly: GCA_020205615.1. Lineage (NCBI taxonomy): Eukaryota > Viridiplantae > Streptophyta > Magnoliopsida > Apiales > Araliaceae > Panax > Panax quinquefolius. The sequence goes on from CM035167.1 coordinate 130,210,667, forward strand.
GTATCTTACGATACGATGACATCTCACATTATACATCACCGTATACTACGATACACAGTTCAAGACTAAAAAGTACAACCAATGACTAGCGTTTAAAAATCCACATTCTCTGTTTTCTTTAAGCAACTAAAGAATAAATTTTGCATTTATTAGTAAGTAGCAAGTGTTTAGAAGTTGAAATATGATTTTATACATTAAACACTTCAATCTTTAATTTCGAAGCTACTAAATAGGATTTGGACACTGAAATGTCTCATTATTTGTTATATGCTGTATAATGGTTCGTTTCGATAGAAGATTTAAGTACATTTTGTAAGAACGCGTTTAATCTCTGACCTACGCTGAAGGTAACAACTTATCCTAAGCAACCAGAACATATCCCAATCTATCTTACGTACCAAAAACCACCAGCAGTTGCAACAATTGGGTAATGGGTACTGATCTGAACAGTTTTAACCTAATAAAGCAAGACACATTGTGCTTAAACTAAAAATCAACCAAAGATAGCAATAATACTAATAACAGTAAACCCAAGAACATGTGCTCATTTCAAGTCAATTAAAAACTGATATTGCTATAATAACTAAGACCACTCTTTCATCAGAACTTTCACAGATAACATTTCAATTCAATTTAAATGATATGCAGATAGTCAGATAGATAGTAAACTTAATAGATATATACATTAATACATATATACATATAAAATGGGTGTGTTTAGGAGAGAGAAAGAGGAAGGGAATAATACCTTCTATTAACGCCAGGATCTTCTGCCACGTTCCAATCACGTAAGACGCCCTGATCCTGCACAGTAAACACGATAAGACACCAAAAGCTTGACGGCGGGTCCGTCGGGGGATAGCTCAGGCGTGAGAGTCAGTATACGTGTTCACAAGGTTAACCAATGGAGGAATGTAATGTCTAGTGTATTGAGAGAGATAATAATTCTCTGTGTATGAGATTATGAATGAAGACGTACCTGCTTGTGAAGACCTCCTTGCTATGATATACTACAGGACCTGGTTTACCGTGCCACTAACCTTCCTGACACCTGTTAATCCCATCCCCTCTGTCCACCGCCACTGTCCAATCCTTATTAATGCCATGTAAGATATCAGTCGGCCATATCTTTGTCATCATCACCGGTCAAAGATGTAGATACTTAAATATATGATGGGTCGACCCACTGATTTGGTCCGATATTAGAAGGACTTAACAAAGATAATAAAGTGACTAGATCCAATAATGTCAACACCCAATAGTGAAGACCCAATGGACTAACTGAATATGTAGGCCCAATCCATTCGGCCCAATAGGAGAAATATCACGACTCAACATTGCCCCCTAGTTTTTTATTAAACAGGAGGTTTAATAGGAAACTATAAATGGCATCGGTTCAGGACAAAAGGAATTAATATAAGACCAATGAAGGCCCAAAATACGGCTTACAAGCCCATCGGTGAACATCATCAATGGCAACATAAATTAAGATTGAAGTCCATTTAAAGAGCCCGCTCAAATAGAACATACAACAACAAATATTTCACCGCCTCTCGAACAACCCAAACCTTCGCCACAAAAAACCATTCTCTTACGAATCTAGGCTCGAAAGTCGTGGCGACACCGATGATCATCGGTTGATAATTCCATCATGGAACCGATGGGTGAAGGAGTGAAATATCGGACTAAAGGAAGTTGAGATTTGACCATCAATCAATCGATCGATTAATATTGTCATCTGCAGTAAACACCGTCTTCGTGTGTTTAGTCCCAAATACAAAAAAGTAGAAAAGGATACCAAGATAATGTCGAAGAGAATCTGAGAAGAGAATGACGAAGAGAATCACCAAGAGAATGCCAAGAGAGAATCTGAAGAGAATCTCTAGAAGAAAGAAAGCCATTCTCGAAGTCATGTTTGGGCAAAAGGAAAGAAGCAACCTTGACATTGTTCTTCTCAACAATGAATGCCTCCGGGAAGGATATCGACAAGGTCAAAGAAGAACCGAAAATGACCAAGGCCACTCATCGGTCATCAACGATATAAATGCCGATCTATCAAGCTAAAGGATCAAAGCATCTTGGTACATCGTCAGAAGCTCGAAGAAGAGCTCAAAGAGCTTGGCCCTTAGAGATTTGGGTCCGCCATCGATCAAGACTTTCGTAAGGAGATCCAGTGTATCTGAGAAAAATCCGAAAATGAACAATAAGATCGTCCATATGTATGCCAAATGATATGAAATCTGCCAAGTAAAGGCAAAAAAAAAAGCTCGGGCCAAGGTAGATCCATCTCTTCTAGACTCTTTAGATGGTGACGATGACAGGAAAGAAGCTCAAGATGACCTCTCCTTATCTTTAATCGTAGAACTTTCTGTAAAAATTCTAACTTGTTGTGAGCAGTTAATATTAAAATATCAACTTCACGCCTTATTACTTACGAGTGAACATTTCTTGTCAATAATTCAAGATCAATTAATCATATGAACTTAACTTAGGACATGAACTAGATAAGGCGATATAACGATTAATTTATGAAATGAAGTGAACTGAATTTAATGGATAGAATTTAATGAAAAGATATTGAATGAACTGAACTCAACACTTGAACAAAATAAAATAATGTATACTTATCGTTTCCGAAGTGTGAGATCGGTCATGTGTGAGGTGAATTCGGCTGATCCTCCTTGCACCATCAAAATCTTGCTTACCATTCGGGGTAGAACAAGTATATAAGGACATTTGTTTACCACTCGGGGTGAAACAATTATATAAGGACCAAGATATAAGGATCAAGATATAAGGATCAATTGTGACCATTGACTTACCACCCTTGGTAAAATCAATATAGGTGTAAGACCCCAACTTATTATTAATGAAATTTAATTTTCTCTATTTATTATTTTGAAATAGTAAGGGTTGATTTGATTAATGTGGATAGTTAGGGGTGAAATATGCAAATATTTCAAAATAAGCAAGTGGTTATAAAATATTCATTGTTGTTGGGAATATTCGTTTGGTCATGGAATATTCGTATCGTCGGGAATATTAAATGCGACGACACGACCATGTGTGGGCCCCATAACGGAAAGCGATTGGATGAAGAAAACGCACAAATATAAGTTGTTTAAAAAAATAACAGTAGTAGTCGTTACTGCTTAACACTTGTTGGAATACCCGGTGGTTAAAACACGATGTCTACGCGTTGTTGCTTGACAATGAAGATACCTTTAGATTGCACCAATTATTGAAGGCACTACTCAATAATGGTTACGATAATTCTTCGTTCGATATTTTATTGATTTAATAATTGTTGCGTTGATATTTTATATTCTTGTTGTTTCATAATTGTCATTACACGTGATATTTTCATTATCGAAGCAATAATTCATATTATCTGAATAATATTATTAGATAACATTATTGGCAATGTCTAGAAAGTTACTGTCTAAGGAGAGGTTTGGTCACCTAATTGCGGCGTCGAAGGAGAAATTCTTATTGAAAGCCCTCTTTCCAGAACCTGCACAGTTGTCAATATTGTGATTACGTAATATTATTTTTGTGAATAATTAATTATTGATTCATATGATGAGGAAAATATTAATTTTATGTGGATATAGATGGAGAAAATTTTAATGTGATAATTGTTGAAAATTAATATTTTATCTTTTTACGATAAAATAATTCATTTAAATATATTATTTTAATAATATATTAACGGTGATATTTTTACAAAAAATGTGGGATATATGAGTATACGAGGAGGAAGAGTATTTTTGTTGCAATAAATGTTTAAAACATGTTAAACATGTCGGTGGACCCCATTTATTGAATTGAAATTTGATTATAACACATAAAATCGCCCGGTTTGTGGATTTCAGTCAATTTTTGTTTGGAATTTGGAAAAACTTTCTTCTGCAAAGTTGTAGAGAATTGAATTTCCTATAAAAACTCAAGCGAGATTCGAATTTTCTGATGAAAGGGCTATTTATTATGAATTATTGAAGTTACGAAACTCAAAAATAATTGATTTTTGTAAGTTTTAATTATTTATTTTATGAAAAATGTTTTTATCATTTCTTTCTAGAAGGTTGTCATGTGGGAAATGTTGGGATCTGATTTCCAAAGAGGCGTAGGAAATTTTATTAAATTTTCTGCTTTGGTGTTCTAGCATTTTCCTATAAATAGGTCTTGGAGGTTAAATTGAAAATCACACCGTAAATCGAAGTTTTCTCTCTATATTATCGGTATTCTTGTGAGTATTTTGAGTATACTTTGAGTATTGCTATACGATGCAAGTCCAAGTCATAGCCTTTATCCTGTGTTTCAACTAAAATCTTGATCTTTCGAGGTAAGGGATATTATTTTTTCAGTAATGATATTATTTCTTCAATATCATTATAATTGAAATGTTGATCTGAAGTTTTTATCAAATTTGGAACTTTTTCATGCTCTGAGTTTACTATTCATGGGTTACTATTCATGAGTTACTATTCACGAGTTACTATTCATGAAGTTCTTATTCACGAGTTACTATTCACGTAGTACTATTCATGAAGCGTGAAGATGTTTTTGTGGAATTTCTATCTTTTGGTGTCGGAGTTACTATTCACGTGTACGGACTATTCACGATATCTGACACTATTCACGATATCTGGTCTTATTCAATAGAAAAATAAAATTTCTTCTTTTCGTCCAGAAACATCTATTCTCGATACTAACTCCGATTGTATCCATGTTTTGATCATTCTTGAATTTTACACCACTATGATTATTTTTGAGGTATTTTTGGGCGTGGATAAAACCAAGTACTGAATCCTTAATCCTTAATCCTTGTCATTTTGTTTCACCGGATTCGTTTCTTTAAAAAAAATATTTTCATCATCCTCGGTCTTAAATGATGATATTATGGAATATCTTTGGCTGTAGTGCAAAAGATGAATGATTTCTTAAGAATATCTTTGGCCCGTAGTAGTGCAAAGATGAATGATTTCTGAAGAATATCTTTGGCCCGTAGTCTGCAAAGATGAACAGTGTTTAAATGAACATGACTAATCGATGAATATCTTTGGCCGTAGTCTGCAAGATGAATATTTGATTCCGATGTATATTGATTGATGTTACTGGGGATAAAAGATAGACGATGAACTTTTAAATTCATACATAGAAGATAGTAGTTTGCATTCTCTACTTAACTCTTCTAATGAATTATTATTTCATTGCGAATATTGATTTAAAATTTGTTGTCTATCGTATTCTATTATATTTTTTTCCTGTTGAAGACTAACGATAATTTGTTGTATATTATCTTAGTCATAATATTCTTTATTGAGCTAGTTGAGCTCACCCTTTTCCTTTTGTTCCATTTTTCTCGGGAGGCGAGAATATAAGCGAAAGTACGAGTCGGGGTATGGAATGAAGGTTTTAGAAAGGGTTGTTTAGTAGTCCTCACCATTTTGTAAAATAATGTATCAATAAATGTGATGAGGATTTATTTGAGTATAGATATTATCTGCAAGATAATATTTGTATTTAAACTCACAGCTTCTTTGTTGTAATAATAAAGTTGTAGTTGTTTCATACCATGTATTGACAACTCGAATGGGTGATGTATACCTATTTTGGGGGCGTCACGGTTGGTATCGAGCTTAGGATATGATCTCCATGCGGAGATCGGGAATAGAACTAGGAGGGAGAGCGAATAAATCCTTCGCTAGTGTGTCCTACCTAAGCTTATGTGTTAGTTGGTCAAGATATAGGGATATTATGTGATATATTGATTTCCTTAATTAACCCTTGTTTTATGACATGATTTGAGAATGTCGATTGAGAATATTAACAATAGAAATGAGGCCAGTGGAGACGCTCAGTACTCACCAACGAGGAGAACGTGCAACAGTCGGGCAATGTTCCTCCCGTGAACAACACCACCGAAAGCGATGATGAACGAGGGAATGTTTAGAAGCTTTTTGCGGTTTATGCAAAAATCGACGAGGAGACTCGTGTTCAAAATACGAGAGAGAAATGATTGAAATTCACGGGTTGTCACAACCCAAAGCGCATTCAAAGAGTTGGGACCACGAATTTAAGGAAAGCCGATCCGATCATGGCGGAAACATGGGTCAAACAAATTACCAAGATATTCGATGTCTTGGGATGCACGGAGGAACAGAAGGTTCCATTCGCCACCTTTATGTTCCGTGGCGAAGCGCGACTATCGGGTGGGAGTCTCATGAAGCGTACTCATCCAGTACTTTTCAAAGATCTTGGGAGAGCGTTTGAAGCTATTTAATGACAAATACTTTCCGAAAGTGTTACGTCATATGAAGGAAGTGGAGTTCATCAGTTAGAACAAAACAACATGACGGTGTCTCGATGACGAGGCAAAGTTTGCGAGTTATCCGTGTTTGCACCTCATTTGGTGGAGAATGAGGAACGTATGATGCGGATGTTTCTTAGAGGTTTGAAACCCATACGTCGTGAAGATCTCATTTCTCATAAATTTTCTCTTTATTCAGATGTTGTAAATGGGCTCAATTATTAGAGCGAGATAACGAAATGTACGGTCCAATTGAGGGACCACAACCGAGATCGTACTGGAGATAGCGATCAGCGAATAATGATAACCAAATGGAGAAAGAAAGCAGACGGACAAAATGGTAACCACTCTGGTGGTAATCATGGCCATGAAAATAGAAGAAGCGAGTCGGGAGAGATTTTAAAAGAGGAGATTTAACAATGACCATGTGAAGACGCAGCGGTCTTTGGCAATAAACGGGTTCTAAGGAGAGAAACGACCACCGGTCATATATCTTCTGAATGCGGAAAAGAGGGACATATCGATCAAACCGCCCTAACAGTTCAAGGTATGCTATAATTGTGGAAAAGAAGGACATATCGCTTTCGAGATTATGCAGAGTGGCGAAAACCTAGTTCATGGGGGACGGTGACTCAAAAGATCGTCCCGAGAAAAGTCAAAGTCAACGATTCCGGAAGAGCGTTTGTTGTGGTCGTCATAATCGAGGAACCCAAACGAGGTTATCACGGTAAGCTATTTATAAATTCTTGCGAAGTTTATACCTTACTTGATCACCTAAGGTGCTACCCATTCATTTATCTCTCCGCATGTGCTCAACGTTTAAACTTGACTCGAGAGAATTAGACTTTGACCTATCTGTGGAAACTCCGTTAGAGAAACTTTCATCACATCCACTTTGTTTATAAATCTTGTTTGATTCAAGTTGGCACCATCACCTTACCCGTTGACCTTATCTCTTTAAAGATACTTGCTTTTGATGTGATTTTAGGGATTGATTGGTTAACTACTCATCATGCCAAAATTGATTGTTTTCGTAAGGTTGTTAGTTTTCATATTCCTAACCAACTTGTTGTATGCAATTCAAGCAACTAAACCATTAAAATCAATCACTATCATAACTAATCATAAAGCTATTCGTTTATTGAAAAACGGATGTCAAGCTTTCTTAGCCCATGTTATGGATTTGAATAAAGACACGCCAAATTTGAATAATATTCTGTTGTTATTGACTTTCCGGCGTATTTCAAGAACTTCCCGCCTACCCCCGAACGTGAAGTTGAATTCTTTATTGATCTTGAACCCAGTACAAAGCCCATTTCTAAAACCCCATATCGAATGGCTCCTATTGAACTTCAGAGTTAAAGGTCCAACTACGAGAAATTGTTGGACATCGGTTTCATTCGTCCCCAATGTCGTCTCCTCGGGGTGCTCCTGCTTTATTTGTAAAGAAGAAAGACGGAAGTATGCGACTTTGTATTGACTATCGAGAATTGAACCATGTCACCATCAAGAATAGGTATCCTCTACCTCGTATTGATGACTTGTTTGACCATTACAAGGGGCACAATTCTTTTCAAAATCGATCTTCGATTACGGATATCATCAATTTGAAGATTAGAATCGAGGATATTCCAAAGACGCCTTCGAACTTCGATGCGGGCATTATGAATTCTTAGTCATGTCTTTCGGATGACTAATGCTCCTCGCGACTTTCATGGATATGATGAACCGAGTATTCAAGGAATATTTGGATCAATTCGTTGTTGTCTTTATTGATGACATCCTCATATATTCCAAAAGCCGTGAAGATCATGAGCACCATTTGAAGTCGGGTACTCCAAAGGCTTTGGAAAACCAACTATATGCCAAATTGAAGAAATGCGAGTTACGGCTTGAGGAAGTAGCATTCCTTGGGCACGTGGTGTCAAAACATGGAGTATCTGTTGATCCGTGAAGATTGAAGCAATCTGAAGTTAGAGCAACCAAGTCGGTGGTCAAGTCACGTAGCTTTTTGGGCTTAAATTGGTTATTATCGGAGATTCGTGGAAGGGTTTTCTCGAATCGCTACTCCATTAACTCAGCTAACTCGGAAGGATACAAAATTCGTTTGGAGCGAAGAATGCGAGAAAAGTTTCCAAGAGCTTAAGAGGAGACTTATTTCAACCTGTTCTAACAATACCATCTGGTTCGGATGGATTTGTTATCTCTGACGATGCTTGAATGCAAAGGGTTAGGATGTGTTCTCATGCAACGTGGGAAAGTCATAGCCTATGCCTCGCGACAACTTAAAGAGTATGAGAGGAATTATCCTACTCATGATCTAGAGTTAGCGGCCCAGATCGTTTTGCCGCTTAAAGATATGGAGGCACTATTTATATGGGGAGAAAGTGGAGATATATTCGCACCATAAAAGCCTTAAATATTTCTTCACTCAAAAAGAACTCAACATGCGGCAATGACGTTGGCTCGAACTATTGAAAGACTACGACCACACTATTCAATACCATCCTGTAAAAGCGAACGTGGTAATGGCGATTGAGTAGAAGATCATATCATGAACGAAAGTGCGATGATGTCAAGTATACGCGTAGAGCCAACTTTAATAGAAAAAGTTAAGGTTGCTTTCGCCACCCAATCTTGCCGGGTGATCGTATGAAGAAGAAAGTACAAGAAGGAGCTATTCCTAAGGCGAGAATTGATGAAGAAGGAATACTTGAGTCCACTCTAGACTTTGTGTTCCTAACGACTACGATTTGAAGTACAAGATTGTGATGGAGGCACACAATACGCCATTTGCAATCCATCCTGGAAGTACTAAAATGTATCGTGATCTTGACATACATTTTGGTGGAACAATATGAAGAGAGAGATTGCAAAGTTTATCTCGATGTGTTTAACTTGCCAAATGTGTAAAGGCGGAGCATCTTGTACCTAAGGGTCCGTTGCAACCACTTGAGATTCCTAATGGAAGTGGGAACACATTACTATGGATTTAAATTCTGGGTCTTCCTACGGTTTCTCAAGGCATCAATGCTATTTGGGTTATTGTTGATAGATTAACCAAGTCTGCTCATTTCTTGCCGACACGGAGACTTATTCCTTGAACGTCTTGCTAGTATGTGCGTGAATGAGATTGTGAGGTTGCATGGCATGCCTGTATCCATAGTTTGGATCGTGACCCAAGATTCACTTCAAGATTTTGGGTTAGCTTGCAAAAAGTTATGGGCGCAGATTTGCGATTTAGTTCTAATACCATCCCCAAAGACGGACAATCGGAGAGGACTATTCAAACTCTTGAAGATCTATTAAGACTCGTGTTTCTGAACTTCAAGGGTAGTTGGGATAAGTATTTACCATTGGTGGAATTCTCCTACAACAACAGCTTATCGTGCAAGTATAGGTGTGGCTCCATTTGAAGCATTATATGGACGAAAATGTCGTTCTCCAATATGTTGGGATGAGGTGGGTGAAGCAACATTGTTGGGACCCGAGTTAAAATGCGTATATGACTCACCGAAAAGATCCAAATGATTCGACAACGTATACAAACGGCACAAGATCGACAAAAGAGTTATGCGGATCTTCATCGAAAGGACGTGGAATTTAATGTGGGGATCATGTATTGTTGCGAGTTGCTCCATGGAAGGGAGTTACAAGATTTGGGAAGAGAGGAAAGCTCAATCCACGATTTATTGGTCCATTTTAAATTCTTGACCGAGTAGGAAATGTAGCCTATAGACTTGCGTTACCTCGAGTATGTCTCGTGTTCATAATGTGTTTCATATATCTCAGTACTTAATAAATATGTGAAAGACCCGAACCACGTTATTGAGTTAGAACCGGACGAGATAGCCGAAGACTTAACGTATGAGGAGGTACCTGTCAAGATCTTGGATAGGAAGGAGCATGTCCTACGTGCAAAGGTCATACCACAAGTTAAAGTTTTGTGGAGGAATCATGCTATAGAGGAAATGACCTGGGAATTGGAAACGGAAATGAAAACGAGGTATCCTCACCTTTTCGAAACACCAGGTACGTACGTCAATTTCGAGGACGAAATTTCATAAGGAGGGGAGGTTGTAAGACCCCAACTTATTATTAATAAAATTTATTTTTCTCTATTTATTATTTTGAAATAGTAAGGGTTGATTTGATTAATGTGGATAGTTAGGGGTGAAATATGCAAATATTTCAAAATAAGCAAGTGGTTATAAAATATTCATTGTTGTGGGAATATTCGATGCGATGACACTGACCATGTGTGGCCCCATAACTAAAGCGATTGGATGAAGAAAACGACAAATATAAGTTGTTTAAAAATAACAGGCGTAGTCGCTATCACATTAACACCGTTGGAATACCCGGTGGTTAAAACACGATGTCTACGCGTTGTTGCACAAGAAGCTACTTCAGTATTACCAATTATTGAAGGCACTACTCAATAATGGTTACATAATTCTTGCTCAAATATTTTATTGATTTAATAATTGTTGCGTTGATATTTTATATTCTTTGTTGTTTCAATAATTGTCATTACACGATTTTCATTATCGAAGCAATAATTCATATTATCCGAATAATATTATTAGATAACATTATTGGCAATGTCTAGAAAGTTCTATCTAAGGAGAGGTTTGGTCACCTAATTGCGCGTCAATGAAGGAGAAATTCTTATTGAAAGCCCTCTTTCCTGGAACCGCACGGTTGTCAATATTGTGATTACATAATATTATTTGTGAATAATTAATTATTGATTCATATGATGAGGAAAATATTAATTTTATGTGGATATAGATGGAGAAAAATTTTAATGTGATAATTGTTGAAAATTAATATTTTATCTTTTTCGATAAAATAATTCATTTAAATATATTATTTTAATAATATATTAACGGTGATATTTTTACAACGAATGTGGGATATATGAGTATCTGAGGAGGAAGAGTATTTTTGTTGCAATAAATGTTTAAAACATGTTAAACATGTCGGTGGACCCCATTTATTGATCTGAAATTTGATTATAAATTTCAGAAATCGCCCGTTTGTGGATTTCGGTCAATTTTGTTTGGAATTTGGAAAAACTTTCTTCTGCAAAAGTTGTAGAGAATTGAATTTTCTATAAAACTCATGAGATTCAATTTTCTGATGAAAGGGCTATTTATTATGAATTATTGAAGTTACGAAGCTCAAAATAATTGATTTTTGTAAGTTTTAATTATTTATTTTATGAAAAACGTTTTTTATCATTTCTTTCTAGAAGGTTGGCATGTGGGAAATGTTGGGATCTGATTTCCAAAGAGGCGTAGGAAATTTTATTAAATTTTCTGCTTTGGTGTTCTAAAGCGTTTCCTATAAATAGGTGTCTTAGGTTAGAATTGAAAATCACACCGTGAAGCTGAAGTTTTCTCTCTATATTATCGAGCGTATTCTTGTGAGTATTTTGAGTATACTTTGAGTATTGCTATACGGTGCAAGTCCAAGTCATAGCCTATATCCTGTTTCAAATGTAAGTCTTGATCTTTCGAGGTAAGGGATATTATTTTTTCAGTAATGATATTATTTCTTCAATATCATTATAATCTTTGAAATGTTGATCTGAAGTTTTTATCAAATTTGGAACTTTTTTCATGTCGGAGTTACTATTCATGGGTTACTATTCATGAGTTACTATTCACGAAGTTACTATTCATGAGTTCTTATTCACGAGTTACTATTCACGAGTACTATTCATGTAAGCGTGAAGATGTTTTTGTGGAATTTCTATCTTTTGGTGTCGAGTTACTATTCACGTATAAGGCACTATTCACGATATCGGCACTATTCACGTATCTGATCTATTCATAGAAAAATAAAATTTCTTATTTTCGTCCAAAACATCTATTCTCATACTAACTCGATTGTATCCATGTTTTGATCATTCTTGAATTTTACACCACTATGATTATTTTTGAGGTATTTTTGGGCGTGATAGATAAAACCAAGTACGAATCCTTAATCCTTAATCCTTGTCATTTTGTTTCACTTTGGATTCGTTTATTTAAAAAAAATATTTTCATCATCCTCGGTCTTAAATGATGATATTATGGAATATCTTTGGCAGTGTAGTGCAAAGATGAATGATTTCTTAAGAATATCTTTGGCTCAGTAGTGCAAAGATGAATGATTTCTGAAGAATATCTTTGGCCGAGTGTCAAAGATGAACAGTGTTTAAATGAACATGACCAATCGATGAATATCTTTGGCCCAGAGTCGCAAAGATGAATATTTGATTCAGGATGTATATTGATTGATGTTACGGGGATAAAAGATAGACGATGAACTTTTAAATTCATACATAGAAGATAGTAGTTTGCATTCTCTACTTAACTCTTCTAATGAATTATTATTTCACCTGTGAATATTGATTTAAAATTTGTTGTCTATTGTATTCTATTATATTTTTTTCCTGTTGAAGACTAACGATAATTTGTTGTATATTATCTTAGTCATAATATTCTTCTTGAGCTAGTTGAGCTCACCTTTTCCTTTTTGTTCCATTTTTCTCGGGGGCGAGAATATAAGCGAGTACAGTGGGGTATGGAATGAAGGTTTTAGAAAGGGTTGTTTAGTAGTCCTCACCATTTTGTAAAATAATGTATCAATAAATGTGATGAGGATTTATTTGAGTATAGATATTGTCTGAAGATAATATTTGTATTTAAACTCACAGTTTTACTTGTTGTAATAATAAAGTTGTAGTTGTTTCGCATCATGTATTGTGAACTCGGAATGGGTGATGTATACCTATTTTGGGGCGTCATGATAGAACATAGGATTTGTCTACCACGTTTGGGCAACAAATAAATGGGCTACCATCGAATGGTCAATGAGTCCTACCATACCTCCTTACACCATTGTGACCTTAGGACAAATAGGACCGGGATCAATAGTGACCATTGACTTACCACCCTTGTAAAAATCAATATAGGAACATAGGATTTGTCTACCATATTTGAGCAACAAATAAATGGGCTACCATCGAATGGCCAACGAGTCCTACCATACCTCCTTACACCATTGTGACCTTAGGACAAATAGGACCAGGATCAATAGTGAAAAAGTGAATGTGGATGAGCCACCGAAATCTGTCTGTGCTGACTCCCCGGTTCTTTCATGAATATCCCTGCCGAAGCGCTTTATAGGCCAACAACTTCGGGTTAAATGATCGCCACAGATGTCTTTGTGAATTTCCCGAAGAACATACTCTACTTCGGATGGAACCAAATGTTTGAGCAATGATGACGAAAAAGGTCCTTCGATAAAGATTCTCATCAATGAGAGCAAAATTGACACTCTTGTACTTGATCTTCTTTAGCCGGCATCTGATCTGAAGGAAGGACACCATATGCCATCAAAGTTATAAGCATCCGTAGTAGCCAACTTCGATAATGCATCAGCAACGGAATTGTTATTGTGATCGACCCCTTGATAGCCTGCTGTACTGATGTCCAAAATAGAATATCCATCTGCATGCAATGTCCACGAGCTCTGCTTCTGCTGAAGAACTGCAACGGCTTTGTCAGACTCCTCGGCTTCTCTTTAACTATTATCAGCTTCAGAAAAGAATTGTCCAACCATAATGTCAACCGACCTTGGAAATATTTACCAAAGTGTTCGGATTTCCAAGAGTGCGACTTATAGATCTGCTTTGGTGACGAGTCCTTCATTCATGCATGAGAACACTCAAGGCGAGAGTGCCTTTTTGCATTCTCGGTGAATATATTCTTGAATTGCTCCCTCGTCTCTGTTTGTGCCATAGTCCCAAGAACCCCTAGGATGAGGTACCCTCTTCGGATGCTTAGGAATATGGGTGCATTTTGTGTCTTTCAAATCTGAACTTTTGACCTTAGGCGGGCATCTCCAAGAAAAGTATCTACAGGGCGGTGTGCCCTCAGTGGACTCTCGGGAGTGTGATTTCTGGATCTACTTCGGTGAAACTCTCTGTCACGGTGGTGAGGATACTCGAGGCAGAATGCCTTATTTGTATTCTGAGGTGCATGCTCCCTGGATCAGTTTCTTCGTTTTGCTGCGACCATAATCCCGGAAATCGATAGGGCGGAATACCCTTCTTCGATCAATTAGGAAAATGGTTGTTAAGTCTTCATCTACTCTGCTTCGACCATAATCCTGAAGACCAATAGGGCGGAGTACCCTCTTCGGTCAATTAGGAAAATGGTTGTTGGGTCTTCATCTACTCTTCTCCGACCATAATCCTGAAGACCAATAGGGTGGAGTACCCTCTTCGGATGCTCAGGAATATGGTTCTTTGGTCTTCTTTGGTCATGAGGATCACCTTGAGACACGTCCTCAAAGTGTATAGACTACTTTCCAACTCACGGTTGTCCATCTTTAGGCGTACCACATCTTTCAGACTGGACATAATTGAACACTTTGTCCCTCAGCTTGGCAATCCGAAGAATCTGCACAACTATATCCTTGCTCTGCTCAGCTACATCCTCGCTCCGCTCCAAGAGAACCTCCAAAGCTCTATCTGCTTCGTCCACCATCTTCATCAGCCTGACCACTTTGGTGCCGAGTTCTAGGCGGGGTGCCTTTTACTTGCCTTCGGCCATGATCATGCTCTTTGTCAGCAACAAAGACCAACCATCTTCGGGCTTCACCGTGGGATCTCGAACGAGAACCCCTTGATTGGTGCCATAACTTCCGATGTAGAACAACTGGAAATATTGTAATTGATAGCTCAAGAACACTAGAAAAATGCCCTCCTTCTAGCGCCAATGTTAACGTCAGGATCTTCTGCCACGTCCCAATCACGTAAGACGCCGCGATCCGCGCGAAGAAACACGATAAGACACCAAAAGCTTGGACGGCCGGGTCCGTCGGGGGATAAATTCGGCGTGAGAGTCGATTATCGTGTTCACAAGGTTAACCAATGGAAAATGTAATGTCTAGTGTATTGAGAGAGATAATAATTCTCCGTGTCTTGTGAAGACCTCCTCATTATGATATACTACAGACTGGGTTTATCGTCTTACTAACTTTCTGACACTTTATTAATCTCATCCCTCTGTCCACCATTGTGGAATTAACCGTCTAACCTTATTAATGCCATGAAGATATCGATCACCATATCTTTGTCATCATCACCCACAAAGATGTAGATCTTTAAATATATGATGGGTCGACCCATTTGATTTGGTCCGATATTAGAAGAAACTTAACAAAGATATAATAAAGTGACTAAATTCAATAATGTCAACACCCAATAGTGAAGACCCAATGGACTAATAGAATATGTAGGCCCAATCCATTCGGCCCAATAGGAGAAATATTACGACTCAACACCTTCCAATCGGAGAAAGCAAAATCATGTTTTGTGCGCTTATATTCCTCCCTCTTCAACCTGCAGGAGGAGACGTCGGATTTATCAGTCGCTCCCATGCCGCTCCCCAACTAATGAAATAGACCGTTAGCGTCACGTATAGAGGCGGTGTTCTTATTTTGTGTGAAAGACCCGATTTACCCCTCGGTAATCACAAAATACCAGACTAGTCATAGTAGTTAATAATCACGATTTTAATGTTTCTACATTTGGATTTGAAAAAATTATTTTGTTTTGAAAAAAATTATGTGATTCTGATTGAAATTGATTAAATTATTTTTATTTCTTTTAAATTTATGAATTTTATTATATGCGGAGTAAGAGTATAAAATATTCAACTAGAATGAAATGAATCATTTCATTCTTTTATTTTGAAGCTACAATTTGGTAGGATTTTGTTTATTTATTGGATTGACCATACCTAATCTCTCTTTCTAGTTTTATTCTTCTAATTTATTGTGATTTTTTGTGTGTTATTACTACTCATGTCATTATAAATTATAAGATTGGTATTGATTTTTCAAAGTCAGTTTCATACTTTTTAAACTTAAAATTAAAATAATTCATTAAAAAATATGAAACAACAAAGTTTAAAATGAGTAGTACTCTTTATAAACTAATTCATGTTAGCTTTAATTTTAAAATATATTAAATTATCTCCAAAAAATTAATAATGATTGTTATATTTTAAAATTATTTATTTGAAAGAGTTTTCTTCTTTAGTCTTGTGGGATCTAATCATTTTCTTTTTGGGAATTAGTTTTCTCTTTATGTGATATTTATTTCATTGTGCTCATCAATAATGGTAAATCTATTCACATGATCATATATTTTGAAACCAAAAAGTAGTATTAATTATTTAGAAGAGTTTTTGTCTTTACACTTGTGGGACCTTTTATCTTTTTAATTTGGGAATTATTTTTCTTTTTTCTGTGATATTTATTTCATTATGCTCATCAATAATGCTAAATCTATTCACATTCTCATTTATATTCATTGATGTTGGTCAAATATTTGTAGGCATGTATATAATTTTTTTTATAATAAACCCAATTTTAAAATTCAGTCTTATTTATTTACAAAAGCATATTATGGCATACAAATGTGTGTATATGTATTCCCATACATTTTTAGCGACGGCAGACGTGGTTTTGTCCTCATCAGCGATAAAAAAAAAAAAAAAAAACTTTGTCTGAAAGCCATATCACGCCAAACACTTTCCTCTTTCTCTCTTTAATTATCCATCTGATTGCTCAAACCTCCAATCCATCATCCTCAATGGCAGCGACGGTAACCTTACAACGCTCATCACTGTCCTATCTCTTATATTCTCTCTCTCTATTCGCTCTGTATCCTCATCAGCTCGCCGCCATTTACCCTCTCATGAAAACCCCCCATTCATACCCCACCGCAAAACCCAAACCCTAAAACTCGAACCCCAATTTGAAACATGGCTCGACAAGCTCAAACCTGGGTTCACCTCAATGCATGTCGACGAAGCCTTAAGGGCTCAATCCGACCCGGATCTCGCACTCGACATCTTCCGCTGGACCGCCCAGCAACGCCGTTTTAAGCACAACGATATCACTTACCTTACCATACTCCAAATATCAATCTCCGGCAAGCGCTACCGCCAAGCTGAAACCCTTGTCGAGGAAGTCATTGCCGGGACTTGCCCAGGGAGTGTCCCTCTTTACAATTCCATTATCAAATTCTGTTTCGGGCGTAAGTTTCTATTCA
Organism: Panax quinquefolius; assembly: GCA_020205615.1. Taxonomy (NCBI): domain Eukaryota; kingdom Viridiplantae; phylum Streptophyta; class Magnoliopsida; order Apiales; family Araliaceae; genus Panax; species Panax quinquefolius. Next base: position 130,228,102 of record CM035167.1, read on the forward strand.
ATCGGGCATTTGACGTTTACAAGAAAATGTGGAAATCAGAAGATGCTAAACCATCACTAGAAACATATACATTGCTTTTGAATTCATTACTTAGGAAATTCAACAAGTTGAATGTTTCTTATAGTTACTTGCATACTGTCAGATCGTTGAATAAGCAAATGAAGGCTTTGGGTATTATACCCGATACTTTCGCATTGAATATGATCATCAAGGCTTTCTCGATGTGTTTAGAAGTTGATGAGGCCATTCGGGTTTTTCGTGAAATGGGTTTATATGGGTGTGAATCGAACTTGTATACCTATAGTTATATAATTAAGGGGTTGTGCGAGAAGGGGAGGGTGAATCAGGGTTTAGAATTTTATAAGGAAATGAGGGAGAAAGAGCTGGTGCCAAAAGGGAGTAGTTATATGATTTTGATTTGTAGTCTTGCAATGGAACAGAGGTTTGATGATGCCACTGATGTTGTGCTTGATATGTTGAGTAATTCTATGCCGCCGGATTTGTTGACATATAAAACTTTGTTGGAAGGGTTATGTAGGGAAGGTAGGGGTGGTCATGCATTTGATCTTACAAGATTTTGTTGAATGGATTACATTTTGTAAGTCGAGAGTAGACATTAGGTAAGTCCAGATCTTGGATTGCATGTGTTTTCATTTGAGAATTGGACCAAGTGTTTGGGAGAGAAACAATGATATTGTTTGACATGGAGGCAGATATACATTCAACGGGGTGAAGGTTGAGCTCATTCATCTTTATCTGAAAACTTGGCCATGAGCGGGCTATTTCTATAATGTTCATGCAGAAGAGACGACTATCTTTTCATGTATAAGAATGAATAGAATACATTGCTACAAAGTCTTTTTTGTTATGACATGAATGCTATACCTTGTATTTGGAAATTATCCATTACATGTTTGCTATGCAACTAAAACTGCCCTGGTTTTTGAATGAAGATTGGAAAACAGTGGGTCAGTTAAATTTTGCTCTATGTTCTATTTGTGTATACTTCCTCTTGAGATATTACTATATTTCTAGTTGAATGGCATGTGTATCAAGGATAAGGAGGATATATTTACATCTATATTTCAATTAATAGGAAATTAAAACGGAACAGTGCAAACATCCGAATGTTCAATATGTAACCATTCGACAAAACAATGATATAAAACTTTCTAGCATCTAGTCATGGTTTCTAACAAACATCTATCAATACAAAAAAGACTTTGTAGCAATGTATTCTATTCATTCTTATACATGAAAATATTGTAAAAAGATAACATCGTCTCTTCTGCATGAACATTATAGAAATAGTCCCCCAAGTTTTCAGATAAAGATGAATGAACTCAACCTTCACCCCGTTGAATGCAAACAAGATATAAAACCTCCATGTCAAGTAATATCATTGTTTCTCTTCCAAAAACTTGTCCAATTCTCGAATGAAAACACATGCAATCCAAGATCTGGACTTACCTGATGTCTACTCTCGACTTACAAAATGTAATCAATTCAACAAAATCTTGTAAGTCTTCTCATTCATCATACTATCCTCAAATCTTCAAGAAGATCAAATGCATGACCACCCCTCCCTTCCCTACATAATGTAACACCCCCTTCCCAAAATAGAAAGAGAGGTTACTCATAACACAATAAAACTAAGGAAGATCACATGGCTCTAAACCACAAAAGAATCTCATAATAATTCAATGTCATAAGACAAACCATAATAAATGCCACACTGGCTCAATCTACAATCTAAAATACTTATTACAACTTTAAATAAATCAATGTATTGAAACCTAACAAAATATATCAAAACTATTGGATTAAAGGAAGCTCTCGTCACACTTGCCCTTGGTTCCCCTGATTACCTGCCGGAAGAAAAACACAGCATGAACCAAATGCCCAGTACGGATATAGAATACAATTAATGAACCGAAATAACTAACTCAATTTAAATGAAATGAGATGAAATGAATCAAAGCGAAGCGAACAAAACTAACACAACGAAATAGTAGTCAATCAAATGGTGGGTGTTATTTCATACCGAGCTCGAACAAAATAGAATATACCTTGCCACAGGCAAGTCAAATAATGTCACACAGTAAAATCACATAATGCCACACAGTAAGTCACACCCATTGACCGCAAATCCAATGTATGTAAAATCGGGCGTGTTTGGCACAAACATCACCAATCCGCAGAACGAACCAAATAGAAAACTAGGGTCGACCCATACGCCTCCCACAACAAAACACCAAATGGCCAACTCCCACCGGAGCACAAAAACGGAGACGCAGGTGGATCGATCACACCGCCACTTGAAGGTGTCATGCCTCGGTGCCAGAGGACACATGCATGGGTACCCCACAGTGGTTATAGCTCGTATACCCTATGGTATTCTAACAAAAATATAATGTCACAACACATGCAACAAAATATCAACACAAGGGGTTCTAACGTGTACATGTTAAATCGAACGAATCATCAACACACGTCTCTAAAATAATAACATGTACATCACTATGAATATCAAAATAAAATTTAGACATGATGCCCTAGTCTAAAGAATACAAATATGAATTCTAATACAACGCCAAAATAAATTTATCACAATAAATTGACAAGGGACAATTATGAGAGACAATACTAAATTTCGAAACGAATAACGAAAACGAACAAATCAAAACAAAAGAGTTTATTGAAAAGAGTACTGAATCCGTACCTGGATTAAGCAATGTAATACCCAAAATTCCAATAAAACTCGTTTAGACTCTCGCCGTTCAATCTAAATAATTTAATAAGATTTTATTACAATCCAATCATTAATAACATAATACTATTAAATGTATTATTAAACTTCTATAACTATGTCAATAAAATTAATTAAGTCAATATAATAAATATAACTTTAAATTAACGAAATATATAATATATATATATATATGTGAGATTTAAATCTGCATAGACTATCTACTAAGCATTCATTACATGGTATATATATATATATATATATATATATATATATATATATATATATATATATAACCTAATGAATATATACCTGCCAACATCAAATGCAAAGCTTTTAAAAAAAAAAAAGTAATTCGTATATAATAACTTAAACACGCACTTCACTGTTTTCGATTGAATGAGTACCTGATTTCACTGACAAAATAATAAAACTGTGATCTCCTCCTTTTGCAAGTCAGAACTCAGCCGCAAGTTTTTTTTTTTTCTCTCCCAAACTCGTATTAGGCGTATTGTTTAAGTGAATTAGGTTTAGTTATTTATTCATTAAAAAAAATAGATTTTATTAATTAATATATTTATTAACTCTCCAAATTTTAATAGGATTTTAAAATTACACAATTATAAATTTGACCCACTTAATTAAAAGCCCAATTTTACCTATTTAATTTACCCATCACTTATTATTACATTAGCCCACAAAAATTAAATGATTATTTTGACCCAAAATAAATGACATCCAAAAATATGTTTTAAAACCAGGTAATTTTATTATTTAATATTATTATTATTTTTTCCGGGTTATTACACATAACCCTTCCAACATAATTTTATATGTCAACAAATCCGGCAGCATAGAATTACTCAACATATCAAGCACAACATCAGTGGCATCATCAAACCTCTGTTCCATTGCAAGACTACAAATCAAAATCATATAACTACACCCTTTTGGCACCAGCTCTTTCTCCCTCATTTCCTTATAAAATTCTAAACCCTGATTCACCATCCCCTTCTCGCACAACCCCTTAATTATATAACTATAGGTATACAAGTTCAGTTCACACCCATATAAACCTATTTCACGAAAAACCCGAATGGCTTCATCAACTTCTAAACACATTGAGAAAGTTTCGATGATCATATTGAATGCAAAAGTATCCGGTATAATACCCAAAGCCTTATTCAACGAACTGACAGTATATCGTTGTGCTTGTAGCGGCGTTGCTGGGCGGTCCAGCGGAAGATGTATCCTGGTCGGATTGGGCCCTTAAGGCTTCGTCGACATCCATTGAGGTGAACTCAGGTTTGGGCAGCCATGTTTGAAATTACTTTTCTAGTGGGATTCGAGTTTTAGGGGTTGGGTTTTGCGTTGGGGGTTTTCGGGGGAGGGGAAATGGCGGCGAGCTAATGAGGATACGGAGCCAATAGAGAGAGAATATAAGAGATAGGAGAGTGATGAGCGATGTAAGGTTACCGTCGCTGCCATTGAGGATGATGGATTGGAGGTTTGGGCAATCAGACGGATAAATAAAGAGAGGAAAGTGTTTGGCAAAGAGAGGAGAAGAGGCGTGATATGGCTTTCAGACAAAGTTTTTTTTTTTTGTCGCTAAAAATGACACAAAACTCCGGTCGCCCCAGACTCGTTGGTTTGTTTTATGTTACAGACAGTGGGATCAGCAAGTGTCTTTTCCGCAAAGCTCATGTCCCAACAATTTTGTTGGCTTCTACTTTCTTCACATCTTTTTAGTGATACCCTTTTCTTCTAATCTTTCTTTTTGGGCGATTCTCTTGTTGTTTGTACTTCTCTTTCTTCATTATACTAACCGCAGTGGGAAAATGATTAAATAATACCGCCTGCAGAATTTTGATAATTTCTTTTATTCTCACTCTCTTGCCCTCTTTTTCAGCATTTTGTCTCATACATTATACATGAATTTTGCCTGAAAAAGTTACTTTCAATTATTTGACCATTTGAATTTTGAAGCTGTTGGGTCATTCCATTTTGAGTCTGATTTCAAGGCTTTTAAGCAGAAATTCACATTTTTGCCTGTTTAAGGGGTTGAGCAAATTGGTTAATTGGTGTTTGAATATTTTTCTGAGCTGAGATGAGTTTGCGGCAAAAGAGTAGTAAACGGAAGGGTTTGGATGTGGTGGAGAGGGTTGTGCTTGTAGCTGTTAAAGCATCTAGGGAAATCCCAAGAACTGCTTTGGTGTGGCCTTTAACTCATGTTGTTCAAAATGGGGATTGTGTTAAGCTGCTAGTGGTCATCCCTATCCTCAGCTCAAGTAAACATCTATAATCTCCTATCTATATTACCTTCAATTTTTGTTTCCTTATGACTTAGGATTATGGGTCACCCCTTTTATTTTCATATGCTTATGTTATGCTAAATAGCTACTATATTTTACTTCAGATAAAGTTGTGTTTTTTGTTGGCAATGTCAGAATTTAATTTGAAGTGTTCTGAATTCATAGTATCTGCATATAATTCAATTTTGGATTATATCTTGTGCCATTAATATTACTTCTTTTTAGGTGTTACATTATTTAGTACTTTCAATTTCCAAAACAGACAACTAAAAAAAGAGGCAAAACTTTGCATGGAACAATTGGAATGCAATCTTGTGGTAATGAAAAAGTCTCAGCCAAAGGTGCTTCGTTTAAATCTGGTTGGATCACCTAAGATGGAAACTGAGGTTCTGTCCAGGTCAGATTCATCTGCAGAACATACGAAAAATGAATACGCTCTGTGGAATACAACTAGGGTGCCAAATGTCACTCCAGCAAGCAGTCCAGAACATTCATCTTTTACAACGACCGATGCTTGAACATCGTCAATATCAAGCTTAGATCTAAGTACTTTTCATTTTTCCATCTCCAATATCAATTGGGATCTGAAGAAAGAGGGTTTATTATTTGCTGTAAGAAATCATGGCCTTGATGACTCTGACTCGGATACAGACAGTGAAAAGCTAAGTTCTCCTTCGCCAAGTTCATGTTCGCAGCCATGGACACAAGATGTTCTCAGTTCTTCTGGTGAATTCTCAAATTATTTGGTGGAAAATTCACAAATATCCAATGGTAAAGCTCTGAATTTGATGTCGGAAGCCTTAAAAGGAAAATTTGATGAACTTGATCGAGACCATGAAATTAATGTGCTGGCTGACAGGCGTAATCAGGACTCAAGTAAGAATTTGAGAAACATGATATTATTTACCAGAAATGCACTTGCTGAACCTCCTCCATTGTGTTCAATATGCCAGCACAAAGCACCTATATTTGGAAAACCTCCTCGATGGTTTACCTATGCTGAGCTAGGACATGCTACAGATGGATTCTCTGGAGCTAATTTCTTGGCCGAAGGCGGATTTGGTTCTGTACATAGAGGGGTCTTACCAGATGGCCGGGTCATTGCCGTCAAACAACATAAACCCGTTAGTTCTCAGGGTGATCATGAATTTTGCGCAGAAGTGGAGGTCCTTAGCTGCGCACAACATCGTAATGTTGTGATGCTGATTGGATTGTGTGTGGACGATAGAAGAAGATTACTAGTGTATGAATACATTTGCAACGGGTCTTTGGATCATCACCTTTATGGTACTTATATTTCTATCCTTATATATTTGTTTATTGTAGTACAGCAATTGTAGGGACCACACTTCTAATGGAATTTCCCATTTTATAGGGTTGGCTAGCATTTCTACTCGTGCGACTTTATTCTTAGTTCGTCTGTTCTTCATTGCTTGACACAATGTATACAATCTGAAATCTGCTTAGAACTTCCATATATTAGCTAACCTAATATATTCATAAGCTCACATGAGATTACAGGCTTCCACTCTCTTTTAGATAACTACCTCTGTCTGGAATGGGAGTCCTAGGTTTGTATTTTACACGCTTAGACATAACTTTTTTTTTTATAATAAAATTTACTCTTTGAAGTTTAAATTGAACAAAATCATCCAAAATAATTATATCCCAAGTGTTTTTTTATATTAGGCAATTATACGTCTAAGTGTGTCCGATGCAAACCTTAATATTTGAAAAATAAAAAGTCAACAAAAGAAATAGGATTCTTCTTTCCAGACAAAGGGATTATGTCCTTTTATTTTGGGTTCGGTTTCATCATCCATAATTTCCAAATTCTTCCCTGATTTTGGTATTGGCTACGCTATGAATTGCTCTTCCATTTTATTTATCTGAGCCCTGTCATTTTTAACCTGTTATAAAACTTTGACTTACATGAATACTATTAATTTCAAAACTTGTTGAGGATAAGTTCTGTGTCATAGAACTTATATCTATTATAGTTTATAAATTAATATGTTAGTATTGATGATATTATAGTAAGTTAATAACTCTAGGGTGGGAGAAATGTCAATGCCTTGAGGAATAACCTCAAGGTCTCTGGTACCAATCTCCATACTTGGGGCCAAACTTACTTATCAAAAAATATTCTAAAATTTTGATGTTATACCTTCTGTGGCTGATCAGCCTCTGTTTATATCTGGAATTGCAGGACGTAATAAGGATGCACTAGAATGGTCTGCGCGACAAAAAATTGCAGTTGGCGCTGCTCGAGGATTGAGATACCTTCATGAAGAATGTACAGTGGGATGTATCGTCCATCGTGATATGCGGCCAAATAATATTCTCCTCATGATTTTGAACCATTGGTAAACCATTCTATTTGTCTGTTTCCTTCTTTAAAATGTTTATATATTACTTGTTCAATTTTTTTTCCCTCTAAAGATAGTTTGGAAGACAAAAATGTTGTTTAAATGAAGTAAACACTTCATTCTCAACTGTTTAAGTGGTTTGTTGGTACCACTTATCGTGTTTTTTCAAAGTGTCAAATTCGATGTTTAGTATGCACTCTATATGTATTGATAAATAAATACACTTTTTATGTTTAATATGCAATATATTATAAGGCCGTAATTCTCATGCCTCGCGAGATGGTCATCAGAATAATTGTCATCAATAACTTGATGCTTGACTCAAACAATTGGACCACATTTAAGCTTTTATATTATGTTCTTGACAAGTCATATTAGTGATATGATACCTTTGTGTGCATATTAAGTGAAATTATGTGTGGTGTTCTGGTTAACATATAAGGACTTCATCTTGCAGTCTAAGGCAAACCATTAAATCACCTAACACAAAGCATTTGACTGCATTTATTTTTGAGAAACTTCTTTAATAAAGCTATAACCGATCAAAAAAGACCAATATAAAGCTTGTGCGGTGAATCAAATAGTTCTTTTTTTTTGTTGCTATATTCGACTGAAATTGAACATTTTTGCTTTCGACAAGAATGAATCCCAAGACCTCATGCACCCAAGACTTATGAGTAGTTTTTTTACCATTGAGCCATGAGGGGCTTAGTTATAATAATATACTTGCATGTTCTCAACTTCATGCATAAGCTGATCAAATGCCAGGCACACAACAAGCATCCAGACCCGCGAGTCACGAGCCCCGCTGGCCGCGCCAAGCCTTGGATAGGTCCTCACCCCTCCACAAAAGTGGGGTGCCCCTTTGGGATTTTTCTTCAACTTCTTTTTCTTTTTCTTGTTCTCTTCATTTTTTCCCTCCTGTTTCTTTAATTGGTTGGCAATTTTAGACTAGCAAGGTGGCAGCCAGAAGGAGACATGGGTGTAGAAACAAGAATAATTGGAACCTTTGGGTAAACATGACTGATGCAATTTTCTTGTCAACCATACAGTCTACCAAACAGAATTTAAAGTGATATCCTTTTCTAGGTACTTGGCTCCAGAATATGCTCAAAGTGGTGAAGTTACTGAAAAGGCTGATATGTATTCATTTGGGGTCATATTGGTGGAACTAATCACAGGACGGAAAGTTATTGATCTATACCAGCCCAAAGGCCAGCAGTGCCTTACTGAATGGGTATAAATTATAGAGCTCTATTATTTGTGGTATTATTGAAATTTCTTATTATACACCTTTAGTGGACCAAAATATACAGTATTTTTTTTTTTTTAATAACATAACCCACAATTTATGAGGCCTGCTATTATCAGTGATGGGTTCCAGACTATAGCGTACATTCATTTCGGAAAAAAATTGCAAGAATGCTGAATGCTTGTATGTTCAAATAGGAGATATTTTTTTTCCCCTTTTTCAGGCTATCCCAGAACTTTGTGACTTCATATTTTTTCCTTGGACTACATTAACATCGTACCTTGTTTTAAAAAGGGGAAATTTGAGTGGAGTCTAATGAAGGGTAAGTTTGGAACTCTATTACTTGTATACCATAAGCCAATGGTGACATCTAAAGTGGGATTGATGAAATATTATTTCAGTTCAGATTAGTTTGTATTCCACACAGGGAGGTAGAGAAACATCTTTTCATTCAGAATTGCAATCAAATAGTCCTCCACTATTTACCTGTTTCTTTATGGGTGTAGTTTAATAAATAATAATACACTCAAGGAGTCCTTATTTGATTTGGATCAGGCACGCACTTTATTGGAAGATAATGCAATTGGAGAACTGATTGATCCATGCTTGAGAAATTCCTATTCAGAGCAAGAAATCTATAGCATGGTACATTGTGCTTCCTCGTCAATGCACGGGATCCTCATTCAAGGTCTCGCATGTCTCAGGTTGGTCATTTAACTCATCTTTCAAAAACTAAGGGTATTTAAACAACAAATAAGTTCTCCCAACTAATTATATGAGAAAATGATTCGGGCTGAGTGGATAATCTTGACCTGCCTCTCTCTTCAAAGACAACATCCAAATTCTCGTAACTACACACCTGATCATGTTATCTTAAAGACTACCCGAGTACTGCTTGAGAGTAATCTCCCAAATACTTCCACTTTGCAAGTACTAGTAGGCTGCTGTATGCCTGTATATCATTTTCGTAGCCATCTTTTGTTTTATATATATATATATATATATGTATGTATATCAGTGGGGTTCTTAGGCGGACTACATTAACGGACTCAGCAACGGACTGGAGCAAACACGCGGGTCTAAATTATCAGCTATTCACACGCGAGTCAAAAATCAAACCTATTCGGGTCAGAAGAAATTAGCAGCTATTCATCTCAAACCCTTCCAAGCAAAGGGGCGAACTCTCGATCGCTGCTATTTCTCTTCAAAGTCGACTCCAACTCCAGCAAGCCACACGAATCAGAGGTCGAATCAGAGGAATAAGAGGACAAACGCACAGATCTGGACTTTCATTCGGTAAACCCTTAACTATTTTCCGCCATTGCAACCGTAATTTATGAAGATTTGCTGCAATTTTTCGATATACTCTTTTTGGGTTTTGACCTTGGATGATTTCTAGGTTTGTGTGACCCTTGTTGCCTCTTTGCATTTTTAGGATTTTGTTCATACTGAATCGGATTTTCTGGATTCAACTCATTATGCCTTTTTGGATTTTGTTCATACTGAATTGGATTTTATAGCTTTTGGGTTGCTTCAAAGATTCTTCTTAAAATAGTAACCATTTCCCCTCTATTCATCTCGTATAATAACCTTTAAGTTTCTAACTTTTGGGTTACTCGGAATTTTCTTGATTGTGATGGTGCTTGGAGTCTACAGAGCTAGATAGTTCATTTGTGTGATCGTATCTGCTTAGCACTTCTTTTTAAAGTAATAAAATACTGTGTTTGGAGATTTCGTGCTCTTTTTCCTTTAAGCCTCTTAGTAAGTTCTCATGGTGTTTGGATGATTTTGACATATTTATCTTGTGTTCTAGTAGTACGGGTATCTTGATGTTCTTAGCAATTTTCAAGTGGTTTGCCTTTTATATAGCAATTCATTTTCCGTTTATATATGCTGTAATAAAGGCCTTTTTTCATCCATTAGTATTAGTGGTTTGCCTTTTTATTACTACTACTACTATAAAGTATTTTATTACTACTACTGTATTTAATTGTGATTCAACTCATTCTACTACTACTACTATAATTTAATTGTGATTTTATTTTTGAATAAAGTATTTTATTTATTCATTTATTCTACTGATAGAAAAATATGTCATCAAATTCGTCTACTGCTACATCCGTATAGTAAAACTTTCAATGTCACAACTAGTATTAATTTTTGCTTGCAACCTTATACAAAATGGTGAAGTGCCACAACCAGTATTAAATTTTATTTTTCTTTCTTTTGAATAATTTTTGAAATGGGATATGTATAATTCATACTAGCTTAGAAGGTGTTCCTTCACCAATATGAAACAAGTGCTTTCACAGTACTAAATATATGATCTTTTTCTTTGTTATTGCTCTTAATGTGTAAATCATGCTCCTTTTGATACAGTTCATTAATCACTTCGGTTCAATTTCTCTTGGTATAGATTTGACAGTTTTTGGTCTTGTAATGTGTTTCTTTGCATTCATCCTTATAGATTTTGTCAATTGGATTTCAGGATGTGACTGAAAGAATGAGTTAGTTTGCTTGTTGTCTTGTTCTCTGTCGCGAACTGGGATTTGGTGGAATTTGCATCGGCGCATTGACAGTAATTTTAGGCAAAGATTCCGAAGTAGTCAATATTGTCTAGTGGAGTGCTCTGACATATGTAACTTGATAAAAGATGGAGAAGATGGATTCTGACTAATATTTTGATTTTGTTGGCGTCGCTTCTTAGAATTTTCAGCAAGTCTGTAATAGCTTTTTGGAGAATTATTCACTTTGTACTTTGTAATAGCTTTGTACAAGTCTGAATTTTCAGCAAGTCTGTAATATTTTGATTTTATTTTAGTTTGTTGAAACTCCAAACAATGTAGAATGGACAAACAAAACTGTTTGTATACAAGTGCTCTTTATTTTATGGGTTAAGAGTTTTATTTTTTGTTAAACTGTTTGTAACTGTTTTAGTTTTTTGCTCGTGTTTAGTTTCTGAAAGTTCATTATGAGGACAGTAGCAATTACTTACTCAAACATTAATCATAAACAACTTCAGGACATTGGTAACAATTGCTTTTCATTAGTATTATATGAAAAGGTGACTTAGCACCAAATATACCCAGGACACCACATGCTCTAGCAACTACTGCCTAATTTCAAGCAAACAATTTGCCGAAACAATTGACAACAATTTTCATACTAGTGCAACAATTCCGAAACTTTCATTACACCCAACATCAAAGAAATTGACCAAACAAGGGCAAAAGAAATTCCATTAAAATTAAACTTGGGCAAACATCAAAGGTTTTCATTACACGTAACAACTTTCATTACTCTAAACAATTTATCAAAAATCATACACTTCCAATTTAAAATACATATTAATAAGACATCGTGGAACACATCTCCCGGCCCTTTGCAAATGCTTTAAATGCATTCTTGGATTACATAGGATCCGCTTTCCACAAATACAGAAGGAATTGAGGTGAATAAAAACTAAAGTTTAGCAAGGTTCTTTCCACAACAGAAGGATCTGCTTTCCAAGGTTCTTTCATCAGAACATGAACGTCAGTACAATAAAAACTTTAGTGATATACACACCTTCAAGCTTTCCTCGATCATCCCGTAGTTTAGCATCCATCTCTTTGCTGGGAGGATATTTTGGAAGGCTTGAAGGGTCACAAGCAAAAGGTATGGTTGTAAAAAATTGTGCAACATACAGATAAAGATATGGTCACAAAGTATTAATATACTACTAAACTCTGGGATCAAGAAAGAAACAATCTGCAGGCATGATGGAATGACAAAGAGACCTGCACTGCTAGGAGAGTTAGAAACAAGCCAAACTAAGCAAAAATGCAAACACAGATGGAATGACAAAGAGACCTACACATAAAAAATGCAAACACAGATGGAAACGAGGATTGAGGCGAAAAAAATGAAAAAGATAGCATGTACTCCAAATTTATATACCAATAGTCTTTTGATATCAATGAATTTCAGCATTAACTTTGCCAAATTTCTTGAGTCATGCTCAATTAACAATTCCTGGACATATGTTTGAAAAGGTACAGAAGCACACCCAGTGGTAAAGTTGAAAATTGTCTTTTCCTGCAGAATTTGTAAAAGGAAGCCACTGCCACGTAATCTGTAGTAGAACGCACAAGTTTTTTATGTTATGAGTATGGATTTCAATATAGAGAAGTACAGAAAGAAACAAGAACATTATTCACTTACAGTAACATAAATACCAGGACAACTGAGGAAATATAACTTTTCAGAATATGATAGAATTGTGAAGTAAACAAATGAGTCTTGTCTCATACTTAAGATAATATCAAAGAATAAGAAAACAAATGAGTCTGACCTCTATGTTTTTAACTAGGAACTGAACAACTGAAAAATCATGCCACAGAATTCAACTGTATTTGATCTACTACCCTCTATGTTTTTAACTAGGAAGCCATGACCCTCTCTATAGCTGCTACATAGAACACCTTTTTCATGTTTTAATCAAAATAACCTTATTGAGACATTTTTACAAACACCTAACATACATAGGTTACACTAGTTGAAAGCAGTAGGTGCGTAACAAAGAAACAAAGATAGAGCGGTGTAGGTGCGAAAGCACCAATCGTGCGGTATAGGTGCGTAAAAGCAGAACTATGTAGCAAGCAAAATTACAGTACCAAATCACAAATTGGACACAAAAATTTTGCAGATTATAGGGTTTGGCCCTTATTAAGTAAAATTTATAAAAAAGCTATTATTGAACACCAAATCATAAATTGGAATGAATCTATCCTGATATCAACCCTTAAAAAAGCTATTACCTTGGTCTAGAATCGACGAGGAAGAGAGAAGGGGCCGATTCTCACGAAGGCGTCGATTCCTCGCGAATAGAGAGGGAGAAGGCGATTCCTCGCGAAGAGAGAGGGAGAAGGCAGAGATTTTCTCGCGAAGTTAAGGGTTTTCGATCTCTACGTTGGAAGATTAAGAGAGAAGGAGGGGAGATCTCAGTTGTCCGGGTTTGTTTCTCTCAATATTTGACCCGGAAGGTTCAAAATGACCCGCGTGCTTCATTTTTTGATGAGTCCGTTAGTTGGTCCGTCGTTTGAATCCGTTTTAGAACCTGGCTCGTATATATATATATATATATATATATATATATATATATATATATATATATTATAAATTACATCAAATTAATATAACTCGATGTTGGTTCCACTTGCTGATTTACACTATGAACTTCAAAGTAGGTTAGTTTGACTAGCAAGACCATCATACTGTACTTCCACCACCAAATAACAATTTGCTGCACACCTGAATAAAAGATAGGGATCATTTAAGCTCCTTGATTTAAAGAATATGGAACTCTAACCTTCCCTTTGACTTGTGTTTGAGGATTGACCCCTTTAACTCCGATCTAAGCTTTAAAAGTAGGCCTTCATTATTTGCTCATCTCCTGTTTACGATTTTCTTCATAGGTGCTCCGGATGTTGGAAGGTGACAATTTCATGAACTAGACTATAATATACATATGGTCTAAAAGAACAATTGTAATTGAGACAAAGCAGGGGCAATGCTGCTCTAGAAAGGTCCTATTGTTGTACTGCTGCAACAGCAAGGTTAAGTAGGAAGCTTCTCCATTAGAACACAAATGGCAGCTCAAATGAAGGGAAAAAGTAAGGAGGATCTCCCCTAAGAAACATCTGTATAATATGCATTGATGGCATGCAACATTATATTTTTATCTTCTTTTTTTAATTCTCCCACTTTCAAGTAAACCTACACGCATTTTATATTGCACCTTTATATATAGTCTCAGAAATCAAAAAACACCAAAATTTTGTATCATTCTTTTTGCTGGTGAAAAAGGGGCAACAGATCAAGATTGGAAGTTTGATATATTCTTTCACTCAGTTTTCATTTTCTGAATGCATGATTTATAAATTGTTGAAAAACTCCGATTCTTTTATTATATATTAGAAGAATAGAAAAATTAAACAGAAAATATATGCCTGTCGTCACTCTTCATTTTTGTGTTGAGGGGGATGATTGTAACACCCCAGTCCCACATCGAAAGATATAGAAAAAATTTGTCTGTGTATAAAGAATTAAGTTGCTATTAATAGTACTTTCAAGTTATGACCTTTTGGAACAATGTATTGAAATAATCCTCTTGTTTTACTCTTTTTTTCCTGGCATAGGTGAATACTATGTAGGAAGTTGCCCCCCTTATGGAAGTTGTGAAGGTTTGTGGGACAAGCACATGATTAGAGAATTTTACTTATGCTCTTATCGTAACAATTGAAAGTGTATCCAACTTTTTTGATTGTTTAAAAAATCTTCAATGATTTTATAACATATGAATTTTTTTATATTTATTTTTTTAGGTTTGTCATTTATTGTTCTTCCAAATTCTCAACCATAGAGGAGCAGTATTCTGCGTCGATTTCTGAGTTACTCTGACACTGTTGCTTTTACCCAAATGCCTTCGTAATTATATATGTTTTTTATTTTCAGGTGCCTATTGCTCCGACTCATGTATATTCTATAAATGATTCATTGTCAGCAGAGGAAGCTGCTGCTGCTGAGTACGAGTTTGTCATTAGACAACTAGTAAGGACCCAAATAGTTGGTGTGTTCGAGATCAGTGACTGCCCCAAGATTGATCTAATTCTTCTCAGAATGGGCTCTTATGGTCATGTTGCCTCACTATTCCCTAATCACTCGGTGCTTAATGAGAAAGAGGAGTGGGTGACTTTTATCATTGAGTCTGTAATCAACTCCTCGACCAATGTGGCCGTGGTTGTAACAGGGAGCAGCAAAGCTGAGGTGGTGCACAAGGCAATCAATAATGTTGAAGGTCCATCATTGCCTGCAAAGATGGTCCAGCCAACTAATGGGAAGTTGGCTTTGTTTTTGGACAAGCTGGTTGCATCAAAGCTTGATGGGGGTGCTCAATTTTCCAAATAGAGCAATTCTCTTGTCACTGAAGATACAACATTAAATGCAATCCACTTCAAAATTGTTTTTATACAAGTACATCTGTAGCCAATTAGCCACCCTTGAATTTCATTACAGGAGAAAGAACAAATCCAACCAAACAAAGGCATATAAGAAAACTAGCAAGGTGTAGGAGCATCAACTTGTTCAACTAACAGACACTAATTTGCAGTATTCCCTTTCTGTTATAGACATTATGCCATTTGAATCCGGAACCACGTCTCCTTCCATCCCTTGTTTAGGTTGGAAGCCACAAGTTCATGCCTGAAGCCACTGGTCTGTTACTCCATAATCAATGGCGTATGGAGCGCTCCAAATAGCCTTTATCAGTGATAAGATGTGGTTGAACTGTCAACATTCTCATCAGAGCTAAAACACAGGTCAAAAGCTAAAATTATTAGCACAAGTTTAGTAGTATATTCTTTTGTTGATAAAAAGTAAGTTTCCTGAGGTAAGTAGACAAAATAATCTATCACATTGAAATAAAGTTAATTGCTAGAGTTGCACAAATTTTTCCATGTAAATGTGTACATGATGTACATCTATACAAGAAACAATGCAAAAGGAAAACAGAAAGTCTAGGGGAATCGGGATTTTCCGACCGGGGTAGTGATCGCGATCGGCCGGAAATTTTATTTTATTATTATTTTTTTTTGCTTTTGACTACAAAAAACTAATGTGATTTATTGGAACTAAATTTTTTACAAAATGCAGTGATTTAGGTGTCATTTGGATACACGTAAAAAAACAGGGGTTGTATGATTCGTATAACTCGCTTGTTACGTATCCAAAAAACACATAAATCAATCGTGATTTTATAAAAATTTCAGTTCCAATAAATCACATTAATTATTTTGTAGTCAAAAGCAAAAAAAAAATAAAAAAATCCCGGCCGATCACTACCCCGGTCGTAAAAGCCCGCCCCTAGAAGTACTCAAAGGAAAATGTCCCCCATTCATTCAAATGTATTTAGTCCTAAACAAACAGTCCCTTAGACATTTTTATTAATAGCAATTTTTACATTTCAACATTTTCATTAATAACTATTTTGACATTTTTATTAACTAAAATTATGTCGTATTAAGTATTAAGTGTAACACACGTGCAAGTATTAACCAAAAATAGATCGTATTAATGGATGTCTAAAGGGGGGTTTGATAAAAATTAAATGAATCTGAATCTGGATGAGTTGAATTTGAATATGAATAAAAGAAATTATTTAATAATTGACATGTCTGAAACATCTGAATAACATATTTTTATTATTTCGTCTCTCTAAAAAATTCAAAGTTGCTATAAATTTATTTAATATAATAGTTAATATTGTTAAAAAAATATTTATTTAGCCAAAAAAAAAATGAAACTAAATCATTCATTTCAAATCGTCTAAATGGCTTTTTTTTTTAAATAAATACATTTAATTCAGTCCTAAACAAACACCTAGTAAGAAAAAAACAATTAAGACTACAATTGTGTGGACAAATATGAATTCACGCAAAATAAGCTTTACTGTCCAATGTCCTATCAAATTGAATTAGAAACTAATAATGAGAAACCACAAGTTTTTTTTTTTTTTTTTTTTTTTCAAAAATAGATAATAAAACCACTAAATTACAGCCACTATTTTTCTTGGCAACATTTTTTTTTTATCAAAAACTAATTAACTTTAAATCACTTATTTATTTGTATTTTTCAAGCTGTAAAACCATAATTTCTCTCTTCTTTTTTTCCCCTTCAAAATGTTGATCCATTTTGCAAATTTGAACTTCAATTCAATCATTATCTTCATCTCCCTCCTTTTTTCTGTATTTCTCTCTCCTCTATTTGTTACTTCTTCAATCTCCCAGCTCGGTGATTCTGCGGTACATTTATGGCCGTTGCCTTCACAATTCACTTTCGGCAACGAGACTCTCCTGCTCGATCCCGATGTCTCGCTCGCCGTAGGCGGCAATGGCGGCGGCTCCGTCATTGTGAAAGAGGCGTTCGAGAGATACAGAGGAATTATATTCAAGCACACCTCTAAAATATCTTTATTCGGGGGAAAAAGTAAAGTTGTGCATAATATCGATAAGATTACGATTATTGTTCGTTCTGATAACGAAGAGGTATGATTTTTTTATTTATTTTTGGTATTTGATTGATTGTTTGAAGTTTTTGAATGATTTGTGTTGAATTGTTTTTGGTGTTTTAACAGCTTCGGCTTGGTGTGGATGAGAGCTATTCTTTGTTAGTGACGAAGAGTAGTGGCCCTTCCATTGTTGGAGAAGTTACAATCGAGGTAATTCAGACTAATTATTTTTTCATTAGGTAATTTTATTTAGTTTATCTAAAATGATGTGTGTATTAACCTGTTTAAGCAAACAAATATTTCTGATAGTTATGGTATGGAGAAATAAGAAATTGGTTTATCTTATAGCTATCTGATCATGAATATCTGTAGTTGTTTATGTAGGTGCTCGTGAATGTAATAAATCCATTTATTTTCATCAAATTCTCTGCTCGCTTTAGCGGTTTAGTTAATTGCTAAAATTTGTCAATATTGCTCGTAATTGAAGCTAGTCATTGCACCAATTTTGTATTGAAATTATTTCAAGCTCATTTATAAGGCTTTAGTTGTTATGCAAGACAGTTTCTTGAATGTTCTGTTGCTTGAATGCGTCGTGGACTCAGTGTCCCCGACCTCAAGCATGTGGTCGATATATAAATATTGTTTAGATGGTTTTGTTAAGTATTCTTGGGACTTGCTCATTGCAGGCAAATACAGTTTATGGTGCACTTCGCGGATTGGAGGTATGTATGAGTTATGACGCATTTACGACGAAATGTGACAAATATGAGCACATACTATGGTACATTTATCTTGCTATTCTCTAGAAAACTGCATTTTTGTGCTTACCATAATCAACATTCTAGAATGCCTGCTTGATTTCTTGTGACTCTGTGCTGCATGTGTTGACATGAGGTCAAGTATGCGAACAAGTAACATAACATGTACTTAAAGGTAATTTTTTTTAAAAAAACACGTACTTAAAGGATACAACATGAGGGCTTATCGCGAGGGGGTGAACCTCTTTGTGCTCCCTGACACCATGATACAGGTGATCTGTCTTTCAGAAATGCACAATCAGCCAATATTGGTAGCTGAGGACATCACCCTTAATATGTAAAATTTCTTTGTTTGTTCTATAATAAAGATTATAACTCCATGTTCTTGTTATCTAGAATATTAAGAGGTTGGGAATTAAATTTAACTTTCTTAGTGGCAGTTAAAGGTTTATGTCTTCCAGTTCAGTTGATTTATAGTCGAAGTCAATGCTTGCCATGATAAGAAAAACATCTTATTGAAGTATTGTCTTTGAAACACTTTGATGGATGCTTTTAGGTAATACAATTCATGGACCGATATTTTGTTGTGGTTGAGAAATGAGGAATTTTCATTCTGAGTATATGAGATGGAAGACGTGTCCAGGAATCCAAGGAGAGGATTGATATCAAACAGGTGTCAACTATAGGAAAATATTTTTTTCTCCTTAAAATAGCCATTTTGCCATATCACTAACCATAATTATTTCAACATATGGACTTTTCTTTGATACGTCATAAATAACTTCTCATCTGCTTATGATAGTAGTTGTCTAATGTTCTACCTGAGTCTCTCACGCATAAAATAAATAAGTCGAATAAGCATACCTTTATTTCTTAAACCATTGCCTTTTTGATTAATACAAAAGTTTTTGACACACTTTTATCGTCTAGAAATGAAATATTACATTCTTGAATGACTAAACTGATAAATTTGAGTTCCTTTCTTTTTCCTTCCTTCAATTCTAATTGCAGACATTCAGCCAAATATGTGCTTTTGATTATGGAACTAAAACTGTTCAAGTTTACAAGGCCCCATGGAACATTAAAGACAAACCGAAATTTGTATATCGTGGGCTTATGCTTGGTAGGCAATTATTTATTCTTTCTTTGACTGGAAAATTAAATTTGCTAATTTTTGTTATAATATATTAGATTTAATTGATGTTGAAAGCTATCATATTTTGCAGATACTTCAAGGCACTATTTACCTATTGATGTAATTAAGCATGTTATCGAATCAATGTCATATGCTAAACTAGTAAGAGATGTTACTTTCCCTATTTTTTAGGATTATATTATTTACAGTTGATATATTGCAAGTACTTGCCTGATTAGTCAACCCTCCTTTTCCCCCATAAATGTGCATGTAATTTAACATTAAGAATTGCATTCAGTAGAATGTCCTTCATTGGCACATCATAGACAAGGAGTCATTTCCTCTAGAAGTACCTACATATCCAAATTTGTGGAAGGGGTCATATACAACGTGGGAGCGCTACGCTGTTGAGGATGCTTATGAAATTGTTAAGTAAGATCTCTGTTCTTACTCAAGTAATTTATTACTTGTTATTTTGTTAAGTATAAATGCTTTTCAGGCTAAACTCTTCTCTCGAATATTGCCGGCGTACACAAGGAACAAACATACATATTCGGAACCCAACTTGACCCAAAAGCTTAAGCTATTAAGTCTTGGGCCTATTCATGTATATTAATCCTTTACTATTTATCCGATGTGGGACTCCAACTCACTTGTTATATTCTAACAATCTCCCCCCTCACAAGTGAGTTTCACACTTCTCTTCAATCACAACACACCAATTCGACTAACTATTCTGGAAACTTCAGTAGCTCCCATTGTTGGGGAAGAACTGGGGAGCCCGTGCATCGCGTGCGCATACACAAGGCACCAACATATATGTTTGGAATCCAACTTAACCCAAAAGCTTAAGCTATCAAGTCTTGGGCCCATTCATGTATATTAATCCTTCATTCTTTCACTATTTATCCGATGTGGGACTCCAACTCACTTGTGATATCCTAACATATATATATATATATATATATGTATATATATATATATATATATATATATATATATATATATATGTATGTATATGTAACCAGAACATAATTGATACACCTTTTGCCTCTAATATTGGGTTTAGTTCATAATTATGGTTTGGTGTTAGTTTCGCACTTCAATGGTCTCTTTACTTTTGTTTTCCTCTTCCTTATGCAATATGCTAATGGTGTATGTTCTGTTTCATGTCTTCTTGTTATGTTATTGCATGAAGCTTTGCCAAAGCAAGAGGTACGTTATTATTATGGTTCAAACTTTGTTAAAGTTTCTATAAACCAATTGTGAATAAAATATTTGTTGTATAACCAAATACCGTGCCCTTTTAAAACAGTATGCTAGAAGTTGCATTTGTGACTTGCATAAAAACCTGTCTTTTTTTTTTTGTCAATTGTGATAGGTTTGTGCTTTTCCAAATGTATTTACAGGTTTGCTATCCGTTGAGTTTCGGATTGTAATTGCAACTTTTTGTCTTGATAATATCAATTACGACAGGTATCAATGTGATGGCAGAAATAGATGTTCCTGGCCATGCGGAATCATGGTAAAGCAATCTTGTCTGTAAGCTTGATCTCTCTCTATCTCAGGCTCTTTGTTGTCCAGGCTTACTACCTTCCTTCCCTTGTATTTGAATGCTTGAAAATCAAAATTTATATTGGAAAATTAAAGTGTTTGTTGGAACTTATAAAGGGTTAAAGCTTGGTAACTCTCTGATAACTCTTTTTCAATATATGCATTCCGGTACTTGCCAAAAAAAAACGAAGAAGGAAGAATCTTTCCTAAAAGAACAGATTTTTTCATAATCATGCATCATTAAACTCCAAAAACCCACATATCAAATAATTTGTATATCTGTCTGTGTATAGTATATTTTCTCTTGCTCAAGAGTTGGTACACGAGAGATACTGCCATAGAGTAATGACTTTTTTTAGGAGGTGGAGTAGTGCTTTCCGGAACTTAACCATGCATAAATGAGATCATGGTAGCACTGAAATTAATGTGTAGATAAGGCTGTGTATCTGTTGCATATACAGTAAAATAGATACCGTCCTCGGCATTCTGAACTTGGAACAACTGACGTACATTTTTGCGCTGCAAATATAAAATTTGGGAAGGTTTTCGGGTGACATAATTAGCCCAAATTTTAAGCTAACTGAGCTGCATATGAATTCTGCTAACTAAAATTATCAATAGGACTTTCCAGATTCATTTACAAATTTAGTCTAATGCATTTTGATAGGTCAACTGAATCCCATAGTTATGTTCATTGCTTGGTGCAATGATATTGAATGCCACTATTCAACTAATAATTTTCAAACTGTGATATGCTTTCTGTACAGGGGTGTCGGATATCCCAATCTTTGGCCTTCGCCTTCTTGTAAAGAGCCTCTGGACGTTTCCAAAAATTCTACTTTTGACATGATTTCTGGCATTGTGACAGGTTAAAGTTCATTAATATGGCTCCCTATATGTGGTTGGATTTTTTACTGCATGTGCACTTGCTGCTTTTTCTAGATAATAAACAATGTGTTGCATTGTTTCTTTGAACTGTTTATGCATCCATCAAGTTTTTCATGGTAAATTTTTTTTGTCAAGTAAGATCCACCATGTTGCCAAGGGGGCTTCAATTTTGTCCTCGTGTTACCAGCTGCTTGATCCATCTCACTGTCATGGTTCATAGATCAAAAAGTGGACTAATGTATGAATATCATACGCTTGCATGCAGAATATAGGTTTCAAACCAAAGGTGAAGACTGAAAAGTGAATAGTACAGCACATGCTTAATGTATCTATTTTTTTTATATCTTCACGACAAGTTTGGAAGGCAGTTTCTTCTGTATAAAAATAATAACTGTAGTATGTAAGAGAATTTGCTTGCTGACCAAAATATAGATATCCGTCTTAAGAAAATGCTGCTCAGTTACCAATCTTTTGTGGTGAGCACCGAGTACATCCTATAAGTTGCTATCCTTGTTTAGGTCTTCAATTCATGGCATCCCCACTTGCTTACAAAACATGATATTTTTCTTTAAAACTAACTGGCCAAGAGTACATGGGTTTTAGATAATTGGTTGATAACCTCAAGTTTTCGATTTTTTTCTTAAATTTATTTCCATAAGTTGTACTCTGTAACACTGATTCTTGCAAAACATATTTAATGATTTCATCCATAAACAATAGCTCTGAAACTGCCATTGTCTGCAAAAGGTTCCTATACTGAAATGTTCTTTTTTTCTTCTTGATTTTGATTTTTATTATTACAGATATGAGAAAAATTTTCCCATTCGAGCTCTTCCACTTAGGTGGGGATGAGGTTAATACAGGTTGGCGCCAAATTTTTTATGTAGAAATTACTACTTCCTTTTTTACTTTTTCTTCTCCAAGCTAATTTATTTGTTCTCAAAAAGGAAAGACAATATAAGAGTGATCTTCTGTTCAAGCTTATACTGACTGCAAACCTAGAATAGACTATAAATAATGTGAGACAAACTTGTATTTAAATCAGAAGGTGATATGAATCATTTTAAAAAAGCAAATACAAATTCTTAGCATATTGGTCCTATGCTATTTCAAGGTTTTTTTTCGCTCTTTGCATTTGGAGTATGTCATGCTTCTCTTGCTATAACTTTAACCAGTCCTTTATGGCATGATTATTCTGGAGTTCTTATAAATACTTTTCTTCTGCATTAGCTGGAAGATTTTTTTTAAAGAAAATCAGTTTCTGTCAGTAAATTATATTATCACTGATCTGCATTTTGAGATATAGTGGGCTTATTGATTTCTGCTATTTACTGCAAATAAACTCCTACATAGAAAGTAGAAGTCAATTTGTCTTATTAATATTAATATCGAATGGACGATACTTACTGACCTCTTAATAATATCCTTGTTGAGTGGAAACAAAATTTCGTCATATTTCTTAGATCATAGCTGTCACTTTTTCACCAGAAATGGTCATAACTTACATTTATATCATCCTAAATGCTTCAGATAACTGGATTTCATGAGTTGAAAAATGGTGATTGTGTAAACCAAGAAACACATATAGCATCAGCAATACAATTGAACTGATTATAACAAAGCAGCTGTAAAAGCAAGCTGCTTTCTAATAATACCATTCTCACTTACTTCCTGAAAACTGGTATTTTGATTTATATTCTTGAGAAGTTTAAACTTCCTTTCCTCTCTTTTTCTCCATCTTTCTCTCTCTAGGAACACATAACTTTTTCATTTGCTAATGCTACAATTCTTTGATAATTGTGTATCCCACTTTTGATTTTTATTGTTTCAAATTGGTCTACTATTGTGCAGATTGTTGGAACTCTACTCCACAAGTGAAGCAATGGTATTACCCTTTACTTTTTAAAGTGCATGACACTTTCAATTATATAAAAATCAATAATTTTTATTTACTACAGGAGATTATTCAATGTTCTAAAAGGCGCTAGGCGGGTGGCCGGGGGGGCCTAGGCAAGATTTTTTATTATAAGTCAATTTTAATATTTTATCTTATATTTATCCAAACAAAACAATAATATAAAGCAAAACAATCTATAATAAAGATTAAAGAAAATGACAAATACCATATGCTAAGTATGGCTAACATATCTTTAACGTATTAGTTTTATTCATACACAGGATTGCTATTAAATAATAAAATTTAAAATTTCAAGAATTCAATTCAATATTAAAGCTTAAGAAACTAAATATAAATTTAAGGATTATATTGAATTAAACTAAATATTATAAATGTATCATCATTTATAATTAATTTGAAGTTGGTACAACTTTACAAGTTCAAAAAATTTCAACTATTATAAAATTATCCATTTTGACTTGATCTTGTTCACTTCTTGTTGTGATTTGATATGCTACAACCTGCATTATGAATATGATAAATCATTAGAAAAATAAATATATCAAGATCTGGTTTGGTTTGGGTAGTTATTAAAATAAAAATAAAAAACTCTCTGCCTAGGCCCCACCTTGTCCGCTTACCTACCCCGCCTTTCCCGACTGCCCGCCTAATTTCTTGGAGGGCTTTTTTTGCCGCCTTGGGCCTAGACGAGGCGCCAAGGGGGCCTAACGCCTACGCGCCGCCTAGTCCGCTTTTTAGTACACTGAGATTATTGAACTAAGTAATCAGTAGAAGGCTACTTGTATTAGGCTCAATAACATGGTAAAACTTGCCTATAAAACTTTTCTGTTTTTTTGCCCTTCCATTTTTTGGTTAGGATGGCCTTGTCATGCAAGTTTTCTTATTGTGATATGAAAAAATTATCCCCTCCCTGTGGCAGCCTTTTGACATCTACTTTTGGAGTGGCAAGCAAACAATTGTTGTGACTGAACTTTTTATTTACATTTAGACATTCCATATGCAGGCTACAAGAGCGCAACATGACTGTTCAAGAAGCATATGAATATTTTGTACTCCGAGCCCAAGAAATAGCGATATCAAAAGATTGGACCCCTGTCAACTGGTATGCCCTCATTTTATGCCAAAATGATATTCATCATTGGTTGCATCAAATTGGTGTTTTTATGTTTTCTGTAAACAAACTTTCTAGGAAATTTCTTGTTCGCTTATTATACTGGCTTCAGAGTTGTATATATTTTAGACAATTCTGAAGGACTGTGAACAATGAAAATTAAAATTATAAGGTTATTTTATATTACCTAATAGATAGATGTTATTAGCATGCGATAATAATTTTCTCTGTACAGAATTGATGGTAAACGGGGTATCTTGTAGCATTTACTTCTAAACATGCTGTTATGTACATTTGAACTTTCACAATATTTATAATGTAGATAATACAACGTGACATGGATTTTTCTCATCTTAGGGAAGAAACATTCAACACATTCGCTGATAAACTCAATCCCCGGACTGTGGTGCATAACTGGTGAGTTTCTGATCAGATGCCTGTCTACAATTTTACTATGGTATCGAGTCAGAAGTTTTATGGTTCAAGTATGAATAATTCTATTATTACCTCAGGTTGGGCTCTGGTGTTTGTCCAAAGGTTGTTGCAAAAGGCTTTAAATGCATTTATAGCAATCAGGCTGTTTGGTATCTTGACCACTTAGATATTCCTTGGGATCAATTTTATAATGCTGATCCACTGGAAGGAATAAGTGATGCTTCCAAGAAAGAACTAGTTCTTGGAGGAGAAGTTTGCATGTGGGGTGAGACAGCAGATGCGTCAAATCTTCAGCAAACAATATGGCCTAGAGCTGCGGCCGCTGCAGGTATGCTAAAATCAAATTTATCATATTTGAGATTTGAACTGATTTTATAAAGGAGCTGGTGGAGCAAGTTTATATTTGGATGTTGGAGTATAGTGCAATTATAAGTTTTTTCATAATTTTGAGGTTAACCTCTCTCTCTCTCTCTCTTTCCCCCTGTAAATTCTGCTGGAATGGGGGGATGGAGAAGGTTAGATTATTACATAGTTAAGTGTGAATCTTTGTCAAAAATTGAGTTTAAAGAATAATTAATTAGATTCAAATGCCAAATGTGTCTTCTTCTTTTTTTCTCGTGTGTTTAGGGTTTTATCTTCTTGTTGCATATGATACCATAGCATGAATTGGACTATTTAATTGTCATTAAATCGTCAAGCATATTCTACCTAAAATCTTAGTTTATCCATGTCACATTATCCTAATTTAAGTATATAGTTTTATTACTGAATAGAAAATGGTGATATCTTCTTCAAAATAGTTTGTGGAGAGAAGTTTTTAGGTGTTATCCTAATTTGCAATTTACTTATTGTAATACCCCAGTCTCACATCGGGTAATATGGATTTGATTAGTGTGTGTATATGACTTACCTCTACTGCAAAATGACATTTTGGGAGGGTATATGGAAAGGCCAATATGACCAAAGTTGATGATATTGGGATGTGATTGAGCCTCATTTTGGTCTCAGGAGTCGGGTCGTTGCACTTATCTTTTTGGTCCTCTCTCTAACTTTTTTTTTAACTAGTCCACTCTTTATTTTGATAAGTAATCTTTCTGTTCTCATGGAATGTGTTGATGTATATAAATCTTGTGGCATCAAATAACAGATTTTGATGGCTAGGATCCATCCTTTCAACTCAGTGTTACTCAAGTATTAACTCTTTCGTTTGTTAGCAACAATCTATGCAACAACTTAGGAAACATCATTGCTTTGTTTGACAAACTGCTAGTAAGATCTTGTTCGGATTTTGTCTTCTTCTTTTCCTTCCGATTTCCTATTTCCTGCTAATAGAATGCTTTGTAATTGACAAGTGCACTTTTAGGGAGGGTGTCTTCATTCCATAGCTATGAGCAGCACTGCCCATTTGGGGCGTATGCGTGCAGCTACACTGGATAATGGTGGATACTCTAAATACATATCCTAACCATAACCGTTGACTAATAAAAAAAATTGTATACTCCCAGAAACGTATCCTAGGTGTACCATTTGCATTTGACACACAAGCATATGCGATCCTTCATGTCTTATTGTGCTCCTTTTTCTTCTGCTCTTCTATTATTTTTGTTCAGTTCCAATTGATATAGTATATGCATGGTTTTCTTTTGTTCTTTTCATTGGAATATTCTCTACTCATGCTTGTATACTCTTGTTCGTTTAAACTCCAGAGCGTTTGTGGAGCAACATCGATAACACCACTTTGGGAAATACGACATTGACTGTGTTACCCAGGTATCAATACTTCAGGTGCTTGTTAAATAGGCGAGGTGTTCAAGCTGCTCCAGCTACAAATTACTATGCACGAAGTGCTCCAAATGCTCAGGGGTCATGTTATGAGCAATAATTCACCGTAAGTTGTGCTTTTTAAGTACACATTGTGTAAACTTGATGTTTGAGATTTCCAGCATATGCTTGGTGTATATGGGTTAAAAAGCCAGTCCTGTCACGCCCCTTTGTGCAAAGAATGCCACACGGCAAATCTGTACTGAGTTGATGATCCCTCCTAGCAGTCATCCGTAGCAAGGACCAAGTCGAGCATCCTTCTGGAATCTACAACCTCAAAATGCTGCCTTTGCCTTGTTACTGTTATTGTAACTTCTGTACTTTGTAAGAGTAGACTGGCTTGTTATATTCAATTCAATTCAATTATTATGTTGCAGCTAGAATTCAAGATGTTGATATTGACTAGACTGAGAACTTGTTTAAAGGTATAAGTGAATCGAATCGAGTCGAATATTAAGTTATTTAAATTTGGTTCACAAAACTTATCGGGTTTAATTGAGGACGTTTAATTTATCCAATGAAATTTCATCTCTAATCAAGACAGATTAACTTTTTTGAATGAATATGGTAAGTGATCAATACAAAATTACAATTTGAGGAGGTTCGAGTAATTTATCGAAGTTTAAAATTTGTTCATATTTGAATCATTTATATTTCGAGTCGAGCTCGAATTGAACTTTTAATCGAGTAAGTACGAATTGAGCCAGAACTGTTTGCTCAATTTACGCCATTGAGATAAACATCTTATAATAATAAAGAAGATCAATAATTGGGTTGACTGTAAACAATAAATGGAATTTCTTCTGATTGCTTGCTTGTGTTTTTCAAATATTACAAATTCTAACAAAGATTTTGTTGTAATCTGGATTCCAAATTAGACCACAGATATTTTACTCTAAATTTTAATTAATTAGGAAGTTAGTTTATAATTTTTTTTTAAAAAAATTCAGAAATATTTGTTGATTAGTTTGTGTAAGTTTCGAGCATAAAATATAATTTTATGTTTCAACCCTAAGAATTACTTGTTATAAAAAATTACTCTGAAATCAATAATAAAAGAATTTAGAAATAAGATGCAAACAGATTATACAGTATTTATTAGCAGGGGTACTTTCACATGACCCCCCCGCCCCCACCAAAACAAATCACGAAACTTCAGTTCTTCTACCTGAACAGTCCAAATAAAGAATTGAAAAGAACAAAAAGAAAAGAAAAAAAAGGACTGCTATCGCTTATTGCCTCCCCCCCCTCACTCCCCCCCCACCCCACCCCACCCACACTATGGTATCCTCTTTCTCTCGCAGTTCCTGAGACCCTTTTATCATGCTTCGCTATGAGTTTGTTCATCTGTAAGTGTAACTCTGACTGACCATTTTGTTTTTCCAATTTTATATATATATTATATATATATATATTATATATATATATATATATATATATATATATATATATATATACATACATACACAAGTATGCATAATCTATATATGTGAAAACCCCAGGGAAAATTTATAATTATGTGGTTTTCTTTTTCTAAATTGTAGTTGGGTTTGTCTGGAATTTATGTTGAGATCCTGTGTTTCTGCCTAGTTTTTTCTATTATAAACAATCTCGAATTACAACTGTTAATAATGATGGGCACTGATGAATAGTTGATTTTATTCCGTAACAGATGAAATTTGACCCGGTTGTCATGTGCTTCTTCTGCTATGCAAGATATATGGTTTTTGATTGTTTGCAATTATTTGGCATTTGCAGTTTGTAAAATTCAATTTTGTTGAAAAAGATATTTAGGGTTTTGGATTTCTTAGTGGGCTTTTGGTTGTTCTGTACATTGGGGCTTACATATTCGAATGTCGGGGAAGGAGGATGCAGCTGCTGGTGATGGTGGCGGTGTTTCTTCTGAGCCTTTCCCACCTCCAGGCCCCTGGAAAACCTATTGGCGGTCGGCTTCATGGTCCACTTCGCGAACCATGTTGCCTCCCCTTGACCCTGACACTGATAAAGATTGTCTAGATTCAAATGTGAATAATGGTGGGTATAGGAGGTTTCATGCCCCGTTAACCCCTAGATCCCAAGCAAATTCTAAGGCTAGATTGCTTTTGCCACCATTGCAGCCTCTGGCGATTTCTCGGAGAAGTTTAGATGAGTGGCCGAAAGCTGGGTTTGATGATGTTGGGGAGTGGCCACTTCCATGTACTCCTAGTGGGAGAGGCTTAAACAATGGTGGGGAGAGATTGAAGCTTGATTTGTCATCGATTCAGAGAAATCCGGATAAGAATTGTGGGCTAGTGAAAAGAGAAAAAATTGCGTACTTTGATAAGGAGTGTTCAAAGGTTGCGGAGCACATTTATCTTGGTGGTGACGCAGTAGCGAGAGACAGGGACATACTCAAACAGCATGGGATTACTCATATTCTTAATTGTGTAGGTTTCGTCTGTCCTGAATATTTCAAGACAGATTTTGTATATCGAACCTTGTGGTTACAGGATAGCCCCTCAGAAGATATTACTAGCATATTGTATGATGTTTTTGACTACTTCGAATATGTGAGGGAACATCAGGGAAGAATTTTTGTTCATTGTTGTCAAGGGGTTTCTCGGTCAACGTCATTGGTGATTGCTTATCGTATGTGGAGAGAAGGACAAAGTTTTGATGATGCATTTCAGTACGTGAAGGCAGCTAGAGGTATTGCTGATCCAAATATGGGTTTTGCATGTCAGTTGTTACAGTGTCAGAAAAGGGTGCAAGCTTTTCCTTTGAGCCCCAGTTCATTACTGAGGATGTACAGAATTGCTCCTCACTCCCCATACGATCCATTACATCTTGTGCCAAAATTGTTAAATTCTCCCTCTCCAGCTGCTCTGGATTCTAGAGGTGCATTTATCATAAATATACCTTCTGCTATCTATGTTTGGATTGGTAAGAAATGTGAAACTATCATGGAAAGAGATGCAAGAGGAGCTGCTTGCCAAATCGTTCGGTATGAGGGATTGCAGGGGCCTATCATAGCAGTAAAGGAGGGAGAAGAACCTTCATATTTTTGGGATGTTTTTTCTGATCTCCTACCTTTGATGGATAAATCTAACAATGGAGTGGATGTTGTTAAGTCGTCAATGAAGATTTGCCCAGGTGAGAGAGGAGTGCATTCATACAACGTTGACTTTGAGATATTACAAAAAACAATTGCTGGGGGTTTTGTGCCACCATTAGCATCTTCTGAGTCTGAACATGAGACACACCTTCCTGCAAGAGAAAGCAGTTGGAGTGTACTAAGGCAGAATTTTACTTCTGGCAGCATGAAGGAGTTTGTCTTATCCTCAAAGTTGGCTCTCTCTAAAGTCTACCCAGATTCCATGTGGAAATTAGGTGCAGAAAATTCTACAACCAGGCCATTGCAGTCCAATGTGAATTTGTTATCTTCTTCATCATCGTTATCTCCATCTTCAATATCCTCCTTGTCATCCTCGCCATCTCCTTATCTCTCGCCAGATTCCACGTGTTCTGATTCAAGTATCAGCTCTAAGTACTTTGCAGATTCCCCTGTAGTGTCTCCTTCAATGCCCTCGTGTAGTCATTCAGTATCTTCGAATGTACCCTCGTTGTCTAGTTTATCTCTTCAGTCCTGCAAACTTTCCCCTCAGTTCATATCTAAAAGTGCTGAATTTATTGATGTAAATTTTAATTCGCGGCGATGTTCCCAGTCAGTCTCCTTGCCATCAAAAACATCTCCATTGTCTATTGCAGAGCGCAGGGGTAGTATGGCGAAGTGTCTCAAGCTGCCATTGCTGACTGATGAACCTAGGGGAAAAGATGTCCGTCTAAGTGATGTTGCCAGTGAATATGACAGTGTCAGGATGAATAACAACAATTTTTCATCATATGTACATAATGCAGAAAAGTCTTTGGAGCCCAAAGGAGAGAGAGATTCAGTCCTACAACCTACGTCTCTGGGAACTTTAGGTAGAGTAAATATTATCAGTTCATACGAGGAAGCTGCATTTGACAAGATATCTGATAAACCATTGGCAAATGAGTTTTTGGAAGGGAGTTACTCGACTGACTTTACTGGAATGGTGGACAGTGATTTAGCTTGTCCTAAGCTAGATCAACTGGTAGTATGTAGGTGGCCGAATTTGGAGAAGATTGTGACATTTGGTGCAGATGATTTGGACTCCAATGGTATTTTCATTTTCATTGCACCAA
Organism: Panax quinquefolius; assembly: GCA_020205615.1. Classification (NCBI taxonomy): domain Eukaryota; kingdom Viridiplantae; phylum Streptophyta; class Magnoliopsida; order Apiales; family Araliaceae; genus Panax; species Panax quinquefolius. The sequence continues at coordinate 130,259,656 of CM035167.1, forward strand.
CTTCAGGTTTAGGTCAAATAGAGGAGAGGATTCTATATTTTTGGGTAGGAAAACATATCAGCCAATGTAAAAGCAAGATGCTATTAGGGCAAAGGCAGGAGATAGGTGAGTTGGATGAGATTAACTGGAATCAAGTTAGTTCTGATGTTCTCTCTCAAATGGGCTTTCCTGAGGACACTGGCATTAAGGTACGTATAATGATCTGACATCTTCTTTCTAATTATGTACTTTTGAAAAATTACTGTGTGGTATTATTGTTTCATGTTTAGCATGCTGTAACATCTCATAACTGGTGTGCTGATTTTTTACTGAGCTGCAATCTACAATGTCCTATATAACACTGTAGAACTTTTGGCTAACAATGTTTTTTTTACATAATGAAAAATTACTGTGTGGTATTATATACATGAATATATAATATCATGCATGGTTAGAGACATTGTAATTAAGATGATGCTATTAAAGTGACTAGCTATTTTTGGAACAAAAACTCCGGTCTATATTGTAGTTTCTGTATGGGTATGCGAATTTATGCTCCCCAAGCCCCCATTATTTGTATGCAGAGATGATTAGCAATCCTCACCAACTGTAATCTACTTAGAAAGTCCAGAAGGTTCGATGAAACCGGGGTTGAGGCAAGGTATAAAAGATGGGGGCGATTGACCCCCCTTATTAATCAGAACTTTTGTGTTCTCGCAGTTTCTGATTTCACAGGGACTGAGGGTCTCCCTTCTTGTATTTTTCGTTGATATTTTCTTCTGTTTTCCAATTATTATTCTGTATGGTTGACTATTTGTTACCCCTTTTTGTATCTTCTCTCTTCCTTCACTTAAATTTCTTTCTATCTAAACTAGAAGGTTTTTTTTTTCTCATCTTCAATGTATAGATGTTATCTTCAATTTCAGGCTGGAGAAGGGAGCTAAAGCACCTTTAGTCTCCACTAGTGTCACCTGTTAGCTGCAATCTCTATGGTTGTATTCCAAAATATTTTTTCGGTAATTAAATTGCTTTCCCAGGCAATATATCTGGCGAATTCTTTACCAGATATAGTAGAAGCGACTGAGAGTCTGACAAGAAGTGCTTGTGAATGTCTAACATGCAAGTGAATCTGTTAATAAGTTCCCATGATAATATTTGTAAAATAATCAGTACCCGTATTACTTTGATGGTAAACCTTTAGTTTTGTTCAAATACATAATAAATTAATTTTAGCTCGTCTCAGATTTCCGTTAGAATTTGTATTTGATGTATTTTGTGTTTGCATTTGATTCATGTTGTGCATGATTTACTGATTCTTTGTTTCTTTCCCTTTATTATTGGAATTACACCATATTAATTGTATTGGCGCCGTCTCTTATCTATTTTGGATGTACTAACTGTTCCTGTTCAATGATGGATGTGACCAGATTGTGAAGGAAGATGAAGAACCTGAAGAATTCCTTGCATTATTGGGCTCTTTATAACCCTAACGCAGTTAGGCGGATCCTGCGTCTCAATAACTAACGTTTGCCCATTTGTTCAGCCTTGCGTATTTTTGCAATTGCAACTTTGTTCAGCATTTCAAGGAACTTCACCATACAAAATAATGAAGGTATTCAATTCTCTCTTTTTATTGGTATTATTAGTGTTGTTATCATGGTGGAAGCTATTACCCTTAGGGTTTGCAGTTTACACCGTATAACCCACAGGGTGCGTGCAATACCCACCAACCACGCCAGGCAATCCCATTGCAATCTATGCATGAGTGCCTATGGAGATCATTGCCTATGTGGAGTATGAACCCAAGACCCTTGTAATTTAAGGCACCATCACTATGCTGACTACTAGACAACTCGTTGGAGTTGAATTATGTGTTAATTACTTGAGTAATGCCAGTTTATGGAGTTTACCCCTATTATTTGCTATGTTGCGGGGCTGTTGGACGATGAATAACATAGGATTTTCTGTTATTTCTTTATGAGATGTACCTAAACCCTTTAGACATAAAAAATGTGTGTGGTTCTTGTGCCATGAGTGAATCAATTATGCTTTGCATTGCACCTTCAGCAACACATGATGCTCCTGTGTTAGATTTAAGACTGTATATCACAAACAATCACATAAAAAATTAAAGTAGAACGGCAAAAATAAATGACACACGATATACCCAGGTTTGCCAAATTATGGCTAGTCCCACTTGTCTAATGTATTCATATATGTGTCTCGCACACTGTACAATGATTCACACACCAAACAATATTTATATGGTAACAATGATTCACCCCCCACTATCCTGTTGTAGTGGCCATTTGATCGAACCCACTGTAGTGAGCCAACCCCAATATCATGTTTATCCAAGGAAATAGCTATGCTTATTCGTACTAATTTGAGCCAATTGGCAAGTTTAGTATGCCTTGTAGTTTTGGCATAACAGCCCTAAGCTGAAAAGTGACAACATTGAAAATAATCTTATATCACAAATAATGAAATAAAGAAAAGTTGCCACCCACTTAAAAAGTTCCTGCCTCTTTCAGCTAAGAAAATTATTATCTAGAATCTCTACTCTGCAGTCCATGCAAATTGCAGCCCTACTAGTAGAGAAGAATATGAGATTTTGCCTTTCCACGAGCTAGGTCAACTTCTAGCCTAACTTGAGTCTTCCTCGCAGCAAAACTATCTAATTCTTTTGCTATCCCTGAACAAACTGTTCTTAGCCTAATTAAATTTCTGTTATTGATTCCTCCAGACCAATTTTTTTTTTTTTTAGATTTGTGAGATATCGAAGACTGAAATGCCCTTACTTAGACTTCTTCTTTACATTCACATGTTTGTACGGTTTGCTTTCTGGTTTGGCATTTTTAGAATGTCAATCATGCGACGCAACCTTTATCTCTGGATTTAACCAACTCCCTAGGTGATTTTTCCCCATGCTGTTGCAATTTATCTTAGTTTCTTGTCAGATTTTGAAATAGGAATCTGCGTCTGCCAGTCACCTGTAAATTAAGAAAAATAATGGGTTTGGTGATGGAAATTGGTTTATTTAGTTAATAAGCACGTAGATATAGTTACTTACCTCCCTCCCTCCCCCAACCCCCAAAAATAAACATCAATTTTACAATAATAAAATAAAATAAAACACCAATTTTCTGATCATTCCTACATGTTATGTTGCAGGAAGCTGCTTTGGAAGTTCTCAATGGTGATTAACCGGGTTGGTTCTTAACCAACTAGGATGCGCTTGTCCTGCTAATAACCTGGTTGGCGTACGCTCTTGTCCTACTAACAGAATGTAATTGTACATTTTCCTACAACTAGAAACAGTTTGTTTGGTAGTGAATAGATAGATATAGTGGGAGTTAACCCCTTCATGCCACCCACGTTTTATTGTATACGACTAACGGATAGAAATCAATTACTCACAGGCCACAGCTAATTTTATACAAGTCTCATAAAGACAATTTGCTGGATATGAGGGTACTAGAGGGTTATTTCTATCTTGATCTTGGGAGAAAGATTATGGGAATTAGGTAGGGGTAGGGGATGATTTTGTTTTGGGGAGAAATTCTGTTTTTACTGCATATATTGCTGGGCAATCCCAAATGCCCAAACTATTTCAGTTTTTGTATATAGATTATAGATGCCATAAAAGGTATTATAAAAGATTTGCTTGTATTATTTCTAGAGGGTATATTACAAATCGGGTTTGTTCATGTCTGGATGAAAAAGTTTGGTATGACCATATTAGAAAGGGAATTGTTAAATCCATAACACTTTTTGTTATTTCCACAACAAAAGTGTCGCTGTAGAATCGTAGCTGTAGGATCTATAGCAATATTTTTGTTGTGGAAACAACATTTTCAATTCCCTATTAGAAATTGTTAATATGGTGTATGGTTGTTAGCTCAGTGGTAATTCTTTTCATGAGGTTAAGGCTACGATTCTTTCAAATCTTGGGTGTCTCAGACGCAAGCAAAGCGAGCCCAAAGCTTCGAGGGTCGGCCGGTCTGCCTCACAAAAACTGAGCTTTAAGTAGCGTTTTTAAGCCTCACGAAAATTGAGCCATTTTTGGCCAAATTACTAAAATGGCCTATGATTTTTTTTTTTTTTTTTTAATAAAATATTACTACTTGTGAGTAAATAAATAAGAGTTCAAATCAATTAAGCTACAACAACTATTTGTTTTTAATGCAATCTTTAATATATTTTAACTATAATTAAGATATATAGTTAATGTAGGTAATTAATTAATAATACTAAATTAGCCAATATTTACATTCATTATATATTTGCTACACAAATTATAAATAAATAACTCATTTTTTTTTTTTCCATTCTGATCAAATTTGGGAGATCAGTTTTCTGGATTTACCCTTTAGGCCTTCATCAAATTACAAAAGGTGTAACCTTTTTACAAAGTGGCCGGGGCTGTCAGTTACACTCTTTTTATAATATCACTGAATTTTAGCTGTTCTTCACCCACCTCCCACATAAATACAGTTGCCTTTTCCCCACTCCTTTCTCAACTGCAATTTTTCCCAACAGCAAAAAAAAAAAAATTTATTCTTGAGAAAACCATTCCATCTATCAAAGAAAGATCCAAATTTTCTCAATTACCCAAAAAAAAAAACATCTAATTTTTATCTTGCCAAGGTATTTATTTCCCAATGAAAAAAAGAAGCAGCAGCTTCACTGCTATTTTATTTATTCTTTTTTAATTTCAAAGCTCTTTACCTTTTTTCCTTGAAATCCCAAATTTATTCTTGAGAAAACCACATAAAGACCCAATTTTTTGAAAGAAAAAAAAAATCCAAATTTTGTTTTCAGGTATTTATTTTCCAGCTATTAGTTGCAATAAAATGTTAAAGGGTATAATACTATTAAAATTTTAATTGATTGAGATATGTAGTTAATGTAAGTAATTAATTAATCGTGTTTGTTTGTATTATTGTTTATTATTAATTATTTTATTATTTTTAATATTTATTATTATTACTATTTACGGTGTAGCAAAGAGTTTGCAAAAAATAAAAAAATTAAAGGAAGAAGCTTGCGGTCGGAAGCGGTTTAGATGGGTTCTCAGTTTCCAAATTTCATCAAAACCCTGACCTTTTTGTAAGGCCAAAAAGCCCGGTTTTGGTGGGTTTGGCTTTGTAGAGTCCGTGATGTAAACCCCAACTTTTATAAATAAAGATGAATTTTCTATAAATATCATTTTTGAATATTATGGAGTAAATTGATATAATGTTATAGTTGTGGGTAATATTTATAAATTTTACACAAAAGTCGCAAAGTTGTTATATAATATTCGATTGGTGGGGAATATTCGCTTTTAACGGTAATATTTGTACAAACGGCACAATCATTGGTTGGACCCCTACAACGGAATTATTATCGGATTGAGAAAAACAACAAAAATACTTTATGAAAATAACGGCGGAAGTTTTACCGTTAACCGTTGAAACACCCGTGTTAAAAGTAATGTAATACGCGTGGTTGCATAAAGAATACACTTGCAGTACTAATTATTGATGCTTATGTGATAAGTCACTCGGTTTTGTTTTATTTGTATTATTAATGTAATAAAACGGAAAAACTTTTTATATAAAATGTAATAATTTTTATAAAGTTATTCGCTTTTATTACGCTAATAAGAAAATCTTTTTATATAAAAATGTAATACTTTTATAAAGTTATCTGCTTTTATTAGACAATAATTATAATATATTATATTTTATTATGATAATGTTTGCATAAATACCAGCATAGTATTTATATAGTAAAATCTTTTATAAAGTTATTCGTTTTATTAGATTATAAATAGAATATATTATATTTTATTTAAAAGATTTTGCTTTAAATATGGACCGTCGATTAAAATAAATCAATCTGACCGCTTCATGAATTAGTTACTTATGCAATCCATTCTTCTATAAATAGTTCTCATTCCTTCATTATTTTCTTACAAATTCACCAAAACTCTGTAGAGAGAAAATTATAGAGAGAAGAAGAAGAGAAGTCTCATAACTTTCTTTTCCTATACCCAGCTTCTTTACTACGTAAGGGGTATTATTTCTTTTGGTATTCATGAAGAGAACTTCATTATTCCATTATTTATTATTCTGTTGGAATAACTCAGATATCGCTGGGCTACCTATACTTGGTGAAATTCTTCAGTTATTCCATTCGTTATTATTCTGTTGGAATATCATGTCTGTGCATTTTACGCCGGACCTGATTCCGTCTTTATTATTATGTTGGAATATCCTGTCTGTGCGTTTTATGCCGGACCTGATTCCGTCTTTATTATTCTATTGGAATATCCTGTCTGTGCTTTTTACGCCGAACCTGATTCCGCCTTTATTATTTTGTTGGAATATCCTGTCTGTGCGTTTTACGCCGGATCTGGTTTCGCCTTTATTATTCTGTTGGAACATCCTGTTGGTGCAAATTTCGCCTGACCTGATTGATGATTGGGTAATATACCCATGAATTGGATATATTTGGACTTAAATTATTGCATTCTCAAGTTATTTAGAAGCATTTTTATTGTGTTTAGTTGTTGTATTGCAGATTCGGGAGCTGTAGGGACAAATTGGGGAGTTTAAGCTACAAAAGGGCATTATGGTAATTTCGTTCCTCAAATACTGGGCGCTTCGAGACGATGTATTCCTCAAATACGGGGCACTAAGCCTCGGCTGCAGTTGACTGGATACGCGTTTGACTTTCTTTTTGACTTGGTTTGGCTTATGGAATGTAAAGTTGACTTGGATTTGGAGTGGGGAGCAATAGGGGAAGTATATAAGGTTTATGTTGCTAAATTAAAAGGGGAGCTCATCAATTATTTTCATTCATTGGAGGCTACACAAAAGGGTTACTTGAAGACTAAGGATTGGCTAAAGAGTTTTCTTCTTCTTCTTCTCCTTATTTTCAATTTGTAATTCTTTAAGGATGATTTGCAAACGATTATTGGTTTTTATTTTCGTTATGAACTAATTCTTTAATTAAGATTTTAATTGAACCTTTTTTGGCTATAAATTAGTTATTCAGTTTATTCCAATTATTTATGTTGAAGTGAATTGTTTATCATGCCTTGCATCTATTGATTAATTATTTGGCCAATAATTACCTTGTTACTCTAGAAGGAATTGAAAGAGGAATTCTAGGGTTAGAACTGGGTTTGATAACGTGTGACTTATTTATTTGCACAGTGAATAAGTAGGTTTGTGAATCGAATGGAAATATCTGTTCACCGCATGTAACACATAAGGAATTGGAATTGAAGGAGTATAATTCACTTGTTTTGCATAGGAATATAGCAAGATTAATCTGGATTAAATAGAAGTCAGTTGATTACTTGGAAAAATACTTTTGACAATTGAGAATTTCTGTTAACAATTCAGTAGACATAACAATTGGGGTAATTGGATAATTGAGTTATAGTTCATAGTTGGGGATATTGAAGTCTTATTCCTTATTTATCGAAAATCATTCATTTAAATTTTAGTTTATTTAATTGCTTATTTTAGAGTAATATCTTTAATTGTTTAATTTAGTTTCAATATTTCAGAAAATCATAATTTATCATTGTTTAAATAAAATTGGGTTGATATAGTGCTAGTAGTTGGAATTTATTAATTAGAATTCTCTGTGGGATCGACACTCTATTCTATCACTTTATTACTTTTTGACCGTGTATACTTGCATGTATTTATTGATTGCGAAATCCACCAACACTGGTTCCGTTACTTATTATTCTGTGGGAATAACATGTCTATGCGAAGTACCGCATGCATGGTGATTTCTTTTGTTATTCCATTCTTTATTATACTCAGTTGGTTAAAGTTTTGACTTCTATACTCCATGAAATTAGTGGAATATCCTTAATATTTAAGCTTCATCCAAAGATCTTTTCATGGAAATATTCTTCCGAGGATTCTTGAATTTTACTCTACAAAGCAAAGATTATCATGTTGACAATTTGGGCGTTATTAGTTCTGAATAAATTAATTCTTGAACTTGTTTTATTGAATTCTTATATCATTGTCATCATCCTCATGTTTATATTTTTTGAAAGTCATCCATGGCTTCATGGTGCATAGATGGACTTGGTATGATTATGACCAGAGATTATTATTGTGTAATCATGGTAGTAATGTTATAAATGATGTGGTAAAAGTCCTTATTGGCCCGTGGTGCATTGATGGACCATTGTTGGCATGATCATGACCATTAATGAATACACAAATATTCTTGGCCCGTAGTGCATGGATAATTGTGGTCGTGATACTAAAGAATATCCTTGGCCAGTAAATGCGAAGGTGATTCGATGATGTGGATTATTTATTAAGTCGAGTCTCGATGATAAAAGTCATGAAAAACCTTTTAAATCATAGAAGATAGTAGATTTTATTCTCTACTTGACTCTTCTAATAGATTGCTTGTTCACCGCAGATTAAACTTGATGTTTGTTATATTTTATCGGTTTAACATTTGTTGAAGGCTAATGATAATTTATTCGCATTATCTTAGTCATAATATTTCTTCTTGGACTAGTTGAGCTCACCCTTTCTTTCACTTTGTTCTCTTGAAAATGAGAACGTAGTTTGAGACGAGTCGGGGAGCGGAGTGATGGTCCGGATGATAGTATTAGCTAGTAGTCCTCACTATTCTGTTAAATAGTGTGACAATAAATATAATGAGGACACATTCTGAGAGTGGATATTGTCTAGAAAATAGTATTTGTATTTAAACTCACAGCTCTCTTGTTGTATCATTAAGATTATATTTATGTTCTGTACCATGTATTTGGCGACTCAGAATAGGTGATGTATACCTATTTTGGGGGCGTCACAGTTGGTATCAAAGCTTAGGGATATAATCCCTGGCTAAGATGTGAGAATAGAACTAGGAGGGGAGAGACGGGGAATTCTTTCGCTAGTATGACCTACCTAAGTTTATTTGGTATTTAATTGGTCGGTCAAAATATAGGGATAATATGTTACATGTCAATTAACATTTTGTTTTGTGGCAGTATCTGAAAATGACATCCGAGAATGTTGAGAATAGCAATGGAGCACAGGCGACCGTTGATTCACCACATATCAATAATCAGGATAATGTGCATCAGGAAGGTGACAATTCTCAGGCAAACAACAACACTGACCAAATGACAAACGATGGAATGTTCAGAGGTTTTATACAATTCATGCAACATCAGGCAAGAGCGGCTCCTATCCAAAATACAGGTGGAAACACTGGAAACTCTCGAACGGTCACCGCTAAACAGTTCAAGGAGCTGGGACCACCGGAGTTTATTGGAGAGCCAAAACCACTTAAGGTGGAAGTATGGATAAAGCAAATCACCAAGATATTTGATGTCTTGGGATGCTCCGAGGAGCAAAAGGTGCCATTTGCCACCTTTATGTTATGAGGAGAGGTAGATTACTGGTAGGAATCAGTAAAACGTACTCAACCTGCCGCACTAAAGATGACTTGGGAGAAGTTCCAAGAATTATTCAACGACGAGTACTTTCCCGAAAGTATTCGTCACAAAAAAGAAGTGGAATTCATCAAGCTGGAGCAAAACAACATGACCGTATCGCAGTACGAAGCCAAGTTTGCCGAGTTGTCCCGGTTTGCATCCCATTTGGTTGATAATGAGAAGAGAATGATGCGAATGTTTTTAAGAGGTTTGAAGCCGGAGATACGTCAATAGCTTATTTCTCATAAACTGTGTTTGTATTCAGATGTTGTAAATATGGCTCAGTTATTGGAGCGCGATAACGAGTCAACGCAATTAAAGAGAGCAGCCGGCAAAATGATAATACCAGTGAGAGTAGTCATCGAAGCAGTGACAACAAGCGTGGAGGGGATTAACAGGCCAGAAATGGTAATCACTTCGGTGGTAATTAGGGCCAAAACAATAAGAATGGACATTTCAAGAAGAGAAGATTCAACAATGATGGAAAGACGTCAACACCTGCACCCATTGTTAAGGAAGGAGAACGACCACCTATAAAATGCTTCAAATGCGGAGGAGAGGGACACATCGGTCCAAACTGCGCGATGCCGTCCAAAGCATGTTATAATTGTGGAAGAGAAGGTCACCTAGCCCGATTTTGTCGTTCACCGAAGACAAGTTCAGCTAGGATGGAGGCACCAAAGGCCGTCCTAGAAAAGTCAAAGCCAGTTGGTCTGAGGAAATCGTTTGTAGTGACCTCCCGAAAAGCAAGGAACCCGAATGAGGTCATCACGGGTAAAGCTTATCATAAACTCTAAAGAAAGTCTATACCTTATTTGATACCGGTTCTACCCATTCTTTTATTTCTCCTACTTGCGCTCAATGTTTAAATTTGACTCCGGAGAAATTAGACTTTGACTTATCTGTTAAACTCCGTTGGGAGAAACCTTCATTACATCCACGGTTTATAAGTCTTGTTTGGTTCAAGTTGGTACCCACACATTACCTGTCGATCTTATTTCATTGAAAATACTTGCATTTGATGTAATTCTAGGGATTGATTGATTATTTTCGTAAGGTTGTTAGCTTTCATATTCCTAATCAACCTATTATGCGAATTCAAGCAACCAAACCATTAAAATCAATCACTGTCATCTCAAGCCATAAAGCTATTCGTTTATTGAAAAATGGATGTCAAGCTTTCTTAGCTCATGTCACGGATCTAAACAAAAATACGTCAGTTTTGAATAATATTTCTATTGTTAATGAATTTCCTGACGTATTTCCTGAAGAACTTCCTGGCCTACCCCTAGAGCGTGAAATTGAATTTTGTATCGACCTTGAACCCGGTACAAAACCCATTTCCAAAGCCTAATATCGAATGGCTCCTATTGAACTTTAGGAATTAAAGACCCAACTACAAGAATTGTTAGATATTGGTTTCATTCATCCTAGTACGTCTCCTTGGGGTGCTCCTGTTATATTCGTGAAGAAGAAAGATGGGAGTATGCGACTTTGTATTGATTATTGGGAGTTGAATCATGTCACCATCAAAAATAGGTATCCATTGCCACGTATTGATGATCTGTTTGACTAGTTGCAAGGAGCCAAATTCTTTTCAAAGATTGATCTTAGCTTACGGATATCACCAATTAAAAATTAGAACCGATGACATTCCAAAGACTTTGGAACTTCGATGCGGGCATTATGAATTCAAGTCATGTCCTTTGGATTGACTAATGCTCTGTTGCCTTCATGGATATGATGAACCCGAGTATTCAAGAATATTTAGATCACTTTGTGGTCGTCTTTATTGACGACATCCTTATTTATTCCAAAAGCCGTGAAGATCATGAGCAACACTTGAGGCTGATACTCCAAAAGCTTCGTGAATATAATATTTATGCCAAGTTGAAGAAATGTGAGTTTTAGCTTGAGGAGGTAGCATTCCTTGGGCACGTGGTATCAAGTCATGGAATATCTGTTGACCCAACAAAGATTGAAGCTATTCAAAGCTGGGAGCATCCTAAATCAGTGACCGAAGTACGTAGCTTTCTCGGTTTAACTGGTTATTATCAGAGATTCATGGAAGGATTTTCTCGAATCGCGACTCCACTAACTCAGCTGACTCGGAATGATACAAAGTTCGGTTGGAGCGAGGAATGTGAGAAGAGTTTTCAAGAACTCAAGAGGAGCCTCATTTCAAAGACTGCTACGATAATACTATCTGGTTCGGAGGGATTTGTCATCTACAAATGATGCTTCTACAAAGGGTTAGGATGTGTTCTCATGCAACATGGGAAAGTCATAGCCTTTATGCCTCACGATAACTCAAAGAATATGAGAGGAATTATCCTACTCATGATCTAGAGTTAGCGTTTGTTGTCTTCGCATTAAAGATTTGGAGGCATTACTTGTATGGGAGAAAAGTGGAGATCTTTACGGATCATAAAAGCCTCAAATATTTCTTCACTCAAAAGGAACTCAACATGCGACAACGATGTTGGCTTGAACTGTTGAAAGATTATGATCATACCATCTAATACCCACCTAGAAAAGCGAACGTGGTAGCCGACGCATTGAGTAGAAGATCATATGCAAGTGCGAATGCGATATTGTCAACGCAAAGGCCCATTTTGTGTGACTTGGAAAGGATGGAGATAGAGTTAAAGACTCCAGGGACCCGTGTGATGATGGCAAATATACGAGTAGAACCGAAATCTTTAATTGATAAAGTTAAAGTCGCTCAAGCTACGGACATGGAGCTGATGCGTATGAGGAAGAAAGTCAAGAAGGTGCTATCTTAGGAAGTAAGAATCGATGAAGAAGGAATACTTGAGTCAACTCCGGACTTTGTGTTCCTAACAACCTTGATTTAAAGTATAAAATCATGATGGAGGCGCACCAGACTTTGTGTTTCTCAAGGCATAGATGCGATTTGGGTCATTGTTGATAGATTGACCAAGTCTGCTCATTTCTTACCGATACGAGAAACTTATACACTTAAACGTCTTGCTCAGATGTACATAAACGAGATTATAAGATCGCATGGTATCTTAAGCATCCATAGTTTCTGATCGAGACCCAAGATTCACTTCACTATTTTGGGTTAGTTTGCAAAAGCTATGGGCACGGATTTATGATTTAGCTCGGCATATCATCCTCAGACGGACGGGCAGTCAGAGAGGACGATTCAAACTCTTGAAGATCTATTAAGACACTATGTCCTTGACTTCAAGGGAAGTTGGGACAAGTTCTTACCATTGGTGGAGTTTTCCTACAACAATTGTTATCAAACAAGTATTGGCATGGCTCCATTCGAGGCGTTGTATGGAAGAAAGTGTCGTTCTCCAGTATGTTAGGATAAGGTGGGTGAAGCAACGTTGTTGGGACTGGAGTTGGTACGTATGACTACGAAAAAGATTCAAACGATCCGACAACGTATAAAAACCTCACAAGATTGACAAAAGAGTTATGCTGATCTTCATCGAAAGGACGTAGAATTCGATATTGGAGACCATGTGTTGTTACGTGTCGCTCCATGGAAAGGAGTTACGAGATTTGGAAAGAGATGAAAGCTCAATCCTCGATTCATCGGTCCATTTTTAATCCTCGATTGAGTAGGAACTGTGGCCTATAGACTCGCTTTACCGCCAAGTATGTCTCGTGTTCATAACATTTTTCACATATCCATGTTACGTAAATATGTGGAAGACACGAACCACATTATTGAGTTAGAACCGGACGAAATAGCGGAAGATTTGACGTATGAAGAGGTTCCTGTTCAAATCTTGGATAAGAAGGAACATATTCTACGCTCCAAGGTTATACCTCAAGTCAAAGTTTTGTGGAGAAACCACGATGTTGAGGAAATGACCTGGGAGTTAGAATCTGAAATGAAATTAAGGTATCCTTACCTCTTCGACATACCAGGTACGTACCCTAATTTCGAGGGTGAAATTTCATAAGAAGGGGAGGTTGTAAGACCCCCCAACTTTTATAAATAAAGATGAATTTTCTATAAATATCATTTTTGAATATTATGGAGTAAATTGATATAATGTTATAAACAAACCAGAATGTCTTGCGTCAGCATTTCAATCATAGATTTCTCAGACCCCATATTCAAGTTCTCATTACAATGCTTCTTAATTGGTGTTATAACAGTGCAATCAACAATGCCTAATTTTACCATCAAACAACAACAAAAACAAAAACAAACAAAATGATTAGAATTATTTAAAATTAAGCATCCAAAAACTTAAAAATTAGCTAAAAATAACAAACCATACAAAATAAAAAATCATTACCAGCTAGAAATGTACGTAATTATGTATATCAAATCAATAAGGAAATCTCAAACTAATTAGGAGTATAAATTCAAAAGTAGAGAGAGAAAATCAGATTGGCACAAACCCTGATTTGTTGGAGCAACAAAGAACTGTCATCATCAACTATATCACTTCAAGTTTTAGATAATAAAAAAAATCCCTATGTCCCATAAAAATAGTTCTATCCATAAATTTTATAATTTTTATTAATGATTTATATTATTATTTCATATTTATCATGACCTCAAAAAGGAGACACACAAGGGAAAGAAAAGCAAAATCCTTCTTTGGACAAATAATTAAACACAAACCAATGGGAGAAAAAAAAACTAAAGAAACCAAGTAAATCACAATTATTTAAAGTAGCCTCAGAGTAAAATGAGCCTAAAACACTCAGAATAAGATCATCTTAAAATACTCAGAATATATATTCACATTATATTCATAATATCTCAAAGAATAGGCTTGAAAAAGGAGACACACAAAATCCTTCTTTGAACAATCTGAGAATAAGAAATTAAAAGAAAAGAAATTAAAAAACAAAACAAAACCAAAGAAACCATAAAATCAGCAAACAAAGCCCTATATCACATATTGATTACTTGAAGAGGAGAGGATTTTATCGACTGAGAATGCTTTGGGTTATGAGATTTTCAAGCTTCTTCTCCGCAGCAATGTTGATGATTGTTCTATCTCCATATCTTCAATCATTTCCGCCGGCTGAAGCCATTAGATCATCTTATCTCGACAGCTAACTCTGATTTTTCGATCAGATTACGACTGTGACGACCCCAAAATTAGGTATATATCACCCATCTTGGGTCGCCAGATACATGGTACAGACTTCAAATACAATTTACTAATACAACTGTCGTGTACAATACGACAAAACATAACTGTGAGTTTGAATACAATTATTGTCTACTAGAGATTATACAAACTCAAAAGGAGTCCTCATTACAATTATTAACACACTATTTCACGAATAGTGAGGACTACTAATGCTATCCTCCTGCGGACCATCACTCCATTCCCGACTAGTCTCTCGCTATGTTCTCATTTTCCAAGAGAACAACGAAAGAAAGGGTGAGCTCAACTAGCCCAAGAAGAAATATTATGACTAAGATAATGTAGAATAAATTATCGTTAGCCTTCAATAGTGTTAAACCGATAAAATATAACAACATCAAGTTTAATCTGCGGTGGAACAAGCAATCCATTAAAAGAGTCAAGTAGAGAATAAAATCTACTATCTTTTATGATTTAAAAGGTTTTTCATCACTTTTATTCTTTGGGACTCACAATAAATAATTCACATCACCGAATCACCCTCGCACTACTACCAAGGATATTCTTTAGTATCACGACCACAATTATCCATGCACTATGGGCCAAGAATATTTGTGTATTCATTAATGGTCATGATCATGCCAACAACTATCCATCAACGCACTACGGGCCAATGAGGACTTTTTCCACATCATTTGTAACATTACGGTCATGATTACAATCGAATAATCCTCGGTCATAATCATACCAAGTCCATCTATGCACTACAGTGCCACTGATGACTTTTAACATAATATAAACATGAGGATGATGACAATGATATAAGAATTCAATAAAACAAGTTCAAGAATTAATTTATCCATGAATCGATAACGTCCAAATTGTCAACATGATCTTTGCTTTGTAGAGTAAAATTCAAGAATGCTCGGAAGAATATTTTCATGAAAAGATCTTCGGATGAAACGCAAATATCAAGGATATTCCACTAATTTCATGGAGTATAGAAGTCAAAACTTTAACCAACCGAGTATAATAACGAATGGAATAACAAAAGAAATCACCATGCATGCGGTATTTGATGTACAAAGTTATTCCAATGAGATTAATAAGTAATCTAAACAGGTCAAAGAAATTACACCGGCTGTGATGTTTCAACAAAAATAATAAAGATTTTAACCAGTCCCAAAGCGTAACGCATGAGCAGGATATTCTAATGTAATAATTATAAAGAATGAAACCAGTCCCATAAGGCGTAAACGCATGCATGTGATATTCCAACGAATAATAATAAAGAATGGAACCAAGTTCTACGTAAACGCATGCACATTATATTCTAACGGAATAATAATAAAGAATGGAACCGTGTCCCAAAGAAAGCATGCAGACGTGATACTCCAATGTAATAATAATAAAGAATAATGAATTTCTCTTTATGAATATAAAAAAGAAATAACACCCCTTACCGTAAAAAGAAACTGAATATAAGAGTAGGGAAGGAGCAGAATACTTTTCTATACTTCTCTATATTTCTCTCTCTAGAGTTTCAAATTGAATTCATAAGAAATAATGAAGGAATGAGCTTATTTATAGAAAAATGGACCGCATAGTAACTAACTCATGAATCAGTCGAGATTGATTTACTTTAATCTGACAAATCCATATTTAAAAGCAAAATCTTTTAAATAAAATATAATATATTATATATATATTATATATATAACATGTGTTTTTTTTAAAAAAGTCACAGGATTCATCCCCTGAATCTAATATCAATTCAATCTCTCTCTCTCTCTATATATATATATAACAAAGTTAACAAAAGTTAATATATATATATATATATATAAAAGTCTCAATAATACATTTTTTTTCCACCAGACAATCCAACCTCTTTTTTCTTTGATTTCCTGTGAACCCCCCCCCCCCCCACCATTTCACAACATGTGACAAAAATTATATATATATATAATACGTATATATATATTTATATATATATATATATAAAAAATTGAAACAACTTCTATCGACAGTTTTTACAATAATTGAATCAAATAACGTGAGATACTATGCAGCAATTAATGTAGCAATAATTGAACAAAACTGAGTGACTTCTCACGTAAGCATCAATAATCAAAACCGTGTGCTACTGTGCAACTACGCGTATTATTGTACTTTTAACACCGGATGTTTCAACAGTTAACGGTAAAACTTCCGCCGTTATTTTTATAAAAGTATTTTGTCGTTTTCTCAATCCGACAATAATTTAGTTATTGGGTCCACCAATGATTGTGTCGTTGTCACGAATATTCCTGTTAAAACGAATATTCCCCAGCCAATCAATATTATATAACAACTTGCGTACTTTGCAAAATTTATAAATATTACCCACAACTATAACATTATATCAAATTTACTCCATAATATTCAAAAATGATATTTATAGAAAATTCATCTTTATTTATAAAAGTTGGGGCCTTACAACCTTCCTTAACATGAAATTTCTTCCTCGAAATTAGGGTACGTACCTGGTATGTCAAAGAGGTAAGGATACCTTGATTTCATTTTAGATTCTAACTCCCAAGTCATTTCTTCAACATCTTGGTTTCTCCACAAAACTTTGACTTGAGGTATAACCTTGGAGCATAGAATATGTTCCTTCTTATCCAAGATTTGAACAGGAACCTCTTCATACGTCAAATCTTACGCTATTTCGTCCCTGGCCTAACTCAATAATATGGTTGGGTCTTTCACATATTTACGTAACATGGATATGTGAAAACGTTATGAACACGAGACATACTTAAGCGTGATAACGCGAGTCTATAGGCCACGATTCCTACTCGATCGAGGATTAAAATGGGCCGATGAATCGAGGATTGAGCTTTCCTCTCTTTCCAAATCTCGTAACTCCTTTCCATGGAGCAACACGTAACAACACATGATCTCCTATATCGAATTCCACGTCCTTACGATGAAGATCAGCATAACTCTTTTGTCGAACTTGTGAGGTTTTTATACGTTATCGGATCGTTTGAATCTTTTTCGTAGTCATACATACCAACTCCGGTCCCAACAACGTTGCTTCACCCACCTCATCCCAGCATACTAAAGAACGACACATTCTTCCATACAACGCTTCGAATGGAGCCATGCCAATACTTGCTTGATAACTGTTGTTGTAGGAAAACTCCACCAATGGTAAGAACTTGTCCCAACTTTCTTTGATGTCAAGGACACAGAGTCTTAATAGATCTTCAAGAGTTTGAATCATCCTCTCCGACTGCCCGTCCGACTGAGGATGATATGTCTAGCTAAATCGTAAATCCGTGCCTATAGCTTTTTGCAAACTAACCCAAAATCGTGAAGTGAATCTTGGGTCTCGATCAGAAACTATGGATGCCGGCATACCATGCAGTCTTACAATCTCGTTTATGTACATACGAGCAAGACGTTCAAGTGTATAAGTTTCTCGTATCAGTAAGAAATTAGCAGACTTGGTCAATCTATCATCAATGACCCAAATCGCATCTATAACTTGAGAAACCTTAGGAAGACCGGTAACG
The DNA here is from genome assembly GCA_020205615.1 of Panax quinquefolius. NCBI lineage: Eukaryota > Viridiplantae > Streptophyta > Magnoliopsida > Apiales > Araliaceae > Panax > Panax quinquefolius. The sequence goes on from CM035167.1 coordinate 130,277,778, forward strand.
AAATCCATGGTAATGTGCTCCCACTTCCATTCTGGAATTTCAAGTGGTTGCAATGGACCTTTTGGTATTTGATGCTCCACTTTAACTTGTTGACAAGTTAGACACCTTGAGATAAACAACGCTATCTCTCTCTTCATATTGCTCCACCAAAATGTATGACGAAGATCATGATACATTTTGGTACTCCGAGGATGGATTACAAGCGGTGTGTTGTGCGCCTCCATCATGATTTTATACTTTAAATCGTGTCGTTAGGAACACAAAGTCCGGAGTTGACTCAAGTATTCCTTCTTCATCGATTCTTGCTTCCTAATAGCACCTTCTTGCACTTTCTTCCTCATACGCGCATCAACTTTCAGTGTATGTAGCTTGAGCAACTTTAACTTTATCAATTAAAGCCGGTTCTAATCGTATATTCGCCATCATCACATGGGTCCCTGGAGTCTTTAACTCTATCTCCATCCTTTGCAAGTCACACAAAATGGGCCTTTGCGTTGACAATATCGCATATTCACTTGCATATGATCTTCTACTCAATACGTCGGCTACCACGTTCGCTTTTCCAAGATGGTATTGGATGGTATGATCATAATCTTTCAACAGTTCAAGCCAACGTCATTGTCGTATGTTGAGTTCCTTTTTGAGTGAAGAAATATCTGACTCTTTTATGATCCGTAAAGATCTCCATTTTCTCCCCATACAAGTAATGCCTCCAAATTTTTAGTGCGAAGACAACAGCTGCCAACTCTAGATCATGAGTAGGATAATTCCTCTCATATTCTTTGAGTTGTCTTGAGTCATAGGCTATAACTTTTCCATGTTGCATGAGAACACATCCCAACCCTTTGCCCGAAGCATCACTGTAGATGACAAATCCCTCCAAGCCAGATGGTATTGTCAGAACAGGTGCTAAAATGAGTCTCCTCTTTAGTTCTTGAAAACTCTTCTCACATTCTTCGCTCTAACCGAACTTTGTATCTTTTCGAGTCAGCTGAGTTAATGGAGTAGCGATTCGAGAAAATCCTTCCACAAATCTCCGATAATAACCAACTAAACCGAGAAAGCTACGTACTTCGGTCACTAATTTAGGTTGCTCCCAGCTTTGAATAGCTCCAATATTTGTCGGGTCAACAGATATTCCATGACTTAATACTACGTGCCCAAGGAAAGCTATTTTCTCCAGCCAGAACTTGCATTTCTTCAACTTGGCATAAAGCTTGTATTCACGAAGCTTTTGGAGTGTCAGCCTCAAGTGTTGCTCATGATCTTCACGACTTTTGGAATAAATAAGGATGTCATCAATAAAGACGACCACAAAGTTATCCACATATTCCTTGAATACTCGGTTCATCATATCCATGAAGGCAACAGGAGCATTAGTCAATCCAAAGGACATGACTAGGAATTCATAATGCCCGTCTTAGTTCTAAAAGCCGTCTTTGGAATTTCATCGGTTCTAATCTTCAATTGGTGATATCCTAACGAAGATCAATCTTTGAAAAGAATTTGGCTCCTTGCAATTTGTCAAACAGTCATCAATACGTGGCAATGGGTACCTATTTTTTGATGGTGACATGATTCAACTCCAGATAATCAATACAACGTCGCATACTCCCATCTTTCTTTTCACGAATAGAAAGAGGCACCCCAAGGAGAAGTACTAGGACGAATAAAGCCAATGTCTAACAATTCCTGCGGTTGGGTCTTTAACTCCACGAAGTTCAATAGGAGCCATTCGATATGGGGCTTTGGAAATGGGTTTTGTCTGGGTTCAAGGTCGATACAAAATTCAATTTCACGCTCTGGGGTAGGCCAGAAGTTCTTCGAGGAATACGTCAAGAAATTTATTAACAATAGAAATATCATTCAAAACTGACGTATTTTTGTTTAGATCTGTGACGTGGGCTAAGAAAGCTTGACATCTATTTTTCAATAAACGAATAGCTTTATGGCTTGAGATGACCGTGATTGATTTTAATGGTTTGGTCGCTTGAATTAGCATAATAGGTTGATTAGGAATATGAAAGCTAACAACTTTACGAAAACAATTAATTTTTGCATGATGAGTAGTTAACCAATCAATCCCTAGAATCACGTCAAATGCAAGTATTTTCAATGAAATAAGATCGACAAGTAATGTGAGGGTACCGATTTGAACCAAACAAGACTTATAAACAGTGGATGTAATGAAGATTTCTCCCAACGGAGTTTCCACAGATAAGTCAAAGTCTTATTTCTCCGTAGTCAAATTTAATCGTTGAAAGCGCAAGTAGGAGAAATAAAAGAATGGGTAGAACCCAGTATCAAATAAAGTATAGACTTATTAGAGTTTATGATAAGCTTACCCGTGATGACCTCATTCGGGTTCCTTGCATTCTGGAGGTCACAACAAATGCTCTCCCTTACTACCGCTTTGACTTTTTTTGGGAATGACCTTTGGTGCCTCCATCATAGCTGAACTTATCTTTGGTGAACGATAAAATTGGACTAAGTGACCTTCTCTTCCACAATTATAACATGCTTTGGACGACATCGCGTAGTTTGGACTGATGTGTCCCTCCCCTTCGCATTTAAAGCATATGATAGGTGGTCGTTCTCCTTCCTTAACAACGGGTGCTGGTTCTGACATCTTTCCATCATTATTGAATCTCCTCTTCTTGAAATGTCCATTCTTATTGCTTTGGCCCTGATTACCACCGAAGTGGTTACCATTTCTGGCCTGTTGATTCCCTCCACGCTTGTTGTCACCGCTTCGATGACTGCTCTCGCTGGTATTATCATTTTGTTGGCTGCTCTCTTTTGGTTGCGTTGACTCGTTATCGCACTCCACTAACTGAGCCCTATTTACAACATCTGAATACAAACACAGTTTATGAGAAATAAGATGTTGACGTATCTCCGGCTTCAAACCTCTTAAAAACATCCACGCCATTCTCTCTTCATTATCCACCAAGTGAGACGCAAACCGGGACAACTCGGCAAACTTTACTTCGAACTGCGACACGGTTATATTATTTTGTTCCAACTTGATGAACTCCACCTCCTTCATGTGACAAATACTTTCGGGAAAGTACTTGTCGTTGAATAGTTCTTGGAACTTCTCCCAAGACATTTTCAGTGCGGCAGGTTGAGTACGCTTTACCAATTCCCACCAGTAATCTTCCTCTCCTCGCAACATAAAGGCGACAAAGGGAACTTTTTGCTCCTCGGAGCATTCCAAGACATCAAATATCTTGGTGATTTGCTTTATCCATGCTTTCGCCTTAAGTGGTTTTGGCTCTCCAATAAACTCCTGTGGTCCCAGCTCCTTGAACTGTTTAGCGGTGACCGTCCGAGAGTTTCCAGTGGTTCCACCTATATTTTGGACAGGAGCCTCTCTCGCCTGCTGTTGCATGAATTGCATAAAAAGCCTCTAACATTCCTTCATTCATCATTTGGTCGGTGTTGTTGTTTGCATGAGGATTGTCGCCTTCACGATGCACATTATCCTCGATTATTGATATGTGGTGAATCAACGGTGCTTTGTGCTCCATTCTTATTCTCAACATTCTCGGATGTCATTTTCGACATCTTGCCACAAAACAAAATGTTAATTGACGTATAACATATTATCCCTATATTACGACCGACCAATTAAATACCAAATAAAAACTTAGGTAGGTCATACTAGCGAAGAATTCCCGTCTCTCCCTCCTAGTTCTATTCTCACATCTTAGCCAGGATCATATCCCTAAGCTTTGATACTGCTGTGGCGCCCCCAAAATTAGGTATACATCACCCATCTTGGGTCGCCAGATATCATGGAGCATGAATTTAAATACAAATTACTAATACAACTGTGGTAGTACAATACGACAAAAACATAATCTGTGAGTTTGAATACAATTATTGTCTACTAGAGATTATACAAACTCAAAAGGAGTCCTCATTACAATTATTAACACACTATTTCACGAATAGTGAGGACTACTAATCTATCCTCCTGGACCGTCACTCGTTCCCCGACTAGACCTGCTATGTTCTCATTTCACGAAGAAATAAGCGAAAGAAAGGGTGAGCTCAACTAGCCCGATGAAATATTATAGCGAAGATAATACGAGAATAAATTATCATTAGCCTTCAACGGTGTTAAACCGATAAAATATAACAACATCAAGTTTAACTACAATGAACAAGCAATCCATTAAAAGAGTCAAGTAGAGAATAAAATCTACTATCTTTTACGATTTAAAAGGTTTTCATCACTTTTATTCTTTGGGACTCGACAATAAATAATCCACATCATCAATCAACCTGCTTCTACTGACGAGGATATTCTTTAGTATCGCGACCACAATTATCCATACACTACGGGTCAACAATTTTTGTGTATTCATTAATGGTCATGATCATGCCAACAACTATTCATCATTGCACTACGGGCCAATGAGAACTTTTTCCACATCATTTGTAACATTACAGTCATGATTACACTGAATAATCCCTGATCATAATCATACCAAGTCCATCTATGCATTACAGGCCACAGATGACTTTCAACATAATATAAACATGAGGATGATGACAATGATATAAGAATTCAATAAAACAAGTTCAAGAATTAATTTATCCATGAATCAGTAACGTCCAAATTGTTAACATGATACTGCTTTGTAGAGTAAAATTCAAGAATGCTCGGAAGAATATTTTCATGAAAAGATACAAGATGAAGCGCAGCAAATATCAAGGATATTCCACTAATTTCATGGAGTATAAGAAGTCAAAACTTTAACCAACCGAGTATAATAACAAATGGAATAACAAAAGAAATCACCGTACATGCGGTATTTCGCGTGAAGCGAGTTATTCAATGAGTTAATAAATAACGGAACGAATCGGTGAAATTACATGCCGACGGGATGTTCCAACGAGAATAATAAAAGACGGAACCGGTCCCGGCGTAAGCATGTGAACATGATATTCAACGAGAATAATAATAAAGAATGGAACCAGTCCGGCAGAAGCGAATAGGCGAGATATTCCAACGAATAATAATAAAGAATGGAACCAAGTCCCAAGTAAGCACTTGCAGATATGATATTCCAATGAATAATAATAAAGAATGGAACCGGTCCCAAGCGTGAACGCATAACGGGGATATTCAACAGAATAATAATAAAGAATAATGAAGTTCTCTTAATGAATACAAAAGAAAATAACACCCCTTACTAGTAAAAAAAAATCGAATATAAGAGTAGGGAAGAAGCAAAATACTTTTCATAAACCTTCTATAATTTCTCTCTAGAGTTTCAAAGAATTAAGTAAGAAAAAATGAAGGAATGAGCTTCATTTAAAGAAAAATGGATGCGTAGTAACTAACTCATGAACGGTCGAGATTGATTTACATTAATCTGGCGGTCCATATTTAAAGCAAAATCTTTTAAATAAAATATAATATATTTTATATATATATATAACATGTGTTTTTTTTAAAAGTCACATGATTCATCCCCTGAATCCAATATCAATTCAATCTTTCTCTCTCTCTCTATATATATATAACAAAGTTAACAAAAGTTAATATATATATATATATATATATATATAAAGTCTCTCAATAATACATTTTTTCCACCGACAATCCACCTCTTTTTTTTTGATTTCTGTGAACCCCCCCCCTCCACCATTTCACAACATGTGACAAAATTATATATATATAATACGTATATATATATATATTTATATATATATATATAAAAAGTAAAACAACTTCTACCGAAGGTTTTGACAATAATTGAATCAAATAACGTGAGATACCATGCACCAATTAATGTAGCAATAATTGAACAAAAGCTGAGTGACTTCTCACGTAAGCATCAATAATCAAAGCGGGTGCTATTTCTTATCTGACTCTGGCATATTCTTGTACTTTTAACATTGTGTTTCAACGATTAACAGTAAAACTTAATAGTTATTTTCATAAAGTATTTATGTGGTTTTCTCGAATCGATGATAATTCCATTAAAGGGTCCACCAATGATTGTGTCGTTGTCACGAATATTCCTGTTAAAACGAATATTCCCCGACCAATCGAATATTATATAACAACTTGCGTACTTTGCAAAATTTATAAATATTACACACAACTATAACATTATATCAAATTTACTCCATAATATTCAAAAATGATATTTATAAAAATTCATCTTTATTTATAAAAGTTGGGGTCTTACAACGACAGTGGACTCCCTTAATCGGTTTTGCTTCTGAAAAGCAGAAAAATTCAGCTCCAGTTAAAGAAAAAATTGGGCAAAATCGAAGTCTGCGATCTGTAAGACCCCGAATTTTATGAAATAAAAGTATTCAATTTTTTTTATAATTACTATTCAGTAAATGGTTAAATTGATAAAAGTTAAAGTTAAGGGTGATATATGAATTTTTTTCAAAATACGCAAATAGTTATAAAATATTCATTGTTGTCGGGGAATATTTGTTTGGTCGTGGAATATTCTTTACGTCGAGGGAATATTAAATGCGACAGTGCGACCATTTGTGGGCCCCATAACAGAATAATTGTCGGATGAAAAAAATGACAAGTATGAGTTTTTATAAATAATGGGCGTAGTTATTCTGCCGTTAACAATTGTTGGAATACCCGTTGGTTAAAATACTGATAATATACGTGGTTTGCAAGATGTATTAAGTTGCACCAATTATTGATTTTACGTGAGAAGGCCTTACTCAATAATTATTACGATAATTCTTATTGCTCGATATTTTATTTTATTGATTTAATAATTGTTGCGTTGATATTTTATATTCTTTGTTATTTTAATAATTGTCACTACGGTATTTTTCATTATCTAGTAATAATTCATATTATCTGAATATTATTATTAGATAACATTATTGGCAATGTCTAGAAAGTTACATCTAGGAGAGGTTTGGTCCACTTTAATTGCTTGGCAGATGAGGAGAAATCCTTATTGGAAATCCCCTCTTTCTTGGAACCGCTTTGGTTGTCGATATTGTGATTACGTAATATTATTTGTGAATAATTAATTATTAATTTATATGATGAGAAAAATATTCATTTTATGTGGATATAGATGGAGAAAATTTTTAAAATGACAATTGTTGAAAATGATATTTTATCTTTTACGATAAAATAATTTATTATTATATTTTAATAATATAATAATGGTGATAGTTTTACAATGAATGTGGGATATATGAGTAAATGAGGAGGAAGAGGATTTTTGTTGCAATAAATGTTAAAACATGTTAAACATATACATGGGCCCATTCTTGACCGAAATTTGATTATAGCACAGTAAAATCGTCCAGTATGTGGATTTCTTGTCCAATTTACATTTGGAATTTGGAAAACCTTTCTTCTGCAAAGTTGTGGAGAATTGAATTTCCTATAAAAAGTCTCCAGATTTGAATTTTCTGATAAAAGGGCTATTTATTATGAATTATTGAAGTTCTGAAATAATTGATTTTTGAAAGTTTAAAATATTTTAATTATGAAAAATATTTTTGCTATTATTTTGGGTGAATGGCTGATGAGTTTGGTCTGGTGTGGTGTGCGTAGGATTATAATTTAAATATAATAATATTTTATTAAATTTTTTGCTTTGGTGTTCTAAGCAATTTCCTATAAATAGGTGCTTAGGTTAGAATTGAAAATAACACCAGAAACTGAAGTTTTCTCTCTATTTCTCTCTCTATATCATCGAGTGTATTCTTGTGAGTATTTTGATATCTTAAGCGTTACTATACGATGTAAGTTCGTTCAACGTTATTCCAGTCAGAAGTACTGCTCTTTTGAGGTAAGGGATAATAAGAGATTGTAAGGGATTTTAAGGGATTGTAAGGGGTGTTGTTTTCTTCAAAAATGATATTATTTCTTCAATATCATTATGCCAAAATGTTGGTTGGAAATTTTTATCAAATTTGGAACTTTTTCATGTCGGGGTTACTATTCATGAATTACTATTCACGAGATTACTATTCATAAGTTACTATTCACGAGTTCTTATTCACGAGTTACTTATTCACGATTCTTATTCATGAGTTACTATTCACGAGTTCTATTCACGAGTTTCTTATTCATGGAGTACTATTCACTACAAAATTGGTTTCTTTTTACAACCAAATTATAGTTGATTTATGAATATTACTCGGAGATTAAAACTATGTATTGATTATATTGATTTTATTATCATATATAACATTTTATAACCACGATGTTGAAATTCTCTTTTCACTTTGGAGTGTAAAGATGGATGATTATTGGTATGATCATGACTAGGATTTTCTTTGGTCGATAGTGAAAAGTTGAATTGTGGTTTGTATGATCGTGACCATTGAATTTATAATTGAATATCTTTAGCTTAAGTGCAAAGGTGAATTGATCAACATGGTTATAATTATTGTTTATATAAATTTTGAAATGATTATATGTTTCTTTGATATATGAATATCTTTGGCCCATAGTGCAAAGATGACTTATTGATAAATATCTTTGGCGTGGTGCAAAGATGAATTATTGATGAATATCTTTGGCGTGTAGTGCAAAGATGAATGCATTGATGAATATCTTTGGCGTAGTGCAAAGATGAATTTATTAGTATGATTATGAACATGAGCTGTGATTTGGTATAACCATGATCTTTGATGTTTGGTGATGAAAATTATCTTTGTCTGGATGAGAAAGAATTTAGAACAACAATTACGATTATGAGTTATACTGCGTGATTGTGGCGCGAAATTGTTGATTAATATTACGAGGATAAAACATTGTTGATGGACTTTTAACATGGATAATATAATAGATTTTATGGTCTATTTGACTCTTCTAATGGATTGCTCGTTCATTTCTGACTATGGTTGAAAAGTTTTATCATCTTCCATATGTTTCTAAATCTTTTATTTATTCTTATTGAAGGCTATTGATAATTTATTTATCTTTAGTCATGATATTCTTTTCTTGAGCTAGTTGTCTCACCTTTTTCTTCATAATTCCTTCGGAATTAATCTGAGTGTAGGCTGGGTTGACGGGGGATAACGAGAATAGAGCGGTGGTCATCATTTAGTAGTTATATTTGGTGAATCGACTAGGGTGGTGAACCCAGCGTTGGAAGGGTGTTTTGCCACTATCTACAAGATGTCTAATGATACCACCTCGTGTCATCATAAAGATAGGGTTGTGCTCATCCACTTGCTGAGTATATTTACAAGCACTACTATATAATCTTGGTGTTTGTTTGGAGTATAATTCCCAATTAGAGACATTGGAATAATGATATGTCGAGAAGACTCACCATTAGGAAGAATATGATAGTAATCTTCGTTTTTCTTTGGGGTCTATTAGGTTGACCAAGGATAATAATTACGTGGCCATATGATATCTATCATAACCTAGGCAGCGTGGCCTCCCATTATACTGAAAGGTTTCTGAGCACTTCCAAGATTCTAATTTCTAAAACAATTTTAAACTATACCTTTATGTAAGGTGTCATTATGAGGTGTTGTCCACGGTTTGGGACATGAGTCGCGATTGGTATATATTTGTATTTAAACTCACGGTTTAAGTGTTGTAAATATCTTGCGACAATTATATTAATAAAGTTGTAGTTATTTTACGTACCATGTATTTGGCGACTTCAGAATGGGTTGGATGGAATGGACTTTATTTTGGGCGTCACGCTGTGACAACCCAAAATAGGTCCATTC